>OZ038501.1:88889758-89092258 GCA_964036315.1 Acanthosepion esculentum
TTAGGATTTTGATCATTGTACTTAGAAGCAAATAGGGGCCCTTTATAGCCTTGGTTGGTAACCTATCTAGAGGTAGTAACTTGGTAAAAACATGTATCCTTTAACAGCTTGTCCACTCATCTCTTCTCCCCTTATCTATAGGTTAAATAACAAGGTAGACTCGGTTTTTCAGTTTTGGTTGGCAACCAGTCTAAGAGAAAGAAAAATTTTAATTCAAAGCTATATGTAGCCCTGGCAAAGTAGATCCTATGCAGCAAACAAAAGATTTGAGGAGCTTATGACTGTATGATCCTGACTGCAGTTGTCCTTGAAAGTTGAGCTTACATTTCAATGTTTTAGCTACATTTGTTTTATTGGTAGAAAAACAAAAGGTAAATATAAGCATTTTCCTTTTAAGTAGAAATAAAGAAACACTGATGGAAGTGATAAATTCTTTTTTCTTACTTTTTTCTTCTTTTTCTTTTTCTCTCTTTTTACTTTCTCTCTCTTTTTTACTTTCTCTCTCTTTTTTACTTTCTCTCTCTTTTTTACTTTCTCTCTCTTTTTTACTTTCTCTCTCATTTTTTACTTTCTTTCCCTCTTTTCTCTTTCCCTCTTTTCTCTTTCCCTCTTTTCTCTTTCCCTCTTTTCTCTTTCCCTCTTTTCTCTTTCCCTCTTTTCTCTTTCCCTCTTTTCCTCTTTTCTCTTTCCCTCTTTTCTCTTTCCCTCTTTTCTCTTTCCCTCTTTTCACTTTCCCTCTTTTCTCTTTCCCTCTTTTCTCTTTCCCTCTTTTCTCTCTTTTCTCTTTTCTCTTTTCTCTCTTTTCTCTTTCCCTCTTTTCTCTTTCCCTCTTTCTTTTTTGCCCCCTTTCTCTTTTTTCTCTCCCCCTTTCTCTTCCTCCCTTTCCCCTTTCTCTTCCCCCCTTTCTCTTTTCCCCCTTTCTCTTTTCCCCCTTTCTCTTTTCCCCCTTTCTCTTTTCCCCCTTTCTCTTTTCCCCCTTTCTCTTTTCCCCCTTTCTCTTTTCCCCCTTTCTCTTTTCCCCCTTTCTCTTTTCCCCCTTTCTCTTTTCCCCCTTTCTCTTTTCCCCCTTTCTCTTTTCCCCCTTTCTCTTTTCCCCCTTTCTCTTTTCCCCCTTTCTCTTTTCCCCCTTTCTCTTTTCCCCCTTTCTCTTTTCCCCCTTTCTCTTTTCCCCCTTTCTCTTTTCCCCCTTTCTCTTTTCCCCCTTTCTCTTTTCCCCCTTTCTCTTTTCCCCCTTTCTCTTTTCCCCCTTTCTCTTTTCCCCCTTTCTCTTTTCCCCCTTTCTCTTTTCCCCCTTTCTCTTTTCCCCCTTTCTCTTTTCCCCCTTTCTCTTTTCCCCCTTTCTCTTTTCCCCCTTTCTCTTTTCCCCCTTTCTCTTTTCCCCCTTTCTCTTTTTTTCTCTCCCCCTCTTTCTCTTTTTGTTCCTTTTACTCTCCTTCTCCCCCCACTTCTCTCTCTTTTTCCCTTTTTTTAAAAATGTAGACAGGTAAAATTTCATGCCATTATAGTTGTAGGATTAATGATTTCATCTGTAAGCTGAACTGGTTGGTGTACAAAATGCAAATTCTTTTCTGTAGAAAAGAGGCCTTTCTTTCTTTACTTATGGATTGTATGCATGAAGCTGGCTGGAACATTACAATCACAATAAAAGCAACTCAAAGAACAAGTTCTATGAGGTAACAATTCTTGGAACTGAAGATGGAAATGCTTTTCACTCTGGAACTAGGACTAAATCAAAAGAGTAGCTATTCTGTTTTGTTGAAGAATTAAAATCTATCCTCTCACCTCTGAGGAATGCAAGCAAGAATAAATCAAGTTGAAAAATGGCATCAAAAGGATTTTTTTTGTTTTTTCAGAAATTGGAGTTTACTAATTTCTGTCTTTTCTTTTATTGCCTTTTTTTTTGTCTATTTTTTTCTTCTCTTTACTTTCCCCACCTTTTTCTTTTCTTCAGAGTTTACTAACTTTGATGCTTTCTATTAATAAAGAATAACTGGTGGATTACTCATAAAATACAGTACTTCCTGCCAAATCACAGTACTTCCTGCCAAATCACATGCACTTATAATTCAGCAGGAAATATTTTGTTAAAAATCTTGTACTATTTAACTGATGATTCATCCACACTATATATATATATATATATATATATAATAAAGTTTTGACATTTAAATATTGTAATTTACTAATTTATATTTGTATATATTTATTAACCTTGGAAAAGATATAAATTCATTATCACCTCCCCAAGCTATTTATTAAATAGCAGTACTGGTCTTTTGCTTTGAATATCTCAAAGGCACTTGACAAGTATGAAAGATTATGGTATTTCTGGACAGGTTTTTGAACTGATTCAGTCTTTCTTATCAAATTATGAAATAAAAGTTGTCTTGAATGGCCACTCTTCTAGATCTTTTTGCATAATGCATTGTTCTCCAGGACCCTATCCTTGCTCCTGCATTGTTCCTAATTTTTCATAAGTTACCTTGCTGAGGTCATCAGTTCTCAACTTGATATTTATGCTGATAACACAACTATTTATTCATGTCTGATCGGTTTGATATGGTCGAATTAACAGCTGGTCTAAAATAATGACCTACAATCTGCTGTTAACTGGGACAAAGAATGACTTGTTAATTTTAATGCCTCCAAAATGAAACTGCTTTCTTCTAATTGTTTGAGAAACCTTTTTTTTTACCTTCCATCGGCATGGCTGATGCTAACCTGCAGGAGAGTGTCTCATTGTACCTTCTCAGGTTAACATTTTCCACTGACATGAAGTGGAAAGATTATATATTGATGATATTACTGCTAGGAAAGTTGGTTCACTGTTTTACTAGACAATTTTTTCTTGCCAGAATCTATCATTTGTTCATGCTTTGAATATCACTGCCACATCTGATCTAATGTATCCGCTATATATTTAGATCTTCTTCATAAGAGCCAAAGAATCTGCAATGTTATTGGTCATAACCTGGCATCTTGGCTTCACTTTCCTACTGCTGTAAAATAGTTTCCTGTGCCTTTTCTATAAATACTTTAATGATATTTCCTCTAATGAACTTTCCTCTTTGGTACCTAAAGTTTATGAATTTAAATGCAGTACTAGATTGATCCTTCTCTTAAACTTCTTGTTTGTGGAACTCTTTTCTGGATTCTTACTTCCCAGTCAACTTTGATCTTCAAAAATTAAATGCAATGTCAATCGTTATCTACTGTCTTAATTACTATTCTTCAATTGTTCTCTCTAATAGTGTTTTTCCCCCCCTCATATTCTCTTACACTTAGTAACCTGTTGTACCTTAGTGGCTTTATTGCCTTGCTTGGGGCAAAATGATAAAAAAAAAATTTGTTTTGTCTTGAGATGGCAGCCAGTCTAGAGGAGAAAAAAAACTCTGAATTGCAAACCAGTCTGAAGAGATGTGATATCTTGTTCTAGACGCAACATTGCTGCTGTAGATGCAGTACATATGGTACCCCTATGGCCTTAATGGATTGTGAGGCATCCATCAGGGGACTAGTATCAAATAGTGGTCTAGTATGCAGTCATTTTAGAAGAAACTTGGAAAAATCAAATACACCTTGTATGGTAGGAAATAGAATAGAGGCATTTTCTAAAAATAACCTGATTATTTTAAATATTGGTAAATGTTAATCCAAGGGAAGAGATTTTGATGGATCCCCAATGTATGGATTAAATAATGACATCTAATCCAATCTTAATACGGTTTGAAAGAAAATAAGGTATTGTATCAACCTTCCAATTGGGGAAGTTGAGTTAAGATGGAAAATCAGCCTCCAATGTAATGGATTTTATATTGGTTTACATTATATAAGTGGCACAGGGAGGAAATATGAAAAATTCAGAATACAGCTCACCAGTATTTGAATTGAGATCAAAGTGTATTATCTGTTTCTCATTAACTGAGTTCATCTTCAGATAGGGCACAGCCCTTTGTTATTATCTTCAAACAGGATGTGGCAAAAAGTAAAGTGAGTACCTCCCATTGCACAAAAGCGGGTGTTGGGCAGTGTTTTGGTATATATCTGGATCCCATGTTTAATTGACCATGTATAAAATCCTATCCCCATGGGAATGTCTTTAAATATTAGTAGGAAATACAAAACTATCTAACCTTCCAAGTAAGCCGACCTTAACTTATGAATGGTGCAGGATGTTAATAGATTACACAATGTTGAACCCTTTGTTCCTTAATTAGAACCATACTTTAAGCTGAAGTGGAAGCAGCAGAAAATTTGGTGGTTCCTTTTTCCCCTGACCCACTGACACCACAAAAAATCTGTAGAGGCGGATCAGAATAGATGAAATTAGATTGGACCAAAAAGATTTTTTTTTAATTTTTTTCTTAATCATTTCACTCCGAGCAAGGCAATAAAGCCACTAAGATACAAGGGGGTAACTGACTTTGAAAGAAGAGGAATCAAGAAGACAGTAGATAATGATTGATGTTTCTTTTAATAAACAGTGTAATACCGAATTCATTCATATTAAATAATATTTTAATGAACAGATATTATTTCTAATGTGTAAGTAGTATCGGTATGGAACGTGAAATCAAGCTAGCTTCAAATTCCAGGTTAGTTTTTTTATATTCACTTTCATGCAAATGCCTTTCTGGAAGGCATGAGACAATCTTTTTATTTCCTGCCCATGCTATGTGCTAAATAATGGGGTAGATTGGGCTCTGTAGTGGTTACCAGTTCTCAGAGAAGCAAAACTTTGAATTTCAAACCCATTAAGTAAGAAATGGAGGGAAAACCAATCCACTATTTTTCTCAATATTGCATGACAATTCAGAGATATTAAAGAAAAATCTGTGGAGAGTCAAGCTCACCTACGTTCTGAAGGGATTTGGCTTTTAAAAAAAAATTATTCTCACTAAAATATATTTATATTATTTACATTGTTCAGACTGTTGTCTTCATCTTTATTGCCATATTCATAATGTTTTGTCCGTTGTATGCTTCGCTCTCCTTCAGGTGATTGGAATGTCAAACTGAACCCTTTTTCATCTACCAGGATAGATCGTTCTAGTTTCACGTGCAATGCCTGTTCTGGATGTCTCTGTTATTTCTCTTTAACTCAACTTTCCATGTTTTTGTTCACCACTGCAATAGCCAGGTATTGAACTCACAACTCTTTGGGTCAAGTCACTGGATCCAACCAACGCTTTTATCCACTGGGCTATGTGAATGAAATGAAGGGTTCAGTTTGAAATTCTAATCACCTGAAAAAGGCTGGAGTGTGAAACGGCTGAAATGTCATGAATATGGCACTAAAGATGAGGACAACAGTCCGAACAGTGTAAATAATACAAATAATTACCTCATCTCGGAAATATAGACAGACACTAAAATGTAGTTTATTAAAATGTTATTCTAATACAAGAATTAAACAGTACTTTTATATTAGATATATTAAATAAATTATGGGCATGTGGCTGAGTGGAACATTTGCTTTCTGACCATGAAACCAGGTTTCAAGTCTTATCATGGTCGATTTGTCAAGAAGATTACTTTTTGATGTTATCAGTCTTTGGAAAGTGTCTGAAAAACCATACCATGGGTTGACTCAAGCCTTGTGAGTGAAATGGTATAGATGGAACCCTTTGAGAGCTGTCAGTGGTTGTGCTAGCACAGTCACAAGTCATCATGACCGAGGGTTTGAGTGTGCTGGTCTTGTTGAGACTGTTGATCACACTAGATAACATGCTTTCTCCCAGAAACTGTAACTAATATCTGCTCAGTATAGTTGCAGTATAAACCACAGGTGGGCTCTTTGGGTATTGAACAAACAAATGTGCTTGAGCAGGCGTCTGCAATGGGGATTTGCTAACTGCCCTAGTAGACTGGCATCCTCGGATACAAGTGGCCAGCTATCCATTAAATAAATTAAAATTTTGCATTATTAAAAATATTAACTGTTTGAAATGGTAATAGTCTTTAGATATTTTTCATAGATATTCACAGGCTGAAATTATGAATTTTCATTTCAGTGACTTTATTCCTGATCACCATTAAAGCCATTTGTATCATTTAAGATGATGTTTATTTTGTCATCCGTTGAATAATGGGCAGTATGGTCAGATACCGTGGAGTAATGGATAGCGGCTCGGATTGAGGAATCGGAGAGCCGAGTTCGAATTCCAGTCAAATCCATTACATTCACTTACGTGCTAACACACTTGGGAAAGGTGTGAATCCTTCTATTCTTCCCCCAGTTATGGGTAACTAATAAGACAGACCGGGTTCTATCTGTTGCCATCCAAAGCTATAGAACCTGGTCTGTCCTATAGCCTTGGATGGCAACTGGTCTACTGCAGAAAGAAATGGCAACCTACCACTTTGAAAAATCTGCCTCGTCAGTCATGTATTGAAAGGTACATGATTGCCTAAGTGTGTATCATGTATGGCACATAACTGACTGATGGTTAGATATTGTTTCAGTCCCTTTCATTTCCCAAATTCTATAAACAGCTCCAGCAACTTTGAGGTCCAGTTTCAAATATTACAGAATTGTCAGAATCTCAATATAATCAGCCATTATAATGCCTGAAACATAAGTAAATAATTTAAAGTACTACTATTTTTATTTTTTGTATTTACTTACCCCCCCCCCCCACAAGGTCAGGTTGTGACACAGGGTCGGTTTAATGTGGGGAGCCCGAGCACATACACCCAGGCTTGGAACATAAATTGCCTGCAGCTCTCGCAACCATCAGTTGTGCTGGTCTTGGTGTGAGCACCAATGCATCTCTCTGGTGCAATGAGAGAGTGTAGCCTCGGTCGGCTGTTCCTCAAGGTTGAGCACCTCTCAGTATAATTTTTCTCAGTTGCAATTCTGTCTTTTGACGGAGTCGCCCCTGAGCACGCTCTGCCCAAAGACAGAGACGCAACTGAGAGATGATAATGTGTTACAAACTACTCAAGAGAGTAATTTACACAGTATTTATTACTACTGTTATTAACAGGTAATAGTTTTTTGTTTGTTTGTTTTTTTTGTTTTGTTTTTGGTCTGTTTGTTTTTGGTTTTTGTTTTTGGTTTTTTGGGGGTTTTTTGGGGCGGGGTTGTTTGTTTTTTGTTTTTTTTGGGGGGGGGTTGTTTATTTGTTTTAAGAAGTATAGAGTTTAAGTAGACTTTAGAAAGAACTGGAAATCCAATCCAAAACAAGAAACAAAGGATAAAACTCTACTGTCCAATAAACAGGGAAGGAGTATAGTTGGCAATACAATATGAATTAAAAATGCAACCAAAGTATGAAGAATCTTGTCAAAAATGAAGATGTGGGTAATCATCCCAGGATTTATATTTGCCTCTGTTTATTTGTTTTACTGAATTCTACCTGATAACTTATCTATTAAATGAGAAATTACGAAGAAACCATTTTCAGAGTTTTGTATGTATGCCTTTCTATCTTGTACACGAGATAATATTAAAGAAAACCGGTCACAGGTGTTCATAAATTAGAAGTGAACTTGGTAGGGAGCAGACGGGCCTCGAAATGAGGAAGTAATGTCTGTGGGTTACACATCTGACGAGGATTAAGAAATTAAAA
This sequence comes from Acanthosepion esculentum, assembly GCA_964036315.1. NCBI lineage: Eukaryota > Metazoa > Mollusca > Cephalopoda > Sepiida > Sepiidae > Acanthosepion > Acanthosepion esculentum. The sequence goes on from OZ038501.1 coordinate 88,897,333, forward strand.
AAACCCCCCAAAAAAACCAAACATTTGCTCAGTTGAGCTCCTCACATCCAAAATTAGACTGATTCTTTACCTTGAGAACAGGATGAATAGAGGTGGGACTATAGATGTGGGGTGTAACACTCCTTCAAAATCTAGGTGGAAATGGTGATTGCATCTAAAGACCTTGTTTATAATAGTTTAAGATAACTCCAGTGGTGAGCAAGCAGCCAAAATCAGGAAGTTCAAGACTGCATCTGTTAATTCTCTAGCCACATACCATGGCTTGGCAGATGTCTTATTCAATAGAATGTCTTTTTTTGGTCATGATGGTCTAGCCACAACTAGTGCCTCATCCCTGATTTTACATTAAAATAAATGCTTGTCTTGGCATTTAAATTCTTTTTTTGTATTTCGAGTCTGTGGATCTCCAATTTCATTTGCTTCTTCATATATATATATATATATATATATATATATATATATATATATGTATTATTATTATTTTTTTTAGAAAGAAATGTTTTTATTTATTTGAATTTAGTTCAGAATTGATTTTGTATATTGATGCTTATTTCTTTTCTGAATATACATACATATACAGTGTAACCCGGATATAAGAGAGTTGTCGGGACCGGAGAAGAAGTCTCTTATATCCAGGTTTGGTCTATTTTGTTCAGGTAAGTATGGCTCTAATTTGGGACCAGAGAAAATCTATCTTATATCCGGGTTTATCTTATATCCGGATCTCTTATATCCGGGTTACACTGTATAGCAGTTTTTTTGGGGTTTTTTTTTTTTTTGCTTTTGTTTTGTTGAGACAGCCCAAAGCAAATCTGAGCTGAATCTCTCTCTCTCTCTCTTTGCCTTGTGGATCTTTGTTTATATAGTTACCCTGCCCCACCACCCCTTTAAAATTTGACATTGAAGTATCTAATTTTTCCACTTCTGATCACCCTATCTTGGGAAATATTTTCATAGAACACATAGCTTCCTTTGTTAAAAGAAATTCAATCGTTCTTTTTCTGTAAGACTGTAAGTATTTTGGGTGAATAGTATTAATGTAAACAAATCCTAAATTTGTGTTCTCAGAACCAAGGAATTTGGAAATCACATTAATGATGTTGTCTTATCAGAGGAAGTGTATATGTTGTGGGGTGGGGATTTGGTTTTTCTTGATTTTATTGGATATTGACTAGTTATTTCTGTTTGATTGTCTTTGGAACCATTCTTAAATTCATTTTATTATTTAAAATATAATTAACTCATTTCTTTTTCGAACTTTCTCCCAATCATCCAATTTATTCTTTTGAGAATTTTAATAATTATTATCTAAATAGTAGTCCTTCTAGATCACTATCCAGCAATTTCATGCAATTTAAACATTGAACAGGGCCAGTGCCCTCTTTAAGATACTTGAGCTGTACCATGAGGTTTTCATCCCATATAGGCAAGAAAAGCTAGAATCATGACTCTTTTCTTGATTCAACAGTTATAGCTTTCCTCCGTCACACGCTCTTTTTTCCACTCCTCCTTTATGTATGTTTCTAGGTTAGAAAGATAAATTATTCCAGCTCAGAAGGGATGAGGACATTTTAGGTTGATTTAATTTCACAGATGACTGAAAATTTGACATATATACGCCACAGTTCAAAAATTTGAAGCAACCCCCAGAATTATCATGTGAATGAACTTGACAGAAGAGTGAAAAAACATGAAAAAAAGCTCTTATAATCATTGGAAAAAGAATTGAATTGGTTATCAAGCTTATACTGTGAGAAACTTTTGCAATGAATGCTAAACAGTTTTGCTGCAGTAATCAAGACTAAAGAGGATATTTTGACAAGAGCAAAATTTAATCGTAAAATGCTTTTTATCTTTTTGTCATAATAAAATTTCTAATAAAAAAAATCATGTCTCTATTATTTTTTTTTTTTTTAAATCATGGATAATAATTTTCTCTTATTTAAAATACAACGCAACAACTTTTTGGGTCAATTTAAAAAATTACCGGTGGTTTCCTCAAACTTTTGAACTGTAGTGTACATCTTGTGAAAATACTGGGTGCCTCCCAGTTTAAAGAACCACATTTCTATTTGCAATTCTCAGCTCAAATGCAAAAAAAAATTACACATTTTTTAAAAGAATAATCACACGCAATGAATAATGGATTGTTTACATCAATATGGAGCAAGAAGATCCTGGAGAAACTGAAACAAGCTACTATTGACATCTCCAAAAGCTATTCTGCTTCCAAAGGTGATACTGTGCATCTGTTGTCATTGTAAGGACATTGCGTGCTATGAGCTCGTTCCACAAAATAAGATGTTGAATTCGACTAGTATTGTTCCCAGCTGGACTGACTTAATGCAGTAATCAATGGAAAGCATTCATAATTTGCCAATTGGAAGTGAGGTTTTTCATTGGGACAGTGCCAGACATCACATTTCTTTATAGTCCTGGCATATATTGGTACAGCTTGGCTAAGATGGCTTATTATACCTGCCATTCTCAGCTGACCTTTGGATTATCACTTATTTTGGTCCCTACAAAATTCTCTTAATAAAAAGAATTTCAGTTGTTTGGAATGCTGTAAAAACCACTTAGACCATTTCATCATTCAGAAATATGTAAAATTTCTTGGAGGATGGAAGCATGAAGCTGCTTTAAAGATGGCAAAAGGTGGCTGAAAAAAAGAGCACACATATCATTGAATAAATCTCTGTACAAATATATAATATTGTTTTTGAAATTTGCATAAAAAACCCTAAAAACTTTGGTTACAACCCAATGCTGTACTAATACTTGGTAGAAAAGCATAATGGTTGTATTTATAAAATGTGCTGAAAAGTTCTCATTCTGACAAGGAAGTCCTTTTCCATCCAAAAAAGATCTGTTGTTTGGGCAAAAAAAAATCTGTTTGGTCATTTGGTTAGCTTTTGGAAAGTGGTTTGATCTAAGAACTTTTTATCACAACCTCATATAAACAAGCAGAATAACAGGACAGAGATAGACTTTGTTCTTCAAGGTTTATGTGAAACTGACAAGATGTTTGAAGCTTCCAAAAATTGGTATCTTGTTACATCTTTTTTTTTTTTTTTCTAAAATTCTTACTTTTTCTTTACTTAGTAACTTGGAAATGCGTTCATATTTTATTTTTTTTTTTTTTTTTATTATTTCTTTACCACTGACGGTCTCGCCTTTCCTCCATTTGCCACTGACGGCCTCGCCTTTCCTCCATTTGCCACTGACGGCCTCGCCTTTCCTCCATTTGCCACTGACGGCCTCGCCTTTCCTCCATTTGCCACTGACGGCCTCGCCTTTCCTCCATTTGCCACTGACGGCCTCGCCTTTCCTCCATTTGCCACTGACGGCCTCGCCTTTCCTCCATTTGCCACTGACGGCCTCGCCTTTCCTCCATTTGCCACTGACGGCCTCGCCTTTCCTCCATTTGCCACTGACTGCCTCGCCTTTCTCCTGTCTGTTTCCATTCCTCCATGCATTAAATATTGCTAGCACATCTGATCTGGTACTTTTGTTACGTATCTAATGATTCTTGATAAAATTCAAAGAATCAGCAATATTATCAGTTCGAACTTGGCATCTGGGCTTCAGTCACTTTCCCACTCCTGTAACATAGTTTCCTTGTGCCTTTTCTATACATATTTTCAGGTAATTGTTCTGATGAGCTTTCCTCTTTGGTACCTTGACTTTAGGAATTTAAGCAAGATTGGTGTCTAGGTCTCATTTTTTATCATTGAAATTGAGAGACGTAATTGTGAGTTCTGTATTAAGTTTTTTTCTCTCTCAATTCTCAGTTGTGGAACTCTCTTCCGGCTTCTTGCTTTCCAAATAACTTTGATCTTCAAAGGTTTAAGTGCAATATCAGCCTTCATCTTCCGTTTCCTTATTTCCCATTCTTTTATTTGCCTTTCTGTTAATTTCTTTTCTTCTCCTTTGATTCTTTCACACTCAGTAACCCTTTGTGTTTTTATCACCTTGTTTGGGTTGAAAGGATTAAAAGGACAAAGAAAATTTGGATAGGTCACTCTTGTCTTGAATATGTACATTCAAAAATCCTTTTTAAAAAAAACTGGAAAAGGACTTCTTCAGATCAAATAATGTTTTTATTGGTGGAATCATCAATATATACAAGGAAGAAATGAAATACAAATGTTGGTTATAATTATACATCAAGAGAAATACTGAAGATACGATGACTTTACATTGAATTTTTTTAATTTCTGATGTGTCTTGATGGATAAACTAGCCAACCTGATCTTTCAGATTCTTTTGGTATGCGTTCTGTAGAAAAATTTCTTTTCTCTTTTTCTCTCTCTTCTTCTTTTCTCCTCTCTCTTCTTCTTTTCTCCTCTCTCTTCTTCTTTTCTCCTCTCTCTTCTTCTTCTTTTCTCCTCTCTCTTCTTCTTCTTTTCTCCTCTCTCTTCTTCTTCTTTTCTCCTCTCTCTTCTTCTTCTTTTCTCCTCTCTCTTCTTCTTCTTTTCTCCTCTCTCTTCTTCTTCTTTTCTCCTCTCTCTTCTTCTTCTTTTCTCCTCTCTCTTCTTCTTCTTTTCTCCTCTCTCTTCTTCTTCTTTTCTCCTCTCTCTTCTTCTTCTTTTCTCCTCTCTCTTCTTCTTCTTTTCTCCTCTCTCTTCTTCTTCTTTTCTCCTCTCTCTTCTTCTTCTTTTCTCCCCTCTCTCTTCTTCTTCTTTTCTCCCCTCTCTCTCTCTCCTCTCTTCTTTTCACTCCCTCTCTCTTTCCTCTTTCTTTTTTCCTTCTCTTTTTTCTTTCTTCATTATCTTTTTTTTTTAATTTTTTAAATTTTTTTTAATTTTTAAACTTGCCAAAGAAAAGAAAATGTAGAAATTAAGAAAATCTCAGAAGGAAATTAATGAGTTGTTGATCAGACCTTAAAAATAGAAAAAACTTCCATTTTTCTTTTCTGTTTCTCTTTTTATTAAATGTATGCAGAAGTTGCACATAAACATTTCAATTATATATTCAAACTCTAGTTTATCAGAATAGTAATTAACAAAATTACATATCCTTACAATTAGATCAAAATGTGAAAGAACACCTGAGTAACTTCATAGAAGAGTGTCTATATTCATGCATGTGCAATGTGCTTCCCTTTTAATTTGTTGACAAGCTACATCAAGGCTACACAAATATTCAAAGTAGCTGGATACTTTTCAGATACTTTAGAAAATACAATCCTGAATTTGTCATTAGAACACAGCTAATATTTTCACCTTTGTGTATCCCCAGACATTTCATGTTTAAAACCTTGTGCCATTGGAAAGCTTGATGAAGGAATTAACATCAGTAGTATAACAAAAACTGAAGAGAGTTAATTCAACTGATCTCAAATATGTAAGATCTTAATTCAGATTTGAGTTTTGTGTCTATTGGCATATTCTATTTCTATAATTCTCAAAATGTGTGTATGTCTGTTATCGGATGTTGTTTATGTGGTTCCACAATTTTCATCCGATTTCAATGAAATTTTTTTTTATTTGATAGATAATTCTTCAGTGCCATTTGTGAGTTCAAACTGTTGGTAACAATGGCTCTTCACTACTTCCTGTCCATTATAACTCTCAGCAACATTTTATTATTTACTATCTGTTCTTGGATATATATCTTTCATAAAAAACTTTAACAAAAATAAATAGTTTAAATTATTACAATAATAGTATTTATTATTATACACTTAAATTTATATAATTAATTATATCTATATCTATAATTCTCAAAATGTGTGTGCGTGTGTGTGATTGGATGTTGTTTATGCATTTCCACAGTTTTCATCTGAACATATCTGCACACGAGGCTGAAAATGATGATCAATGACTTGGCAGCGGCATGTGAGGCTGAAACAAGATTGAGAACACAAAAACGGCCCTTTTCAGGGCCACCCCCACTCAAATTGTTTACCCCCCCCATTTTTGGGTGTGCCTCAGTTGCACCCAATTGTTGTTACTAATATTGATTTTAGGGTGGGCTGACTTTAAACTTAACTGAACTTTAAACTGCTCCAGTTGAATGGCAAAAATTTCCCAGTAATGAAAGCCCTGGGCAATGGCAGGTTATACTGCTAGTAGAGCAATATAGTGCAGTTTTGTCAGCATCATACCACTTAACCATAAGGGTAAAGTATTTCCCATTTTAACTGAACCACAAGATAGATGATATCAGGTATATTAATAGCATAGAATCCTTTTCATGAAGAAATCTTCACTTTTATGTTTAAGCGTTTCATTCCAAGTAAGGTGGGAAGCCACTAGCACGCAAGGGGTTACAGAGAGTTGGAGCGAGAGCAAATAGGAGTGATAGAGGAAAGGATGCAGAGAAGGATAGGGAATAGATCAGGACATCTGGAGACGTTGATTGACATTACATTTGAATAGTTGGAGATTATAGTTATCAGGGAAACAGGAAGAGGGGAGGGAGTTCCACAGGTGAGAGGTGCAAGACATGAAGCTATTGGAGTAGAAGAGATGGCCACATTTAACAGTTTCGACAGTGAAAGGGTGTGAGCGAGATGCCAGCCTAGTAGAACGCTTAAATTCATGAAGTTTGGCAACCAGTGAAAGCAGCTCCTCGGAGCAGTTACCATGAAAATATTTGTAAAAAAGACAGAGGGAGGCGACAGCACATCTGTGAGAGAGCAACTGCAGACAAGCTGCCAGATCAGAGCCAATTACATTGCATATCTGTCTCTGGATTTTATCAAGAACCTTGAGACAAACATAAGGGGCACCAGACCATATATGGCAGCAATACTCCATACAAGGGTGAATGGTTGATTTGTAGATTTGAAGGATCGACTCTGGCGAGAAAAATTTCCTGGTGTGGCACAGGGAGCCAACTTTCTTTGCAGTGGACGAAGCTATTGACTCAATGTATTTGTTCCATCTCAGGTCAGCAGTCAATGTGAGACTGAGCAGTCGCAAAGAGGTGCTCTCGTGGAGTTGAGCATCAAAGATTCTAATGGGGGCAGGGATGATTCTCTGTGGTGAGTAATAGAGAGCAGTTTTGCTTTTGAGGCGTTAAAGTTAACCAGCCAAGTTTTTCAATATAGATATTGAGCCTGCATAAAGACAATATATTAATGCTAATATTAGCCATTTAGGGAAACATTTGGCATTCCTTGACTGAGCAGCCAGTGCCATTTTCAGTAGACATTTATAAAATCTTTCTATCAAAACAATTTTTTTTTCAGGAAAATCGGTTTGTCAAATTCAGTGACTGTTATTGCTCTTTCCAGTATGATGGGAGTTTCCCCTCTTAGCGTTTTGATTGTGTCATTATTTTCTCTTTGTCATATATGTGATATCCCTTCTAGTTTTTGCAGTTTTTGAAAGTCCTCAAGTAATATGGGTCTTGTTATGACCTACCGGCTTCATTCACTCCAAACCACCTTTAACCATCAGTCTGAGAAAGCAGTCATTTCCAGCTAACAGTTTAGACATTTCTGAATAGGTTTGGCACGATGCTTGATATCCATATGAAAATCTCTATAAGATGACACTGTTTAAGAACATGACAAGGTTAATGTTTTGGTTTTGTAGCAACTTGTGGTGTTGGGCAAAACTACACCTAGCACAGCCTATTTTTGTTCAATTTCCTTATCTTCTATATTAAATTTGTCATAACTGATCCATATATACCAAGGTATTTGAAGTGTTTAGTATTTATTATTTCCACTTGCTGAAGTTGTATAATTGATTCAGGGTACACACCATCACTGTTTTCATTTCAATTCCAGATCATAGCTTCTGTTTTGAAAATGTTTATCAGGAGTTCTATATCTCGATTTGAGAGCAAGAACAGTTATTGAATTTGACAAAACTATTTTCCTGAAAAAAATCGTTTTGATAGAAAGAATTGTAGTCGTAATTGATCTGGCAAGACAAGCTTGTTAACCATTACACCATGTTGAATTGCCTAGTCTCACTATAGAATTGGTGTGCAAGAAAAGTTTAACAAGTCACACCATCATCGTCATCCTAAGATTTTTAATCTACTAATATTGTTGGTATTATTTAGTTATTGTTACAATCATTAGTTTGGTAAGTGCTTTTTCATGGCTGCTGGTGTGGCTGTTTTAGGCTCATCAGATAAGCCTTTTTTATTCAATGCATTTCTTGCCTTTAGCTTCCAGCTCAAGGATTAACCTGGATTATCCTAATTTTCATAACCAGTTGTAAATCGGCATTCATTCACTTGTTGGTTTTGAAGGCAATAACAACAACCATGTTTTTTATTTTTACCCTTGGTTATTCTCTACTGTCTTTTTTGTTTGACGGTAGCAGTCTAAGATAATAAAAATGGTTGAGACTCCAAAATATATCACATTTCTGCCTTACAAATTGGAATTTTACAATCCAGCTTTGCATAGAAGGTAAGAGAATCTAATTCAAATTTTCAACGTTTTTTTTTTTTTCTTTCTTGCTGTTTAGTTATTTTTACTTCAGATTTTTGATTAGAAGTAATAAATTTATTTATCTCTTGAGGGATTATGTTGTTGTTTTTCTCATATTGATATAAATTGTATATTAAAAAAAATATGACTACTAAAATAGAATTATTAAGAAATAATTGTAAGGATAAATGAAAATTTAGGAAATTTGTTTAATTAACTGTGGTGAATTTTTGAGAGGCTTATATTAAAAAATGCAGACTAACCGCTCCACCTGACTCTTAAGGTGAGCTAGAAATAAATGAAGCAAATGTGACGGGAAAAGAATGAAATTTTATCAATCCCTATTTGTTTTAGTTCCTTTTTTCTTTTTTTGTAATTTTTTTGATTCAATGTTCACTTATATATATATATATATATATATATATATATATATATATATATACACACACAATATTAGTGGTGAATATACACATACATATGCAATTATATATACACATACATATATATAAAGACATTTATATATATTATGTTTAACGTTCTTTTTATAGATACAAGTATTTAAGCAAATGTTAAACATAATATATATAAATGTCTTTAAATAGATTGTCGGACTATGTCCAATTCTAAAATACATACATATATGTATTAAAATAATTCCAAGAGGATATGATCCAGGTAGAACTCGATGTCCAGGACATAGTAAGGATATAATAAAAAGACTTAAACACTAATATTCCATGGTCATAAAAGTTACCCCTCTATATAGATCGCAGGTCCCCCCACACTCTCACACATACTCTCACCAATTTTTCCCAGAGTTGTTTTTGTTTTCTTTTTGAATCTGTAGGTCTGATGAATTGGATCGTTCTTACGATTCCAATGGAATAAATTATAACCATGGAATATTAGTGTTTAAGTCTTTTTATTATATATATATATATATATATATATATATATATATATATATATATAAAAGAAAGTTGACCAGCTTCACCCTCACTCAACAGAGCCGAAATTGAGGAAATAAATGAACAACCGGTTGGTTGTTTTTTTTGGTTTTTAAAAAAAAAAAATTTTTTTTTTTTTAATCAGTAATGGTAAAGTTGGTCTTGACTTTTTTTTATTTTCATAATAAAGTTCTGTACCCCAAAGAAAATTATGAAATATATAAAATTATTTCACCTGGAACAAGGAAATATAGCCACTAAGGTGCAAGGGAGTTTCTGAGCGAGAAAAAAAAATTAAAAAAAAACCCCAAAAAACACTATTAAGGTGAGAGAACAATGAAGGAACAGGAATTAAGAAGACAAAAGATAACAACTGACAATGCATTTACATTTTTTGAAGATCAAAGTTGACTGGGAAGCAAGAAGCCAGAACAGAGTTCCACAAGCAAGAAGTGCAAGATAAAAACTATGAGCAGAGAACTTAATTACATCTAGTTATTTCAACAGAGCAAATTCATATCAAGATACAATTAATAAACATATGATAAATATATATCATAAGTAAATTGTACATATCATAAGTATATGTATATCAGGAATAAATATGATAAATATATCATAGGTACATGTATATTATAAATATATATGTATATTATACGTGCATGTCATAAACATAGACGTACATATGTGCGTGTGATAAACATATACGTGCATTATACATGCGTGTGATAAACATATACATGCATTATACATGCGTGTGATACATATACGTGCATTATACATGCATGTGATAAACATAGATGTGCATTATACATGCGTGGGATAAACATAGATGTGCATTATGCATGCATGTGATAAACATAGACATGCATTATGCGTACGTGTGATAGACATGCATTATATGTGCGTGTGATAAACATAGACAGACATTATACATGCATGTCATAAACATATATATATATATATATATATATATATATATATGTGTCATATCTAAAATATTGTGTATTTATTTTTATTTGCATATCTATATGTATACATGTAACTTAATAAATTTATGAAGATTTCTGTCCCTACAACCAATCCTTTTCTTTACATAAGGATGGGTGTCTCGATTTAATATTATTTCAAGGGCTTTTTATTAAGTCTGGTTTTATTTCATCAATGTAATCTAATGTAATTGTTGACATATATGATCGATAACATTTCAACAGGGAATAGTAAGAAAAATTCTTGAATGAAAACTTGCTTTTTTATCATTGTCCTGGAGTATTTCCTGAAAAAAATATACAACTAACCCAAAATCAAAATATTTATTTGTAATTTTGTTTTTATGTTGTTAGTAGCATAATAAAAACACTATTAAAATGTTTAGGAAATAACTGTTTATTTTAATCACTGCAATCTTCATTTATTTGCGTTAATCGAATCGTAGATGTTCTAACAAAAATTAATGAATGCTAAATATCTGTCTTAGAAATAAATTAATACAAAAACAAATTAGTTAAATTTTGCTGTAATTTTTATAAAAATCATATTTTTATTTTACAATTTCAGTTAAATCACCTTGAAGAATTTTACACAGAAATGTTCTGAATTGGTTTTAATGTTCAGTTTAAGAATTCTTTATATTCATTTCCTACATGAAGTATATTGTTACATTCAAAATCAAAAAAGTTTTGAAAATCTTTATCAAAATATATTTATTTACAATTACCTGCCTTACTCCGTGTGTAAATTTTCTGTTTGTCATTTTAAAGAATTCTCCCTTGCATTTTTAAATTAATTCATGATAATCAGAAAATATAACATTTAAATATTGTTGGTTAATCCTTGAATTATTTTCTTCAATTAGTCATTCAATTAAGTGTCAATCATGATATACATTTGGGTGATCATGTCTCTCTTGATTCGTGATGGATTAGACAGAAGGTTGTCATTTCTTTACATGATAGACTGGTTGCCAACCAAGGCTATATGACCCAGCTTGTCCTTCAAATCATAGCTGGGGGAAATAGAGATGGATTCATACCATTCCCAGGTATATTTCCATGTTAAGTGATTGTAATTTGAACTCTGCTCTTATTTCTGACTTATCATTCTCAGCTTTTACCCATTACACCACACTATATATATTCTTACACCACACTATATATATTCTTACATTGTAAGGGTGTAGCTTTTTTTCTCTTAGTAAAATTGTGAAATCATCAGTCCTAAATAAAGTTTTCAAGTCTTGGACGAGACTTGAAAACTTTATTTAGCATCGATGACTTCAAAATTTTATTTCCCAAAAAAACAAAAAGCTTTGTAATAAATCGTAAAGAAAAGAAATGATGCTGACTGTTGAATCGAGCAGAAAAACAACCAACATTTGCGTCAAGATTCAGTTATAAAAAAGGCATGAAAAATAGACATTAAATGATTCAAGTAATTTTGCTATAATAAACGATTAGACCCTAATGTTTTTCAAATTCAGAGATAAATAATAAGAAATATGTAAATTTAAGTCCTTCAACCTTCATTTTTCATTCAGGTATCATTCATCGCTTTATAAAAGTGCCCAAATTTTTTTTTGTTGTGCATATATTTGTGTTTTTTACACTAATGAAAATCTCATCACGTTTAGTGGGATGTAAGAATTTTTGGCAAACATGGAGAAACATTTACACTATTTCCATTGTTTGAACTGTTGTCCTCATCTTTATTGTCATATTCATTTGACGTTTTGTCTGTTGCATGCTCCGAACCCCTTTATTAGTGAATGTGACAAAGATGAGGACAACAGTTCAAATAATGTAAATAGTTACAATACCTCATCTCAGAAATATAGACAGATATGGTAAAACATATGTGGAGGCACGGTGGAGTAATGCTGTTAAACAGACAAATCAATCAAAGTTTTAAAATTGTTTGCTGTCATTTGAACGGAAAATATCATTTTGATTACATAGATTAAAAAAAATAATTTTCTTCAAAGCTTAAAATATTGTTGAATAGCATTTATTAATTATATATTTAGTAATATGTTACTTTATTATGTGCATTAGGAGGTACGGTGGAGTAATGAATTGCGGCTAGGATTATGAAATTGGAGATCCGAGTTCAAATTCCATTTGAATCCATTACATTCACTTACATGCTAATACACTTGGGAAAAGTATGAATCCCCCTCTTCTCCCCACAGCTATGGGTAAATAGCAGGACAGACTGGGTTCTATAGCCTTGGGTGGCAACTGGTCTAGGAGAAGGACAACTCTGAATTCAAAAACCTGATACCCCAGGTTGGGGGTTGTGCAGTAGGCTAACAAAAACTGGCTTGTTACAGAAACTGCAATGATATCTTGCAACCCTATGTTCCTCAAGGAATTTAAAGGCATAATATATATATATATATATATGGGTGCATTTGATTCAGCTCAAATAGCTGATTTAATACATTCAAATATCACTCCATATTAACTTAAAACTAAATTTTAAGTAAGAGAAATTACCAATCTAAAAATAGTCGCAAATTAAACTCGTGAATAAAATTCAAACTGATAGAGATATCACCTTAATAATCAATTACAACTAGAAGTAAACTTATATTTGAAAATAAAATTTTTAGTGTTTTAATGTAAATTCTATGAATATTTTTCTAATCGACGATTTCATATTAAGTCCCCAAAATGTTTGTAATAAAGTTTTTACAAAAAACTAACATAATTAAATTCCTTAGACTGTTTAAACATTCAAACTTATATAAAAAAATTATAATATTTATGAACTCTCAAAGTAAAGCAAAAAACAGCGTCCATTCCAAAGAAAGCTAATGACACTTTATCACAACTTCTTCCTCTCTCTTTCTCTTTATGTCTTTTTGTCCTATACCCTCCCATATCAATATATAACTTCCGTTAACAGATTTAATGTGTCAATGTATGGATTTCCTCTAAAAATTTAAATTTGAAAGAATAGAAATGTTACATCTAACTCAATCATGTCTCTCTACCCCCTTCACTCCCTCACTCCGTTAATTTACTTATTACTGCCTGTCATAAATGTGTAAATTTCTTTTCATTTTTCGATTCAACCTTTGGAAATAAAATCTGATGATCTGCTGTCCTTTAAAAGGGCTGTGGTGAAATAATTTATTACATGGAACCTTAAAGTGGTCTGTTTTTATTTAAATTATTAACTCTGATTTACATTGAGCTCTCTGAATTTTATCCTCCTTGGGTCTACCCATACGGATTACCTAGTTTTTCGTGAACTATATATATATATATATATATATAGTTTTTCGTAAACTATATATATATATATATATATATATATATATATATATATATATATATATATAGTTTTTCGTAAACTATATATATATATATATATATATGGTGAAACATACCTGAAATAAGATGTAGTGTCAAAAGAACTGTTTTTCCCATGACACTGCTTTCTTAACAACCTTCACTCTTCTGCAATGTTTGTCTTGAAAAGTATATTTCACAGTATTATTTGTGTTCATCTACCAGCCTGAATATTCAAGATCTTGTTAAAGAAAAATATGTGCCCTCGAGCAGGATTCGAACCTGCATCCCTGCCGAGGGAATCATCGTTAGATCTGACATACTTTAGACTGGCTCGGCCATGAAGAACTTTTGCAATCAAAGCTACAAAAACCAGTTTACCCTACTGTAACACTTCAGGGTTGATCCAGTTTAACAACAAATGACAACAAATGTAACCTTTTATTGTGGTCAGCCCGGGGTGGATCCTGATTTGATCAATGGAGTGATATCTTCGATCCTGACTTGCCTTACCCCACATTGTGATTGATTTGATTATAAGGAAGTCAGGATCAATCTGTCGCAGGTAACTTTGTGTTGGGTTGGTCCAAGTCGAGCGAAGTCCTGCAATAAAATTGGAGAAAAAATCAGCACTTGAAGTATATATAAAAAATAATTTTTATTTTTATATTGAATACTGTGTACAATGGTTCGTTAGTAGTTGTGTTTGCATACAGGTGTTTGTCGACCCAACCCATTCCTAAATCGAATGCAACACTCGGGTAAGCTGGTAAGTTTTGGCTTGCAGAGTTAGCAAAATTTGTTTTACTGATTTGGTAAATTTGGCTCAAGGCTGAAATTGAGGTTCTTGTGTTCAGCAGTTGTGGAATCTCTCAGTGACCCCCGCCGCTTCTCTTCTCAGCTCTCAACTGTCTACAGTCAACTCTTAACTGTCTGAATGGCTTTCACATGTTCATTTTTATGGACTCCAACTAGAAACTGGTGTGGAGAAAGATGTAGGTTGGGTTTTGGTGAATCCCCTGGTTTTCAACAAGAGTCCATTGTTTTCAGTCTTGAAAAATTAAATTACTTCATAATTTTGGGGAATTCACCTTCTCTCATGGGAGATGGGTGCAGGCATTGCCTGGTTACTTTTACTTTCCAGTGAGCGTGGGCAGCTCCTTCCACCTCCTTAATGTCTTGTTTGTGCCTGCTACCCTCGCAGGCAGCCCCTCATCCTTTCCTGCTTGCTCTTCTGTGCCTGTCACCACCAGCATTTAGTTGAAGATTAATTAAATTCAAGAAAACTATGGTTCCAAATGCTATTATCTCATAAGCGAATTGACACAACAATTGACTTTCTTGCCTTTGACCCAAGAGACACTTTCCCAAAGAAATTTTTGCAACTCACATTATAGTGACAATACATTCAGCCAAAGGTCGGCATTCTGCAGGTGTTCAATTTATTGTTTTCAATTCTGACATCTGGCAAAATGAATTCATTTAGTTTAACCCGATTCTTCTCATGTCAGATCTAGGCATTGTTTGCTGAAGATTGTCAACACTTGACTTGTTCGCACAAACTGAGCATTACTTTTAGCCTGTCATCTTGTCTAGGTCTATTGTATAAATCTTGATTCTCTGGGAACCATTTATTATCAGTCTATCATTCTTGATATTTTTTTAACCCTTTTCATGCTCAGTTATTCATCATTATCTTATTTTTGTTGATATTCCAAGTTATTATTAATTACTAGCCATCCAAATAGTGTTACACTACTATTAATCAATATCTGGAATATGAAAGGAATTCATGTCTTTCCTTGGGGGATTTGTGTGAATGTCATGTGTAATGGTTAAGGGGTGAGAGACCGCACCAAAAATACTATAAAACACCCAATGCAAAAAAAAAAAAAAGATTAAAAACACTAGAAGCTATTATTATACAAAATAAACAATCTGCAGTAAATGAAGTATTTCACCACAGGAGATGGTGTCTTGAAGTGTGTACAAAATATTTAATATGTCTAAAAAAACAAAATTCATTTTAGTGTTCCCCTAACCATTACACATGAAGTCATCATGGACTGTTTTTAACTTTCAGATTTCTAAAGAATACCAGGATGATGACCACAAACATCACATGGTTCTTAAAAATGACTGAAACACTTGAACGGGCTTGAATAAAGCTGCAAACATGAACTCTGGGCAGTTTATCCACAATTTCAATCCCAATGTACATCTTACTTGAAAACTGTAAAAGTACATTAAAAAATTAAAGACAGACCGACTGACATTGTTGTATTTAATCCAGCTTGGAGATATACTAATTTTTTAATGTACTTTTACAATTTACTTACTAATAAGTGACTTAAAACCACATCATGAATCACCAGTTCCCAAACAATCACTGAAGTTTTTTTGTTTTTTTTTAAGCTTATCACCCCAAGCAAGGCTGGAAGCCACTAGCACGCAAGGGGTTACAGAAGGTTTGGAGGAAGAGCAGATAGGAGTGGTAAAGGAGGGGATGTGGAGAAAGATAGTGGCTCGATCAAGGCAAGGGGGTTACAGAAGATTTGGAGCGAGAGCAGATAGGAATGAAAGGGGAAAGGATGTGGAGAAGGGAAGTGGATAGATCAAGGCAGCTGGAGATGTCGATTGACGTTACCCTTAAATAGTTGGAGCTTGTATTTGTCAAGGAAACAGGAATAAGGAAGGGAGTTCCACAGGCGAGATGTGCGAGACATGAAGCTATTGGAGTAGAAGAGATGTCTACATCTAACAGTTTCAACGGTGAAGGGGTGGGAACGGGGACAAGCCTAGTAACTAAGGAGAGCCAAGTTCCAATTCCAGTTAGGTTTGTTATATTCAGTTACATGCAAAATACGCTTGGGAAAAGTATGAATGCACCTCTATCACCCCAGCTATTGTGTGATCTACTCCCCCCCCATTTTTATAAGCTAAACATATTTTCTGGCTTTAAATAACCTGCAATGGGTTTATAAGCCATAAAAAACAAATGAATCAATTATTAATAAGCTTAGCTTAGTTTAGCATAAGACCAAATAGTGAAGAAATGAGTGTAGGATTATTGTGTTGTACCAATTTTATTTTCAGTATTATTCTAACCTGTCTTGAAAATTAACGTTTCTGATCCTGCCTTCACTGTGTTTGAACACTGACTCCTGGTGTTAACAGAAAATATGAAATTATTTTAGTCGTGAAGCAAGTCCCTAATTGACTTATTTATAATCTCATTAAGTACACACTGGCTATTTTTTTCTATTTTTTTTTCTCAATTATTTCATCCCAAGCAAGGCAATAAAGTCATGAAGACACCAGGGGGTTACCAAGTGTGAGAGAATATGAGAAAAATAATTATTAAGAAGAGAGAACAATATAAGAACAAGAATGAAGAAGACTGAAGATAACGATGGATATTGCATTTAAATTTTTGAAGATCAAAGTTGACTGAAAAACAAGAAACTGGAAGAGAATTCCACAAGCAGGCCTCATTTTTTAAATGAGGCAAGCAGGCACTGGCCATTTTGGAGTCTTATTATCAAAAGATTTAGGGAAAGTATGCTAACTACCGACTTGTTTTGGTACTTTCATTTCAGATGTTCAGCTAATTGCTTTGAACTTGGTCCCAGATGTTCAAAGTTCCATTCCAAACATTCTTCGTAGATATCGGCTTCTTCGAATGGTAAAAACATTCATTGACATTTGGCAACAAGAGATAGCCACAAATTCTTCAGTTTTATTACACTAATCAGGGCACCTTGGTAGATACTTTTGGCCATTTCATGAATATATTTCTTCTTGAAAAATAGACAAAGAAATTTTGTAGCATTGAATGGAATGTTAAATGTTTTTAACTGATGTGAAACATGATTGATTTGTAAGTTGAAATGCGGATAGAAATGAAAAGGCATTGGAAAATATAACAAACGACTATCACAGTTTAGAAACGTTGACAATGTTTACATGAATATATCCAGTTGTAAAAGCGTTATATGCATTCTCACTCTTTTCATCACTTTTCATTTTCCTTATGCTTCCACTTTGCAAACACACATTTTTTTCATTTCACCCCCCCCACACTTTCATCCCCCCCCCACACACACTTTCATTTCACCCACCCACCCGCACGCTTTCCTTTCACGCACACACTTTCCTTTCACGCACACACTTTCCTTTCACACACATGTGCAGACTCTTTCCTTTCACACACACGCACACTTTCCTTTCACACGCACGCTTTCCTTTCGCCCACACGCGCACACTCTTTTCTTACACACACACACACACAAGCACACTTTTCCTTTCCTCATCACATGCTTTCCTTTCATGCACACACATGCGCACACGCTTTCCTTTCATACTCACACACGCATGCGCACTCTTTCCTTTCACCCACACACGCACACTCTTTTCTTTCAAACACACATGCTTTCCTTTCACGCACACAAGCACACTTTTGCTTGTGTGAAAAGAAAGTGCGCACTTTTTCACACACACATTCATTTTGTGCACACACACTTGCCTTTCCATTCACCCACACGTGTACACTCTTTCGTTTCACACACGCACTCATACACTTTCCTTTCACACATGCATACATTCTCCTTTGCATGCACATACACACACACATATTTTCCTTCCTTTCAAATGTACACACACTCACACACACACACTTTCCTTTTATACACACACATATTCTTTTGCACATGCACACATTCTTTTGTTTCGCACGCACACACTTTCTTCCCTTTCACATGCATACACATTCTCTTTTACTTTCCTTGCACACACACACACACACACACACATGCCCGCATTTTCCTCCCTTTCTCACACGCCCGCATTTTCCTCCCTTTCTCACACGCCCGCATTTTCCTCCCTTTCTCACACGCCCGCATTTTCCTCCCTTTCTCACACGCCCGCATTTTCCTCCCTTTCTCACACGCCCGCATTTTCCTCCCTTTCTCACACGCCCGCATTTTCCTCCCTTTCTCACACGCCCGCATTTTCCTCCCTTTCTCACACGCCCGCATTTTCCTCCCTTTCTCACACGCCCGCATTTTCCTCCCTTTCTCACACGCCCGCATTTTCCTCCCTTTCTCACACGCCCGCATTTTCCTCCCTTTCTCACACGCCCGCATTTTCCTCCCTTTCTCACACGCCCGCATTTTCCTCCCTTTCTCACACGCCCGCATTTTCCTCCCTTTCTCACACGCCCGCATTTTCCTCCCTTTCTCACACGCCCGCATTTTCCTCCCTTTCTCACACGCCCGCATTTTCCTCCCTTTCTCACACGCCCGCATTTTCCTCCCTTTCTCACACGCCCGCATTTTCCTCCCTTTCTCACACGCCCGCATTTTCCTCCCTTTCTCACACGCCCGCATTTTCCTCCCTTTCTCACACGCCCGCATTTTCCTCCCTTTCTCACACGCCCGCATTTTCCTCCCTTTCTCACACGCCCGCATTTTCCTCCCTTTCTCACACGCCCGCATTTTCCTCCCTTTCTCACACGCCCGCATTTTCCTCCCTTTCTCACACGCCCGCATTTTCCTCCCTTTCTCACACGCCCGCATTTTCCTCCCTTTCTCACACGCCCGCATTTTCCTCCCTTTCTCACACGCCCGCATTTTCCTCCCTTTCTCACACGCCCGCATTTTCCTCCCTTTCTCACACGCCCGCATTTTCCTCCCTTTCTCACACGCCCGTGCACACACACACACACGCGCAATTTCCTTTCAGAAACACACGCGCGCAATTTCCTTTCAGAAACACACGCGCTCAATTTCCTTTCAGAAACACACGCGCTCAATTTCCTTTCAGAAACACACGCGCTCAATTTCCTTCCCTACCCACACATTTTTTTTCCTTTTGTCTCTTTCTCCCCTTTCTTGTCTCACTTCCTTTCTTCATTTCCCTCTTTCCCTTCCTTTTTTCATTCCTTTCTCTTTTTCTCTCTTTCCCTCCTCTTCTTTTTTTCTGTCTTCCTTTAATCCCCTCTTTTTGTCTCCCTTTAATTCCTGTTTCTG
Source organism: Acanthosepion esculentum (assembly GCA_964036315.1). NCBI lineage: Eukaryota > Metazoa > Mollusca > Cephalopoda > Sepiida > Sepiidae > Acanthosepion > Acanthosepion esculentum. The sequence goes on from OZ038501.1 coordinate 88,917,008, forward strand.
CCATTTCTTCTCTAGATTTGCAAGAGCGATAAAATTCCATTTTTAAAACAATTTATGGCTTTTTATTCAAATTATTGTTTAATGACTAAAATAAAATAAAATTAATTGCATTGAAAAAATTCTTGAACACTTGTCTCGATATATTTACAGCATTCTGATCAATTTTTTATTTCGTTCTTTCTTCCCCAGAAGTCGATCAGTCAATGGAGATATCAATAATTCACACATTCAAATGAATTCAGGTAAGTGTTTCTTTATAGAATTTTGGAAATCTTTGTTTCACTGAACTTGTATATATTTCTTTATTTGTATCACTCCTGGGCACTGGTTATAAAACTTGTCTTGCTAGTCAATTATGACTCGGCAGTGAGTTCAATCCTCACTGGGTGTCCCATACTTTTGGCCTTGTGCCACATCTAAGCTGGGCTTAGAAAATCACTATTTATATCACTCTTCTCTGGTCGACTGCTAATGTCTTAACTATCATTATGCCCAGAATAATGAAGTGTTCGATCAGCACAAGAGTGATCACCTTAGATATCTCAAAGGCCTTTGACATGTTGTGTCATCGGGTTTTGCTTCAGAAACTCTCCAGCTATGATATCTCTAGAAGAGCTTTCACAATTTTCAAGTCTTTCCTGTCTGGTCGACCCATGAAAGTCATCATGAATGGCTTGTCCTCTGAATCCCATGAGATCAATCCAATATACTCCAAAGTTCTCTCCTTGATCCGACTGCTTTATATTAACAATCTGTCGCGGAACATTCGCTAATCATTATTAAATATATATGCAGACGGTACTGCAGTTTATGAGGACACCACTAAAAGCCTAGATAACCAGAGTTTGGTAGATGATCTTTCCTCTGACCTCAATGTAGGAAAGACTGGCTTGTATCATTCAATACTTCCAAAACCAAAATAAAGATGTTTCATCATCATCAAGCTGACTCCAAATTTTCTCAAGCCTTGATCAACAGTTGTATACTTGATGTGACTCATTGCCTTGAACATCTATTGGTACTCAAGCTCACACTAGACCGGAACATATGGAATATATATATATATATATATATATATATATATATATATATATATATATATATACAAACCATCGGTGAAGATACTGGATCCTCCCTTACCTGGTACAACAGTAGATTTTTATAATGACCAACAATAAATTTTATAGCAAAATGACAATGCAACACTAAAATATAAAAATATATTTTTATAGTAAAATTACCAACAATATATTTTATGAGCTACAAAATATATATGTAAAAAAAAAAAAAAAAAAAAAATACCTTTACTCTGAAAGTATAAAATTTTGTACAAAATATCTGTAGTTGAAAGCATAAAATTACATAGGAAATATTTAAATTTCGGGATTAAATAACCCATAGAATTTGATATGCCGCCAAACAAAATCAATCGATCAACCAAACAACCAACATGAAAGAAAATTCATGACATTAATCCATAAAATATCCTACAATTTCTTAAAGAAATCAAATTGCATTCTGAAATGCAGGGTGTCCATAAAGTTTGTGTGCACTTTAAAAAATTTGTAACTTATTTTTGCACACGAACTTTATGGACACCCTGTATAACTTCAACAATACTATGAAATAAAACATGCACATATCACTGCCTCTAGTAATCATGTCCACGCAAACATGTATATGCATGAAAGCTGAGTATTTAAATTGTGAAAGCAGAATAACCTACATCATATTTTTATTGTTTCAAAGCTGCCAAGAAAATCAAATTCCATCATTAAATGACCCATAAGGAGATGGTATGCCATTAAGCAAACAAATCAATCAATTTAAAGATACTGGGTAAAATGGTAATTTTGTACTGCTCCAGAAAGTACCCAATTCCATCTGGCATGATTTTCCACCCTAGGGCTGCTTTTCCTACAGGAAATGTTGGTAGTCTCTCACTATTCTCTAGCTATTTCCATGGCAAATGTTCAGACAAGCTACATTCCTTAGTTGCACCAGTTCAGACCTTTACAACAAGGACCTGCCATGTCATGTCACAGGATCAGCTCATTCTCATTCCCTTTTTATTCCATTGGTAAGGAGGAAGTTCCACACAGTTTTTTTCCTCAGAAGTATTACTTTGTGTAACAGATAATCAACAGATTTTTCCTAATCATAATGATCTTAGCCTCTATAAGTCAAGGGTCAAACATTATCTTTCTACATGACCTTATAATATTTACTTCTTACTTCCTTCCTTACAACTTTTACATTAAATAGTCCCCTTGGGTTTAAGACGGGTAGTAGGTCAGTGTTGAAAGACAATGACAAATGGACAAACTGTCCAACTGGAAAAAGAGTGGAACTGACTAAAGGATGAATGGACATAATCTTGAAAAGACAAAGTTTCAAAAGGACAAATGTTGATGGTTTGGTTTGTTTTGTTTGTTTTTTACAACATATCAACCTCAATGGGTTATTTAATTCCGACAAGATTTTTAGCATAGGTTAGTATGAATATTCATTAGGCTAAATGAAAAGTTTAGGTAAATTATGGAGGATGCTAAGTGACATAATTTAATGTCTAATAAAAAGAAGTCACTTTGGTTTGGTTTGTTTTGTTTTACAACATATCAACCTCAATGGGTTATTTAATGCCGACAAGAATTTTATTGTTGGTAATATTTTTTTTTTTTTTTTCCAAAAATGTATTGCTTGTAATACATTTTTTTTTTCAAAAATGTATTTAAATGGTATTAAAACCTATTTTGACGCTTTCATAGTGTTTTACTATTCACGATTTGCCCACAGCAGGGACCCTAACAAGTACTACCACTCCAGGTCAGGGTGGACCTGGGAACACCAGCAATTAAGAGGTGGCTCCATGCTCCTCAAAGCCTCTTGGTCAGAGGCCTTCCAGGACGCAGATACAGTTTACCTAGGATACCTCATTGGCAGGGAGGGGGGATCTTATCTCTCAGCAGAGGTGCAGTCGGTGTATTCTAAAGCCCCACCCAACAGGGCATACAAAATATTGAACAAAGTAAAAACGAATATATCGTCATGATTTTAAAAACTCTGTTCAAATAATTATTCTAAACTTTTTATTGCCTCGTGCTATATAGGAATAAAGAGTCGCTGCCAACACTTGAGTTTGAACCTAGATCGCCAGGGAGCAAACCCGGGCGATCCCATTATTGAATTAAGTGAATCACATGACCATAGAGGAAATGCATATATAGGAGGTCGTGTGACGTCTGAATGATCATTATTTCTACCCTATCCTCTACTACTATATGGACTGCTATTCTCTACTCTACTCTCTATTTGGATCCCTATTTGGCAGTTACTTTTTGAGCCGGTATTATTGAGCAAGTAATATGAGTGCAAGTGTTATTCAAAGGCGTCCGACACCAGTATTGTTCAATGGCGTTACCATAGTTGTAGAGACTTTGTAATCGCAGATACAACAGGCATTACGAATGGGACAACGAGTATATGTTGACATTACAAAAGTGGTAACGAGTGTTCATTGGTATCACAAAACCTAGCTTTGGCATCATTTAATAAATAACAGCCTTATTAGTGATTAAGCCTCCATAATCATCAGTTAGCTGTTCGATTGGCCAGGGAGTTATTACACTCTATTTTTTACCAAATTGAATTGAGATTCTTCTCACACATATATATATATATATATATATATATATATATATATATCCTTTATCTCGTGATCCGTAGGTTTGTAGGTTGCACCATGTGTACTGCAGCAACATCTGCACATGAATTTCTGGGTATTATAAACCTAATGTCTTCAGCAATATGAGCACTGGTAAAAAATGGTTGCTGAAGACATTAGGTTTATAATACCCAGAAATCCATATACAGATGTCCTCAAAGACACATAGCACAATGGATAAAGGTGTTAGTTAGATCCAGTAACAGGATCCAAAGAGTGTGACTTCAATACCTGGTTAAGGCAGTGGAGAACTTGGAGAGGGGAATTAACAGGAGATAACTGACATCCATTAGACATGGCACATGGAACTAGAACAGTCTACCCCAGTTCAGTTCGACATTCCAACCACCTGAAGAAACATTGTGATAAACATGGCAACAAAGATGAGGACAATAGTGAATAGTGAGCAGGATACTTGTATACTAAGTAAAGGGTATTCTATAGTAGGCACATTTCTGGTTTTTTGTCATTTAGTCAGTTTGACTTTTTCTGTTTGACACTTTGTCTGACATTTTGTTCATTCATCCCTTTTTCTGACACTCGACACACCGTTTACGTTCTTATATTGGGTAAACAATAGTATTAAAAATATACAATTGTTGTGTTGATATATTTGTCTTGCGATATTCATTTTATATAAACATTCTTTCTTCTGTATCTATGCAATATACTTCCATTATTTACATTATTCGGACTATTGTCCTCATCTTTGTCACCATGTTTATTACGTTTCAGCCGTTCTATGCTCCGGCCTTCTTCATCAGGTGGTTGGAATGTGGAACGGAACCCTTTATTTCGCTCACTGGGGTAGACTGTTCTAGTTCCACGTGCCATGTTTAATTGATGTCAGTTATCAGTTATCTCCTGTTAATTTCCCTCTCAAAGTTCTCCACTACCTTAACCGGTTATTGAACTCACACTTTTTGGGTCCTGTCTCTGGATCTAACCAACGCCTTTATCCACTGTGCCATGTGTCCTTGAGGACAATAGTCCAAATTATGTAAATAATGTACATAATACCTCATCTCAGAAATATAGACCAATAATAAAGGTTTCCATCATAAATCAAGAACCATTTTGACTGTGATGTAATAGAATAACCAGGCACCCACCTCCTGAATAATTACACTATAGGTAGTAAGTACCTATAAAGTCAACTGTCTATGAGAGACTGGAAGAGTGAGAGAGAGAAGACACAAGCACGTCCGACCTTCCAATTAGTGGCACTCACTACTAGATTAAATCTGTGTAAACTGTACTGTATTTCATATTGTACTTGTGTACAATAAACCTTTCTTCTATTATCCACCTGGTGTTAAGTATTTATTCCCTTAGCATGGAATATAACAGGCTGTAAGAAAAAATATTTTTCAAAGAAAGGCATTTGTTTCTTTAAAGCAGACCTGGTCAGTAGTCAGATCTGTAATCGGGTCCTATGCAAATCAAAATTTAAAGTCTGTAAAGTTTCTCCAAGATGACAGTGTTGGTTCTCATAAATAAATATATCATATAACAATAAAGCTTTTCAATATTGCTCTACTTTGATGTCTCTCTCTCTCTCTCTCTGGGTACTGTATCTCTGTGCGGGTGTTTAGACTGTAAAGAGTATCTCTGTGCGGGTGTTTAGACTGTAAAGAGTATCTCTGTGCGGGTGTTTAGACTGTAAAGAGTATCTCTGTGCGGGTGTTTAGACTGTAAAGAGTATCTCTGTGCGGGTGTTTAGACTGTAAAGAGTATCTCTGTGCAGGTGTTTAATGTGTATCTTGAATGTATAATGTCAGGAATTATGTACTGATGGGAAATATGAAAAAAAGATTTAAAAATTCTCAAAGATCAGTGGAAAGAGTTATGCTAAGGATTACAGAGACAAGATGAGATTAACAATAATGAAGGATTTTGCTTTTTAACGGATTATCAACCCTTTGTGGGTTATTTAAAGCCGAAACATTAATTTGATATTAAGAATAATTCTTTTTTTGTAAGTGAACATTGCAGAACAATGATTTTCTCCAGATACTATTTAACCCACAGCTGGGGGAAAGGATTCATACCTCTCCCAAGGGTATATTTGCTTGTAAGTGAATGTTATGAACCAGACTGAAACTAGAATTCAGCTCTCCAGTTTTTCATTCGAAGCTGCTATCATTACACCAACTGCACATCCCAATGATGAGGAAACAAAGATAAGAGATATGGAAGTGATTAAGTGGCAAAAACAGAAGTAGGCAAGGCACCTAGTAAAAAGAAAGGATAACATGTGGAGCAAAAGGTTGTTTAATTTGTACCTAAAAGATGACAAATGCAGTAGGAAATGATGAAACTGAAAATGGAGGGATAGAGGAGTTTTGCTGATGCAACATGCAAGACCTTTCCCCAGCAATAGACTCGTAATGGTAGATGATTATCTAAACTGACTTATTATTACTTATGGGGTTTAAAAAGTTTAAATTTTGATTGTTTTGGTAACGATTTTTGTACTTGATCTTTAAAAAAAAAAAAAATTTCTTTGTTCCATTTATAAATTTTGTCTTTGGAAATTTACTGAAATCTGTTATTAATTCTGAAAAGACCTTTCTCCCATTCTTAATTTTTAAATATTTTGGTGAAATCAGGTTTGTTTTTTGTTTGTTTTTCATTCTCTTTTTGAATTTTCTAAAATATTTCTCTCAAGTCCTTTGAAAACGTTTAATAAAATCTTCAGTGCCCAACATAAACCCCAATTTTTCCTTCGTATCTCACACATGCACATCTTAGATATTTTCGCTTTTATTCCAAAAATAAAAGGAAAATGACAATAAAACATGCCACATAAATTCATTTCAACCCTCATTTATGGTTAAATTGCAGGGCTGTTGTAGCTCTTTACCCTTGTATGGTCAACCCATTAGCCCCTTTAGTGTCATCATCAAACTCTTTGAATCTATGATCAAAAACAAGATTATTGACCACCCTAACGTCAACAACCTTCTGAGCTGTAACTAGTATGGATTTTGTTCTATGAGATCTACAGCTGATTTCTTAACTTACTCACAGAATCAGACAATAAATTCATCTTGAGGGCCATTGCCCTAAATATATAAAAAATAAAAGGAATATGACAATAAACAATGTCACATAAATTCACTTTAACCTTGTAAGGTCGACTCATTAGCCTCTGTAGTGTTGTCATAAAAAAACTTTGTATCTATAATCAACAGGAAGATTGTTGAACAACTGAATGGGAACAACCTCTTGAGCTATGATCAGTATGGATTTTGTTCTGCTACATTAACAGTTTATATTTTAACTGTCATTAATCACAGGATCAGTGAAGTACTAGATGAATTCATCAGAAGGGTCATCATTCGAGATATGTCAAAGGCCTTTGAGAAGGTGTGGCATCAGGGACTGCTACATGAACTCTCCAGCTATGGAATCTCTGAAAGGGCTTTTTCAATTACCAAATCTTTCCTAACAGGTAGGTCCCTGAAAGTTGATGCTAATGGTCAGTCATCAGAAGTCCTTAAGATCAATGCCAATGTTCCTCGGGTTCCCTCCTCGGTTCCTATTCTCTTTCTGCTCTGTTAATAATCTCCTTAAGAACATACTCTGATCTTTAGTGAATATCTATATGGATGATACATTATAGGTGCACCCCCAAAAAACTGGATAATCAGAATTTGGCAGTTGATCTCTCCCATCTGACCTAGCCCTGATGGCTCAATAGAGGAAAGACTGACTTGTCACATTCAAAAGTCCAAAGCCAAGTGAGTAACATTCCACTATCAAAGAACAGACCTTGAATGTTAGTTGCCAGTATCTTTGTTATAACAATCAATCAATTTCAAATTTATAACCAACAAGATGGTCGTTGAACAGTTTAACATGAACAACCTCCTGAGTGATAACCAGTATGAATTTTACTTTGCTAGATCCACAGCTTATTTCTTAATATACAGAATCAAACAATAAATTCATCCTGAGGACCATTGCCTTAGATATATCAAAGAACTTTGACAAGGTGTATCATCATGGAGTGGGGGCAGCTGCTACATAAACTCTCCAGTGATGGAATCCTGTCCTGGGGATGACGATAAACTACATCCACGTCTAGGGTAAGATGATAAACTACGTCCAACAGCAAGGCCTCTGATCAGGAGGTTTTGTGAAACCATCTCTTAAATGCCCGTGTTCCCAGATCCATCCTGACCTGGAGTGGTAGCACCTGTTAGGGCCCCAGCTATGGGCAAATAGTTAACCCCGAAACTGAGGTAAAAAGCATTTTGAAAGTGTAAAAATGGGTTTTAATACTAATTTCTAGTAAAATATAAAAAATTATTCCCAGAAATAAATTTTTGAAGAAAAAAAAAACTATTACCAGCAATATGTTTTTGAAAATAATATTACCAGCTATACAATTTTGTGGAAAAAAAATATTACCAGAAATAGATTTTTGACAAAACAAAAATATTACCAATAAAAAAAATAAAAAAAAGTTGTCGGCATTAAATGACCCATTGAGGTTGATATGCTGTAAAACAAAACAAAAAAAACAAACCTTTCTATCATGTATGTTCCTAAAAGTCTTTGTTAACGGTCAGTCATTAGGCGCCAATAATATCAATACCAACATTCCTCAGGATTCTTTCTTTAGTCCTACTCTATAGTGATGATCCGCCTAAGGGCATATATTGATCCTTAATGGATACCTATGTGGATGATACAACAGTTTGTAGATATACCTTCAAATATCTGGAAGACCAGAACTGAGCAGCTCATTTCTCCTCTGACCTAACCAAAGTGGCTCAAATGGTGGGGAGGGGAGATCTGGCTTGTAAAATTCAATATAGTTAAAACCAAAGTAGTAAAGTTCCACTACCACCGAGCAGAACTTTCACCTCTCCTGATGGATGGGTGTTCTCTCTTGCCATGAATATCTATTGGGACTCAAGCTCTCCCCAGTCCTCAAGTGGAACTCATATGATTTATTGCTAAAGACTCTGGGAAAATGGTTGGTTCTTTATACTGCTTTATTAAGTACCCGACTCCCCCTGATATGCTCTGTCTTTACAAGAGCCAAATCAGATCAAAAATGCTGCACTATCTGGGCTGCAGCTGCCCAGTCCTTACTTGCCTATTTTGACAGAGTTCAAAAATGCCTGTGTGGACTTGTGGCTGATTAATAATTTTCTGCCCTACAACTTCTTTCTCACAGGTAAAATGCTGCAAGCCTGTTGCTGCTCTGTCACTATTTTCATGGCATGTATTCTGATGAAATACATTCCTTAGTATCACCAGCCCTGCATTTGATAACTAGGACCTGCCATGCCACGTACACGAGGATGAATGATCCTCATTCCTTTTGTATTCCATTAATAAGAAAGAAGTTCTACTTGGACAGCTTCTTCCCAAGAACTGAGGCTTTGTGGAACACTCCCCTGACAAAACTTCAAGTTTAGGGTTGACCATTATCTTTCCTGCATATGTCCATGAATTTCACTTCTTCACTATTAAATATGCTTTTTTTTTTACCGACAGTCTGTAAACAGATGAATAGTCCTGGATGTGATGATAAACTACATCTGGTAGCAAGGCCTCAGATCAAGAGAAGATATTAGATTGAAAACGCAAAATGAGTTTCTATGCTGGAGGTTAGCATCAGTCATGCAGATGGAAGACAGAAAGGTTCACTAAGATGATTACAATATAGCAGTTTCAGATTTATAATTCAAAATTCAAAATCAGATTCTATAACTTATCATTAGATCTCATTTCAACTGTAAAATGATGAGACTGAGCTGCCAATCTAGTAATACACTTAAATTCATAGTTGAGGTACGAAATAGGAAAGTGCATGAAAACACACACACACACATATATATATATATATATATATATATATATATATATATATATATATATATGTGTGTGTGTGACTAAAAAAATTACAAACATTGTCTGCTTATTTTTAGCATAATCTTTTAATCTTTTCATATTCACAAATATTTTTCCATGTATTACAATCAAATGAGGCAAGAAATGCACTGTTACATATGAAAGGATTATGCTAAAAATAATGTCATAATGTTTGTAATTTATTTAATCAGACATGTCTAGAAGAGAATTTTCTGCCTAATTACACAAATAAATTAAATATATATATATATATATATATATATATATATATATATATATATATATGTGTGTGTGTGTGTCTGTATGTAAAATGAGAACATGGAGTATAATTCCACTGTATGTAACATTTAATTTAAAAGAGGGCTCAATACAGAATAGAGCTAAATATTATTTATTTTAGGATATTTAAAACAAAAATGTGTTAAAAATCACTACACAATTACAATTACGTTTCAACACTACAAAAATATATATATATATATATATATATATATATATATATATATATATAAAGATTTAATAGGTTTATTTTTAATCTCACATTTTCATTACTTCAACCTTCTGTCATCAAATTCTTGTGTGTGCCGTGTCCCTTCAGAACATGGGTAATCATCCTTTGCAGCAAAACACCTTTATAATATTGTAATGTAAATATTCAGAAGTTTTATGTCATCAAATTCTTTTTCTTCTATGTGCCATGTTGTTTCAGGACGTTGATGATCATGTCTCTCCACAATTTCTTATCTTTTATATTAATTTTGTCTTTTTGCTATCTCTCCTAATCCCTGTTCTGCCAACCCTTTACACAAGTTCGCTAGGTAGGTTATGTACCATTTTCTTCTGTCCTTCTTGCCTCCATGTGAGTGTCAAATTTTCTAAGCCCTTTTCCCTCATGAGATGCCCTAGAATTTTCAACCTCATTTTTTTTATGTTAAGTATAAGTGTCCTTTTTGTTTCCATTTTCTCTAAAATTTTGTCATTGCTTACATGTTCAGTCCATGGTATTCTTAGTATCCTTCTGTAGAACCACATTTCTGTTACTACGTGTCATTTAATCTGTGAGGAAATTGTCCAGCAGTCAGTGCCATATATGAGGACTGATATTACATAGCAGTTCAGCATTCTAAAAGTTGATTTTAAAAAAGATTTTCTACTTTTTTTTTATTTTGTGACTATCTTGTTAAGCTAATGGTGCAAGTTGTCAACTAATATTGGGCTATGATTACAGATTCAATATATTCACACCAACCTCAGACTTGTGAAATTAAGATGAACCGGGCTCTTCATTCTGACCAACACTGTTCACCTGCTGCGGCTACGTTACCATGGAATCAGCCACCAAAATATGGTTTGTCATCATCAACTATGGAATGGTTCTGATACAATAGATGTGGAATGATGATATAGTCTGTACTAGTTGAATTTAGTGACTATTTCTATCTTTCTCTCATTCTTTTTCTCTCTTTGTACTTGTTTGCTTGTAGTTAGATATCTTTTGTCATTTTTTCATGTTTTTTTTCATCTGTTTTTTTTACATCTGTTTTTTTTACATCTGTTTTTTTTTTACTTTTGTTTTTTTTTACTTTTGTTTTTTTTTTACATCTGTTTTTTTTTTTAAAACATTTGTTTTTTTTTAAAACATTTTTTTTTACATCTGTTTTTTTTTTTTTACATCTTTTCAGTTTGTTTAAAAAAAATTAAACTGAATCTTTTCTTGTCTCACCAACTGAATGAAAGTAGATATTTCATGTCATGAATTCAAATAACATTTCTGTTTCTTTTTCTTTCCTTTTTTGTTTAATTCTTCATTACCAACTGTTGCATTTCTTTCTGATGTCATGTACAATTTTTTTTGTTTAATCATAGCATGTTCATTTTAGTTTGTTTGTTTGTTTCATGATAAGGCAACATTTCAGAGCTTTTAATTAAATAGGAATTCTTTTCATCTTGAAATTTTTATCAGCATGTGAGATTTTATATTAAACAAATTTACCGATGCCATCAAAAATAAGTTCTTCCTAAGAGGAAGTTTTCACATGTGAGTCTTGAAATAGTTAAAATATAAATAAATCATTAATGGAAGGGAGATAATCGCGGAAAGCACATATAACAGGCAAAAAATAACCACTTGGCTTCTAGTTAATTTCTTTGATAATTTAGATGTGTATTGCATGAAAATAGTGAAGACTCATTTTTATTGGAATAACCTTTTTTTATTGGAATAAATATATTTTATTGGAATAACCATTGTAGAAATTATTCAGGTGCAGGAAAACAAAGTTTATTCAAATACAAAGATTATTCCATTAGAATAATTTCTCTAAACCTGGAATTGAATCAGATCTGTATGATCTCACATTTAAACTGGTTTCTCATTTAAACACAACTCATGAGCCTGGTCAGGTGGTGTAATGAATAATGGAATCAGAGAACCAAGTTCCAATTCCAGTTAGGTTTATTATAATCACTTACGCAAAAATAATCTCTACTGAAAGGCATGAATCCCCCTCTTCTCCTCCCAACTATGGGTTAATTAGTAAAACTTGTATCAGTAAATCATTACCTTAAAAATAAAATTCTTATACTCTGAAAGTTATTTTCTGGTTTTAAATAACCTGCAAAGGGTTGATAAACCATAGAAAATGAATGAATGAATCAATCAATCAATAAAAACACAACACACGGCCTCCTCTATCTCTGATATTGATCACTTTTACCCATAAATACAGCATACCATAAAACTATAAATTTATCATATATATATATATATATATATATATATGCATGCACATTTCATTAAAAACGACTGACAAGTTGCTTTTATTTAGTTTTTTATATAATTTCTCGTGCGATCTAATAAATGTTTTTCTTTTCAGAGGATAAATTATATAAAAACTGTCCAAATGTTCTTTTTATCCGAGCGCTTCCGGCTATACATTTAGCCATTTTCTAGGATTATATTTCAACTGTTAGAATTAGAAATAGTTTGTTATATGTATGTTTTATTTCTAGTTCTAACAGTTGAAATATAATCCTTGAAAATGGCTAAATGTATAGCCGGAAGAGCTCGGATAAAAAGAACATTCGGACAGTTTTTATATAATTTATCATCTGAAAAGAAAAACATTTATTAGATCGCACGAGAAATTATATAAAAAACTAAATAAAAGCAACTTGTCAGTCGTTTTTAATGAAATGTGCATGAAAGAAGGATTGCTGCCTAAATATATATATATATATATATATATATGTGTGTGTGCGCATTTCATTAAATAATATAGATATACTGTGTCTATGTTTATAATCCTTTCTAATTCTTTAATTTGCTTCTTTATGTTAAGGAAGGCGCTGTAGTTTTTGTTAAATTAAGTACTTTCACTCTCCTCTGAGATCTCATCCTGTAATAGGTCTGTATTATTCAATGAAACATGCTTGAATTAAGATAGGCTGCCTAAATATACACACACATATATTTTTATAGGCCCCTTCTTGTAATTATGGATAAGTTTCTTAGTATCCTTATTAAAGGAAGAAAGAAAATTACCATGTTGATGCATATTCATTTCATCCCGAGTACTTTTGATATTAACACAATGTCATCATCAGGGTCTTATTTTTTCTAAGACAAACAGTTGTGTTCATCTGACAATTTTTTACGTGTGAAGTGAAAAACGTTAAGGTTATGTGCTGTACTGAATGGTCCCTTTGACACTAACCAGGTGCATGCAATTCCAACACATCACAGTCATACTCCTTTGTTTACTGTCTGACTAGGTTGTGCATGGTCATGATGAACAATATTCTTGTAGTCAAGGAAAACTGTCAGCAGTGTCTTCACATTACTTTGACTCATTCATGCTTTCTTTGGCCTCGGAGAGGTTGAAGTTTTCTATTGTGAAGACTGAGCCTTGGTTATAGCCATAGGTCTCTGATTCATCACAAAAACAGGGCATCTATTCAAACACGGGCTCCACAAAATAAAGTTTGGAGCATTATGAAATAATGTTGGCTAAAGAATCCATTGATTCCTGAGAAAATGACTCTTCTGTAAATAAAATTTCTTTTCCAACATATCTATCATCAATTGAGACACCAGAGACAGAATGGACTGGTTTCTCTACTCAAACATAGATATCAACAAAATAACATTTTCAATAGTAAGAAATAATGTCAGATAAAAATCCATTGATTCCTGAGAAACTGCTTTGTTTTGGATGTGAAAAATGCACACATATTCAAGAGCTGAACAAGTGAATGCATGTTCTTCAAAAGGAAATGGGAACCTTGCTGGGCTGTGAAACTCTTTGTGGCTGAGTGGTATAAAGCATGCTGGATCAGACACAGCTTCAAACACTGGTGGAGAGCATATTTTCTTTATCAAGTCTCTCCAATGTGCAGGCTGATAGATATAATTTACTTTGTTTATAAAAGCATGACATCTTCTTAATCAATGGCATCCACTAAATAATGTTTGTAGTAATAGGAGATATATATATATATATATATATTCTAACATGCTAAAAGACATGAGATAGCAGTATGTACTGGTAATGGTTGGTGACACGGTAGAGTAATGGATAGCAGCTTGGATTGAGATGGTAAACAGACATCTGGCTAGTATTGTTGTAACAGACCATTGACATTGTCTTAAATCGTGCAAGTACTAGGTGTATATCTAATATGCCAGTTTAATGTTCTTGTGTGTGTGTTCCTACGTCCCACGAGGCTGGCATCCCGCTCCCACCCCTACACCGTGGAAACTGTTAGATGTAGACGTCTCTTCTACTCCAATAGCTTCATGTCTCGCACATCTCGCCTGTGGAACTCCCTTCCCTATTACTGTTTCCCTGACAAATACAATCTCCAACGGTTTAAGTGTAGCGTCAATCGACATCTCCAGTTGCCTTGATCTATCCACTTCCCTTCTCCACATCCTTTCATTTTTCATTCCTATCTGCTCTCGCTCCAAATCTTCTGTAACCCCCTTGCCTTGATCGACCCACTGTCTTTCTCTTTCTCCACATCCTCTCCTTTACCACTCCTATCTGCTCTTCCTCCAACCCTTCTATAACCCCTTGCGTGATAGTGGCCTCCAGCCTTGCTTGGGGTGATACGCTTAAAAAAAAAAAATATATATATAATATTAGTGATTAATATACAATGATTCACTGTTTGCACTCCGTTTATTTATGTATATACCTGTCACATGACATCAAGCCCATGCCGCTCTGCAAAATAAGCCACATTTATTCATGAGATTTGTCTTAAATCATTATTTCCATGACCTTGTCTCAATTCACTCAATCGCTTCATTCTATACTTCACATATCTATTAATTCCATCGATGTTTGGATTGTCTCAAGTTCCTTTAAGTTTTTTAGCATCATTCCAGTTGACCGTATATTATCTTTAATCTTACCTTTGTTTCTCAGAACGGATCTTTCCACACTATGCTCTGATCATTTTGAAGTTGAATGTAGGTTAGGATTCTTGGAAGTCTATGATCAAAAAAGCATTTCTGTAACATAGCCCAGCCATCTTAGATTGAGACTGCATCAACATAGCTATTGTGCTTTGCATTCCATCCATAGCAGTTCCTCATCAGAAACTTTACTTGTACATACCCACATATACTATACACACATCTTTTGAACAAGGCCAGAGGGAGCAATGGCTTAAATGGTATGATAACAACAAAGATGAGAATAATAGTCTTTGTGTAAATAATGTAAACAAATTGAACATGTCTGTCTATATTTCTGAGATGAGGTATTGTACTCTCCATGTTTTTCTTCACTGCCATAGCCAGGTATTGAACTCAGAACTCTTTGGTTCAAATCACTGAATTATTTCAGCCAATGCTTTTATCCACTGGGCCATATGTTACAATACCTCATCTCAGAAAAAAGACGAAAATTAAAAATAACAATGGAGAGTTGAGTTAAAGGGAGATAACTAAGACATCCAGAAGAGGTATGGTATGTGGAACTAGAACAATCTACTCTGGTAGACAAAGGGTTCAGTTTGAAATTCCAATCACCTGAAGACGGCCGAAAACATACAAAGGCTGAAATGTCATGAATATAGCGATAAAGGTCAACAGTCCAAACAATGTAAATAAATTGAACATTTTTCACAAAAATTTAATTCTTACCCATAATTAAATGAAATCAGGAATGGCTGATCATATATGAAGGGAAAAGAGTAGGCATCAACCCCTGTGAAATAAAGTAAAAATACTAGATATTGAGTAACACGGGAGAGTCGGATAATCTGAAAGAATAAGCATATTTTAGGCTCTGGGCATCTCCTTCACAGGCCTAGCATAGAAATAAATACAATATAGGTGCCATTAATAAAGACAAGTAGTAACAAGGCTTCAATAGCAGCAACAGTAAAAAGTGAAGCTTCAGTGTATGCAGTCAAGGATGACAAGTAGCAGCCATACTCATTGGCAGGTGTGTGTGTGTGTGTGTGTGTGTGTATATATATATATATATATATACATACACACACATAGGGTACAATGGATAAATCTAAATTATGAAAAAAATGAAAATAACACTGACATCTCATTTTAACAGAGATATTTACCAAAATTACACAAAAATATCTTGAAATACTAAAGAGTAAATTTATTCAATAAAATTGCCACTGGCTTCAACCACAGCCTCCAGACGACTTTGGAATCTCCTACAACTCTTCTGGACGGTCTTGTTTAAGTTAGTGAATGCTGCTATAATCCTTGGTGTTACAAGGAGTTTTGATGGTCTCTTACTTAACTGCACCCCACACATAAAAATCAAGGGCATTGCAGTCTGGGGAGTTAGGTGACCAGATGTAAGGGGTGATGTGGTAGCAGAAATAGTCTGACAACCATGACTGGGTTCTCCTGCTTGTGTGGCATGGTGCAGCATCATGTTGACAGACAGAGGGTCTTCCAGCAGCCACCCACTTCAGTCATGGCAGCACTATCTCCTCAAGGCACTTGATGTGGGCCTCTGCGTTGAGTCTGAGGGAAGATGAATGATGGCATAATGTTACCATGTCTAGTGATAACTCTAAACACCAGGATATTGACTGGATATATCATCCAGCACTTTTCTAATCCTCTGCACTGTCATATTGGAGCTTCTGGTGTAAATGCCAAGCAGTACAGCATGTTGTTTCCAAATTTCTGGTGGAGTGAATTGTCATGGTGTTCTTTTTCTCACAGACAGTTCCCAACTGATGCTACTATGCTGTGCAGTTGACAAAATCATAAACAATGCACATGTGCAAAATTAAAAATATTAAATCATGACAATTTACCTATCGCACTGTGTGTGCGTGTGTGTGTATGTATGTATGTGTGTGTGTATGTATGTATGTGTGTGTGTATGTATATGTGTATCTACAGGATTGTATTGAGCACTGTTTTTTTTTGTTTTTTTTAAATAAAAATAATTAATAAGAACCCTGGATTATGAATCTTACTGTTCTTCCACTTTATTTAAATATATATATATATATATATATATATATATATGGTGGATGCTCCCATTGTATGAGGGTCAAGCAGCTCAGTTCCAAGGAACCGACAGCCAGACACTAGCATATATGATTTGATTATAGTGGTGAAGGCTTTGTGCAGAACCAACCATACCTTTTGAAGAGCCGAATACAGAGACCTGGTACAACACATGCTACAAGATCCCCAAATGACCCTCCACAAGTTTTGAATTCAGAGTTGTCCTTCTCCTAGACCAGTTGCCATCCAAGGCTATAGAACCCAGCCTGTCCTGCTAATTACCCATAGCTAGAGGGAGAAGAAGAGGATTATTACCTTTCCCAAGTGTGTGTGTGTATACACATATATATATATAAATATATAATTTAAACTATCAAAAATATTGCAATTTTATGATAATTACCAAAGATCTACTAATATATATATAATGGAGAACATGTATTTGGTCAGTAATTTTTCCTATATACAAGTTTGCTTAAAGATCAATAGAAATTTTTTTCATTTATGATTTAATTTTATTTTCTTGTTTTGACAATTTATCCAAATTCTTGGCTCACATTGAACAATTATTTCCCATCTTTTCTGTGCACCTTCAACTTTTTTCAAACTCTTTTCAAGGAAATTGTCTTTAGATAAATAAGAAAATCAGGAATAAAATTCTTTTCTTAATTCTACTCAGCAATTCAAATAACAATTTTGAAACTTCTGTTTATAAAATGAAAAGAAAAAAAACTGAAACCCATGTCTACTTAAGTATGATACCCACGGATACAAAATATACATGTAAATAATTTCATAGAACCTATTTAACGACCTCTTCACCCACAATATCCTATAAGGACCTTAACAAATATTAATTAATACTTTCCCGAGCATGTAATAAGCAAATTAAACTAATCTTAAAATTAAAAATAATATAAAACATTTGTTATTCTACAGAAACCAATCACATAATTACAAATTAGTATAAAAAATGATAAGAAACTTAATACATCAGTACATAATCTATCATCAAAAATAAATTATCACATACTATAAAAAAATTATCACATACTATAAAAAAAAAGCTAAAGGACTAAAAACATGAGTAGCTTAATATCAGAATTTGAAGAAACCAACATTATGCTTGTTTCTTGCATGGAAAATATCTCTAATAATAAAAATTAAAAAAAAAAAACCTATACAATGATTACACATTCATTCCATTATCTTGTAGATTAACTTGTTATCTATCTGATAGTAGTTCCATTAAATCACATCACACACATTGCAAAGAACCACCCTCATTCCCTTCGTATTCCACTTGAGAAGCTTCTTCCCATGAACTGCTGCTTTGTTGAATTTACTCCCAAGAGGATACTTCCCCAATCACTATAATCTTAACCTGTTTGAGTCTAGGGTCAACTATTATCTTCACCACATATCCACATAAGCAGTGCCTCTTACTCTTTAATCTTGTGCCTTGAGTGGCTCTCAGACTTTGTTTTGGGTGAACATCTGTGTGGGAGGGGGTAATCACCAACCAACAAATACTCATGGTTAGCCATGCTGATCACAGGTAAAAAAAGGTTCTCTCTCTCTCTCTCTCTCTCTCTCTATATATATATATATATACACACACACACACACACACACACACACACACACACCCCATATGTACTCATGTATAAGCTTACTTCATGTATAGTGTGACCACTGATTTTTTTCATATAGCTCATGTATAATACGACCCTGGCTTCTCAGCAATTCTAGTAGGCCTATCGTCATCAAATATTGCAGTACTGGGCATCATCCTGGAAAAATTTTTTGGCAAAAAATTGGTTATCTTACTATGAGAATTTAGGCCTACCTAACATTTTTGTTTTTTTATATAAATACCTGTTTGAAAATAAAATCTTTGCATTTGCTTTGATAAAGTCCAGAAGGGGGTGAAATATGTCAGCTGAGATACGCTTTCATTTTGTCTTTATTCATATTGTCCTTTTACAGATATATTTTTAGTTAGATATGAAATATATAATGATAGGTAGATATTACATTTAGTCAGATATGAAATATATGATGATAGGTAGACATTACATTTAGTCAGATATGGAATATATGATGATAGGTAGACATTACATTTAGTCAGATATGAAATGTATGATGATAGGTAGACATTACATTTAGTCAGATATGAAATGTATGATGATAGGTAGACATTACATTTAGTCAGATATGAAATGTATGATGATAGGTAGACATTACATTTAGTCAGATATGAAATGTATGATGATAGGTAGACATTACATTTAGTCAGATATGAAATGTATGATGATAGGTAGACATTACATTTAGTCAGATATGAAATGTATGATGATAGGTAGACATTACATTTAGTCAGATATGAAATGTATAATGATAGGTAGACATTATATTTTATGTACAATATAGACTTGTGTATAAGCCTACTTTATGTAGAATGTGACTTCTGAATTTTTTAGTGATAAAACCTTATTTTTGTCATATATAGCTTGTGTATAATTTGACCTCAGCTTCTGAGGTAAAAAAGCAGTTAATTTTTCATTTGCATAAGGTATTTGTAGATTTTAAGTGGCACACATAGTGAATAATGTTCTGAAAGAAAAAATGTAGGCTATGGAGACAGTCTAAATGAAGTTTCTTGTACTTTTAAGTTTAGCCAAAAGTACCATGAGAATGCAGGTCTGACAAGTAGGTTATTGTCATGGTCAAAAATTTTACATGTGTTTAGTGTAACCGGTTACAAAAATGCATGGTTTTAAACCTTTTCAAAAAATTATCTGTATATAGTGCAACTACCCTGATTCTAAAAACTTGCACTATAAATGAATACTAATCAAGTTATGGTCAGATAGGTATAATGTGATCTTCTAGATAGGCATGTAGTAGTGTGTCCAATATAGTTATTCATGAGTTTGGTTTGATCAGGCACACATTCCCTTAAGAGACGTATGAATTCATAAAGAATATTGGTTTCTGTAATTTAGATCTTGTAGGTGTGTTGTTATTGTTGATAAGGTTAGCTGTTTTAAATTTTTTATATTAGGTAATTTAATTTTCTTGTTCAGGTTGACTGGGGTTGTATATTTCTTTATAATGTTTTTAAGAGAAGATTCATTTTGCTTATACTTAACATGTATTTGGCTTTTCTAGAAAATTAGGATTCATTTAAACACACACATAACCCTACCAGACTCCATCTGCAACATACTTGTAGAAAATACAAGTATTATAGCCTCATCTACATGTAAAAAAAAAGACTAAAAATAATTCCAGCACTAATAATTAAAAAAAAGGCCAATACTCAATAATATCAACTATGAACATGGCCACAATGTGCTGACCATGTTTGGAAAATAAAACATTCCTATAACTCTAGACACATACATAGATACCTATACATTCAGTTAAAAATAAAAATTGCCCTTGATAATGACTAAAATAATAGTCGAAAGCACTTGGATATGTAGAATATTTGGATAATTTTTACACACCTTATGTCCATAAAAGAAAACACTTATACAAACACAAGATAAAATTAATTAAGCTTAATTGCTGTGCCTTTTCAGTCATCTTTAATAAGACATGTATAAAAGAGGGATTGCTACCCAAACACACACACACACACACACATATATCTATATATATATATATATATATATATATATATATAATGAGATAATAATGTGTGTTTGTGTTTGTTCTATAATAGTATCTGATGCTAAGGGGCAAAGCTATAAATGCTGCATTTCACCGAAGTCTGTTGTTTACAGCTTCTTCGAGCCTGAATGCAAGACAAAACTGTAAATCTAACAGGCATCAACAGCTCAAAAACATATATATAATCCTCCAAATAATTTCTATCATTTGTATATCATTGCTTCTAATGCTCAAGGTTGAGCGGCTTGGTGATAGTAGTCGTAGCTCCAGGGGCACCGTCCTATGGTTAGAGAGAATCTCAGTTGAGTTCCACCACGGAATATGCGAGCGGCACTATATTGAGTCTGATTTGCTACCACTTAGTCACCGAGGCCCGTTGGAACAGTTGGTATGACTGTCAAGGTTTCAATTCTCGGTAGTGGATGCGCACTGCTGATGAGTCCCAAATATAGGATGAAACGGCCGTCCAGTGCTTTCTGCATTCTGTTGAGGTTTCAGACAATGAATTACTTGATTACATACATACATATATATATATATATATATATATATATATATATATATATATATATATACACACACACACACTCTTTCTGGTTCCTGCTAATCAGATCTGATAAGGTATTTTATGGCCTTTTTATCCTAAAAAATCACAATACATTTTCCTTGTACACAGTTTTGGCTTTCATTCTGACCTGAAGAAGACTGAACAAATATATATCTATGAAATGCATTTTATAAATAAATGTAAATATACTATTTAGTCTCTTTACTAAAAAAAAAACCTAATTTATATTGAAACATATCCACATACCTTTTTCATAGGTCGTAACTGGTATTTAATAAAGAAATGATATATTGTATTATAAAAACAACATGCTTTTAAATGTGTTGGATTATTTGATAATCCCTAAATTACGTCAAGTGTAAGATTTATATTTCTAAATCCGATTTTGGATCTTACTGCATTAGTGGGATTAAACCATTTGCCTGAAAATTTATTTATTAAAATGTCTATTTTAGATATTTTCTTAAATTTTATTACTTTGAGTGAAAAAAAAATGATGTACTTTTTTAACGTTGTTACATTTGTTTGAAATATTTTATAAAAAAAAAAATTTGTCACAGCTAATTTGAGCTAATTGGATGGACAATGGATCGGAATGAAAATTCAGAGAGCCAATTTCAAATTCTAGTCAGGTTTATTGTATTCATTTATGCAAATATCCTTGCGAAAGGCAGGAATCTATCTCTTCACCCTGGCTATGGGTTAAATAGGACTTGTATTGAGAAAAATCATTGTTATTCTCAAAAAAATTCTTAATGCAATATTCCCTTTCAAAAAAAGAATTATTCTTACAATCCAAAATATATTTCAGCTTTAAATAATCTGCAAAGGGTTGATAAGCCATAAAAAATACAAATCAATAGAACAGTTAATTTGAGTAATAAACTTATTCTTATGATCTCAGAAATTTAAATGAATTTTTTATTCTAATCAGAGACTTAACCATGAGTCTCTGTTAAAATTTTGACTCAATTAATAAGGACCACAGCCAATTTGATACAATTAAATAAAAAAATTATTTAAGTCCAGGATAGTAGATATGAAAATTAACTTTTGTGAATTTGTGATGAAGATATATTTGTGTTTGATAAAGACGAAAATATTAGCATTTATTTTTATATATTTAAAAAATAACCATTCGTGTATGTTTCATCAAGGAATGATTTCTTATCTATAATATTAGTACGTTGGATGTAGAGTATAAATGTGATTTTTCTCTTTAGTACTTCTAACTTTAGAATTATGACTACTGAAAATTAAATTAAGACTTAAACATACACTGTAGAAAAGGAATTAAGCTGATCGGAAAAATAATTTGCTGTTGCTTGCCCCACATTCCATATCACTTTATCTGCAATAAAATGAGATTTAAGGTTTACTCCTGGTTTAATTAGCCCACAAATCAGTTTTAAATTCAGAGTTATCTTTCTCTTAGACTGGTTGCCAACTATGGCTAGAGAAGTCATTTTACGTTGCTGTTTTAACCCATAACTGGAGGAAGAAGTGATAGATTTATATTTACCCCCCCCCCCAAGTATATGTGAAAGTGAATGTAATGAACCTGGCTAGAATTCAGTCTCAGCCTGATTTCTGTTTCTGTTTCTGCACCACTATTACCCTGCCTACATATTAGATATGTGCAAAGATTTCCTGTGGTCATTTTTTTTTTTTTAAACTTGTGAATGAATACACAGTTGAAAACCAAGTTTTTACTGAATACTTTCACATATAGCTCATAAAAAAACTACTGTCATTACACTGAACATGGCTTCCAGATAGTAATTCCTGGTATTAGTACATCTTACTATTTAAAATTAATAAGTCTTTGTCTTTTGTACAAACTGCAAAGAAATTTTGTACAGAAACAAATTGTTATTGAGTTTGTTTGCCTCAAATGATGAGCCAAGATAACGAATTTTTCAGACTTTCCTGGGTTTAACTTGTTTATCAAGAGGAGTTAAAATACAATCCACTACTTGTTTTTGGTGAGATGACAGAATTCTTCATCTTACCAAGAACATATACAGAAAGACTGTCTAAGAAAGTAAAACATTGTCAATGTTGTATAATTACTATCTATCCAAAGGCTGAATATAATATAGGCCTTGTTATAAACACACACGGCAATGCACATTGATACATGACACCTTTGCCTGTAAATTTCATTCACTGCAGTGCGTTGTTTGCAATTCACAAATAAAAGGCAACACCATTGAATTTAAAGCACAAATGTCTTTTTTTTTCTTTACTGAAGCCGCATGGTTCATACCAAGCTGACCTTTTGATGTATTTATTTTAATATGTGGTATAATCAAAAAGTATCGGGACTGTTGCTAGAGTAATGGAGTAAAGTATGCAATGTAAAGATACTTGGCACAGATAGAAGTTATAACATTCTTGCTTGCTTTCATCGTTTATAGCAGTGCTTGGAAGGAGAATGTGTAGAGTGTGGTTGTCTCACCACACCTCAGTGACCATGTGCAGCATTTTGGGGCCAAGAATTACATTCATCAAATCCCATTGGAAAGGAACAAGATTTAAAGATGTCAATTGAATCCCAGTGAATTCAATGAGGCATCTGCTCACTACCCCCCACCAAAAAAATGGAGTTTCAGGATTGCTTCCATCAATGGAAATGGCACTAGATAAAATGTGTAGATTAAGAATGGGACTATTTTGAAAGAAATTAAATGCTGAATTAATATGTGTTGTAGTTTTCTTTTTATAGCCCCGGTCCTGATAATTTTTAATCAACTCTTGTATATTTTACAAGCATATTTACACTATCAATGAATTATCTGCCCAGTATTTACTTGGTTCCATGAGCCATTATTTTTTTTGTTTTTAATCATTTCACCCCAAGCAAGGCAAAAAAGCCATAAAGATGCAAGGTTTCTTAGTGAGAGGATATGAGAAAAAGAAAGCATCAAGAAGAGAGAACAATGTAAGAACAGGATCAGAGAAAACAGAATATAGCAATTGGCATTGCATTTAAATTTTTGAAGATTAAAATTTATTGGAAAGCAAGAAGCCAGAAGAGAGTTCCACAAGCGAAAAGTGCAGGAGAAAAAACTGTTAGCACAGAACTTAGTTACATTTAGACATTTCAGCTGTAAAATGATGGGGTCTATCAATCTAGTAGAGCATTTAAATTCAAAAAGTCCATAGAGGGACATTCATCAGAACAATTACCATGAAAATATTTATAGAAAAGGCACAGAGAAGCTATATTAAGGCAGTGGGAAGCTGAGATGTCAGGTCATGACCAATAACATTGCAGATTGTTCTTTCAATTTTATCAAGAATCTCTAAATACATAGCAGAAGCAACAATGTGGCAATAATATTCAATGCGTGGATAAATAACAGTATAATTGGAACGGAAACACGAATTTAATCTTATGGGTAAACACTACAGAACATATGAAGCCATTTCTACCTTTCTGTGAGATGGAACCACCATAGCCTCTTATTTCATTCACAAAAGTGTATTGCTCCAATCCTCAAATAAACGAAAGCATCATTGAACTTAAAATGCACATGATTAGTATTGAGTGATATTTTTTTTTAATGAAAATAGCATCTGAAGGAATCTCTAGAAGTTTCGTAACTAAATTTTGACCAAGGTTAAGGAAGTGACAGTCGATTCAACACATTGCTTGAATTTATGGATGTTGTAGACAAGAGAAATTTGTAATTCTATCAACATGAGGAAATTTATTAAGCACTTCAAAAGACAGGAAATTGTGAAGAGCCATTGTGGACATGGTACATAGAAGTATAATGATCTACTACTACTACTACCATCTTGCTCAGGATCCATAGACACGGGGTAGTGGGCCTCCACTCCTTTCTGTTGCTCATCTGATGATCTGCAGTTCTTCAATGTTGCACTGTATCTTTTTGTTTGACAGGTTATTGTTGGTTGGCTTCTACTGCTTTTGCCATGAGTTTGCCACAGCAGTACATGTTTCTAAGTATGGTCCTGTCTCTTGCTCCCAGCTATGGGTTAAATAGTAGGACTTTTATCTGTAAAAACCATTGTTCTAAAAAAAATCTGAGTATCTGTCTATATTTCTGAGATGAGGTATTATGTACATTATTTACATTATTTGGACTATTGTCCTCATCTTTGTCGTCATATTTATTACGACGTTTCGGCCGTTGTACGCTCCGGCCTTCTTCAGGTGGTTGGAATGTTGAACTGAAACCTTTATTTCACTTACTGGGGTAGACTGTTTTAGTTCCACATGCCATGTTTTAATGGATGTCAGTTATCTCCTGTTAATTCCCTTCTCAAAGTTCTCCTTAACCGGGTATTGAACTCACACTCTTTGGGTCCTGTCAATGGATCTAACTAATGCCTTTATCCACTGTGCCATGTCCTTGAGGACATCTGTGTATGAATTTCTGGGTATTATAAACCTAATGTCTTCAGCAACTATTTTTTTACCAGTGCTCATATTGCAATTTTCGTTGTTATTATTGCTTTTCTCTGGTTCCCATATCATATTCATTTCTGTGCTTGGTCGGCTTAGGAGATTTTTGTGGTCTAGCATATGGGCAGTGATCTCCCTTCTCTCTCCATATGTGGTCAGCCATGCCTGATTTTTCTACTTTTTTCTACTTTCCCTCACATTACAGCTTTCTTGTGTTTTTGAAGCCTTACCTTAACATGACCCAAAGAGTGTGAGTTCAATACCCGGATAAGGCAGTAGAGAACTTTCAGATGGAAATTAACAGGAGATAACTGTTAACTGACATCCATTAAAAACATGGCACGTGGAACTAGAACAGTCTACCCCAGTGAGTGAAATAAAGGTTTCAGTTCAACATTCCAACCACCTGAAGAAGGCCGGAGCGTACAACAGCCGAAACATTGTAATAAATATGGCAACAAAGATGAGGATAATAGTCTGAATAATGTAAATAATAAAAAAAATCTGAATGCAATATTCACTTGCAAAAAAAATAAAAATAGAAACTCAAATTCCAAAATATATTTCAGCTTTAAATAACCATCAAAGGGTGTTAAGCTGTAAAAAAAATAAATATTTAGAGACAAATCTAACAGATGCATGCTGGGATTTCTTCTAAATCAGGGACATTTAACCTGTGGGCAGCACTGTGGCCCACTTAATATTTTCATGTGGACCACTGCACCTTAAAATCTTTTAGGTATATTTTCATTTGCTTTAGTAACATATGTCAAGAAAATTATTCTCAGATTGTTCTAGTAGGTTCAATTCCCCATTGCACTAAAAGGGGAAGAGAGCGAAAGCCGAGACACACTGGCTGGTGCATGGGGCCAGAGCTAAATAAAAATTTATTAGCTTATTTAGAAAACTATTAGGCATGTCGGGTAGTACATATTTCTATGAACACTGATCGAATTTATTTTATTTTTGTGTTTGTATAATTGCTTTTTTGTTTCTTTTTTTTTTTTTACTGTCAATAATTCAGTATTTTTTTTTGTAATATATTTGTTATTAAAATTTGATATTCACATTTTGAACTTCTTAAAAACATATAAAGTACATTTGTGACCTGGTGAATATACCTAAATTTCTAATTTGGTTGATTAAGAAAAAAGGTTGGACAATTCTCAGTTTTATCTACAAATTTTTTTTTTCATAAGGTTACAGTCACTTGACTGTATCCCTTTTGCATGTGAACAATATTTTGTAAACTTTCTACTTTGTTGCCTTATAGTTGTTTTGATTTGCATCACCTTGTCTCGTCTCGTATTTTCCCTCTTCTTCTACTTCTTATTGTGATGGAGAATTTTGTCAATTCTGTTTAACCAGGACTTCTTCCTCAGCAAAATATATAATACTCATTTAGCCACACTCTATGAAATAGATATTTTAAGCTCTGCTGCTCCTATGTGCCATATACCTTAAGTATATGAGATGTCATGGCTCTCCACAACTTCCTGTCCTTTGTAGCTCTTAGTATGCTTTGTTTTTTTGCTATCTCTCCTCATCTCTGTCCTGTCAACCATTTCATTAGGTAGGTTATTCGCTGTTCACTTTGCCTTGAATATGTCATGTGAGTATTAAATTCTCCAAGCCCTCTTTGCTTATTAGTTTTTAAATCTGTTTTTTTTACTTATTGTTGTACTCTACTCTTTCAAGGAGTTAGTTCACCATTGTCATAACAAAGACACTTTGACCTGGTGTTGCCAGGGCAGGGGAGATAATTCAAGTACATCTAAAAGGCATAGCAGGACAAAACCTAGACAAATTTACTGGCTGTATTATATCAATAAGAAAGATCCAAGCAAAGAAGAGAGCATGAAAAGTAATTCTAACCCGTTATATTTGACTTTGTATTATTTCAAGGTGTTTAAAACTGTGTGTCTTTTTACTGTATGTTGTTTCTGTGTGCTGTGATAATCTGTTGGCTTGTGAATGTGGCTGCCATGTTGTGTACTGAGAATGATTATTTAGCCATTGTAATTGTTATAGTCATTGATATTTTCTTTCTCTTTGTTTGATGATCTCTGCATGTTGTTGAAGTTAATTTGCTTTTCACG
Source organism: Acanthosepion esculentum (assembly GCA_964036315.1). Classification (NCBI taxonomy): domain Eukaryota; kingdom Metazoa; phylum Mollusca; class Cephalopoda; order Sepiida; family Sepiidae; genus Acanthosepion; species Acanthosepion esculentum. The sequence continues at coordinate 88,944,923 of OZ038501.1, forward strand.
ACTTTGCATCACTTCAATCAGATATTCTCATCTTTTTTGTTTTTCTCTTGTTTTTTTATCTACAAATAAAGTAAAAAAATTTTTCACAGAATCTCCCAAATTAATCCACTGAACATTGGAAGTAACTGCAAGAGAAATCATCAAAAATAAAGGAAATTAAATCACTAAATTTGTAGCTTTATACATTGTGACTAACTGACTTTTGATCTGGAATTTTCACTGAATAATTTTTCAATCTATTTGATTAATATTCATAACTAATTGTGGAAAAATATTTGTTTTATAAAAATGCTTTTATCATTAGGCTGAAGAATTATTGAGGTAATTCTGCTTTTTTCTATATAAATATATAAACTATTACTTCAAATATTATTTTTAATGTATACCCATGTTTGAATAGATGCCCTGTTTTGTTTTGTTTTTAAATGTGTATTATGTCTATCAGCCTGCATACTCAAAAAACTAAATAAAGAAAATATACTCTTGAGTGAGCAGGCCAATAGACATAATACAATAATTAAAAAATGAGACATTATATAAGTAGATCAGTAAGTCCATAGCTTAACAGGTAGCTATTGAATTTTGATCTGAAATTTTCACTGTATAATGTTCAATTTATTTGATTAATATTCAACACTGAATTAAATGCATTGACAAGGAAAAAAGTTTATGTTGAATAATGAATATTTGTTGTATAAAATAAATGCTTTTTTCATCATTAGGCCATTTTTTGTCATTGTGGGTAAAATCATGTTTTTGTTACATCTGGTCATCTTTTCCATGAGAGACAAGAAAATTTTAGTGAGCTTTCATCACACACACACACACACACGCACGCATGCACACACACACACACACACACACACACACACACACACACATGCACACACACACACACACATATATATAGGAAAACTCACTCAAGATGCACCTGATACTATTGAACTGAGTTGACAGTTAACAGATACCCATTGTAAACGGATGTAGTTTTTGATATTTTATGTGAAATGTAAGTAATATTTTGAATGTTATCTTGTTTTTGGGAATGGTAGAATAAAGTTACAAAATACAAGGTAACCAAAAAAGTTCTGTCCGTTTTTAAAGGAAAAAAAGAAAACGCTTCACAGTATGTGTAACTTATATTTAGTCTTCGAAGTAATCGCCATCGGCATCCAGCACCTTCTGCCAACGTGTCTCCAGCTGTTCAATGCCCTTGCGGTAGAACTGGGGGGGGGGGGGGTGACACAAAGAAGTACGTGAGGGCTTTGCACAAGTCTGCTTAATTGGTGAAGGATTTCCCACGAAGATGATTATCCAGGGAGTGGAAGAGGTGGTAATCGGATGGCGCAAGGTCAGGTGAATAAGGTGGATGGCACAAAGTCTCCCACCCAAGTTGCTGTATGGTATCCCTGACCACTCGTGTGACATGTGGCCTGGCGTTGTCATGAAGGAAAAGCACACCTTTGCGATTCACCAGTGCTGGCTCCTACTGCCGTTTCAATTGCTGAGAGCATAGGTCTCCAGTGACCGTTTGGCCCATTGGTAGCAGTTCATAATGAACCACTTGACGACCTGTCCACCAGACACAAAGCATAATCTTGCATGGGTGCATAGGCAGTCTTGCGGTGTGAGGGACAGCATCCTGAGGAGACAATCAATGTCTGGAACGCTTGGGAGTTTCATACACAACCGACTTCTCATCACTGGTAAGCACTCGATTGAATAAGGATGCAGTACGGTGGCGAGCAAGCAGCGATACGCAGGCTGCCACTCGTTGTCCCTTGTGGACCTCCAACAGCGTTTGCGGAACCCACTTGCTCAGTTTGTACGTCTTACCTAGGCGGTGCAGGTGAAGTCTAACTGTTTCAATGGAAATGTTGAACTGTCTTGCAAGTTCATCACACGTTAGACTACTGTCCTCTTCAATGGCCGCCTTCAAGACTCCATCATTCAAGACCTGTGGTCGTCCACTGTGAGGCTCATCATGGAGAGACAAATCTCCCGACTTGAATTTTCGAAACCAATGCCTTGCAGTACGTTCATCCATAGCACTATGCCCAAATGCTTGACATATGTGGCGACTTGATGCAGCTGCTGATAAGCCTACTTTGAAGTTGTAAAGCAAACAGCCCCGAACAAGATCTCTAGACACTTCCATCCTTCTCACAGCTGTCCGGCTTATAACAGATGGCTGGGCACGGTGCGCATGTTTTTTATGATGTCTGATGTTCCTACTTCCGGCTGTCTGAATTTTAAAACAATTGCTACACGCATTCCGTATATATATTTCAACTTCATTCAATGACTAATCAAAAAACGGACAGCACTTTTTTGGTTACCTTGTATAAAAAAGATGAGACCCTGATTTCATCTTTATGATTTTGGAATAACCAACTAGAGAGAACCTTTTGGAAGATGCATAAATACTCCCTTGAGAGATTATTCAGTTGACACCAAGGTGCCTTTGAGTGCACTAGTATGATGTATGACTGTCACATTCACAATGACAAAGTGATTTGATTCTTCATGTCTTGTGCTTTTATTTTAATCATTTCATCCCAAGCAAGGTGATAAGGCGACTAAGATACAAGGTGTTACTGAGAGTGAAAGAAAATTGAGAAAATGTTAGTGAAGAGAAAGGACAATAAAAGAACAGGTTTTGGGAAGATGGTGATTGATGTTGCATTTAAATTTATTGAAGTTTGTAGTTGACAGGGAAGCAAGAAACTGGAAGAGATTTCCACAGGAGAGAAATGTGATAGAAGAAACTATTAGAATAGGACGACTTGGGTAAGGCGATAAAATACATCTGCGTCCTGGGTAAGGCGATAAACTATGTTCAATGGCACGGCCTCTGATCAGGAGGTTTTGAGGAGCATGGAACCACCTCTTAATTGCTGGTGTTCTCAGGTTCAACCTGATCCAGGTTGGTAGCACCTGTTAAGGCCCCAGCTATGGGCAAATAGCTAACCCCGTAACTGGGGTAAAAACTATGAAAGCATAAAAACAGGTTTTAATACCAGAAATACTTTGTAAAAAAAAAATTATTTCTAGCAATAAATTTTTGAAAAAAAAAAATTATGACCGTAAATAGATTTTTGACAAAACAGAATATTACCAGCAATGAAAATTGTCGGCATTAAATAACCCATTGGCATTGATAGGCCATAAAACAAAACAAAACAAACTATCAGAATAGGACTTATGGTTACATCTAATGATTTCAACTGTAAAATGATGGGGCCTAGTTGCCAATCTAGTAGTACACTTAAATTCATGTGGTTGAGGTAACAAGGAGGAAAATATTTATAGAAAAAACAGGAAGGCTAAGTCATGGTGGTGTGAAAGTGACTGAAGTCGAGGTACCACGTCAGGACTGATCATTCTTTGGATCTTGTCAAGAATCTCAAAATATATAGCAGCATCTTACCAGATATGGCAGTAATATTCAATGCATGGACGATTGGTAGATTTATAAATGTACAAGATGAATTCTGATGAGAAAAACTGTCTAACACAACATAGTGAACCAATTTTCTTAGCAGCAAACCTAGCCATTTATTTAATATAATCACTCCACTTCATGTCAGTAGAAAACCTGAGACCAAGAAGTTACAATGAGTTTTCTCTCCAAGATAGAAGGCAAAAATGTTTCTTTATGAGGATTAAGAATGTACAGAGTGTTAAAATAAACCAAAAACATTATCATTGATAACCTTGTAAATTTTATATTTATTTACCAAATGGAATCATGTTTCTGTATGTGACAATATATTAAGAAATTTTATTGGTTGAATTATGGAAGGTGATGTCATGCAAATTTTCCCTGGTTGCTATTTCACAAGTGTATGGTTTCTGCCAATTGTTGTGTGGCTTTTGGAACATCATGTAGTTTCATTTTGCAGGTGTCAACAAGCCATTCCTTCCCCCAGTTAACAACTGATTGGAGGTCATCTTTGAAATCAGCTGTCAGTTTTACTTTATCCAGAACTATTGGACTATCTATTAAGACAGGAGTAATTAGTTGTCGTCAGCATGAATACCTACTGGGGAACTGATGACATCAGGAAGGTTGTTGATGATGATAAGAAACAATGTAGGTCTAAGGATAGTCCTGGGGAACACCTGCATTAATGTAAAAGGATCTAGAAGAGTGGCCATTCAATATGACTCTCATTACATGATGGAAGAAAGATTGGATCAAGTCAAATATTGCGCCAGAGACATCATAGCCCTTCAGCTTGTGAAGAATGACATCATGCCAAACCCTATCAAATGTCTTAGATATCTAAAGCCACAGCCTACGCCTCACCTTATCTAAAGCTAGACAAATTCGGTAATAACTGTTAACACATCAGCAATTGATGTAGAGAAGTGAAAGCCATACCTTTTGTCTGAAAGAAGGCTGTGTGAAGTGAGATTTTAAACCAATTTGGATTTGATTAGAGCCTTGAGTACTTTGCCAAAAAGAGATAATATATTAATTGGATGATAATTTGAGGGACCAGAAGGTCCAGCAGTGTTCTTAAAGACAGGGACTACAGAAAAGGATTTAAAACAAGCTAGAAAGTAAAAAGCAGCGAGGCATATGTTGCAGAGTTCGGAGAGAACAGGAGCCAGTTCAGGATTACATTTCCTTAGGAGAATTGCAGAGACACCACCAAGTCTGCATGCCTTGTGAGGATCAGGTTTGGAGATGATCGCAGAAACCATACGCAGTGTTATATGCATATTGCTCAGTAAAGATTCCGTTTTAGTTGAAAAAATCAGACAAAGATACTCCTGAAAGAGAGTGGAGTTGGAAGAGAATTTCTGAGCAAAGCTTTCTGCTTTAATGGCAGATGACAATAGTTCAAACCTATTGAAGAGAGGAGGGATTGGTACAGTGTGTGTTTTGTCCAACCATCCTATCATACAGGTCTGACACCCCCCCCCCTCATAGTCCAGATTTAGTTTCTTGTGATGTCTGGGTGTGGTTGTTAAAAGGGAGGATCTTTTTAGACAATAGAAGAGATTAAAGAGAGTGTGATAATGTAACTTAAATGAGGACCCTTGGTGGCTGTTTTGAATAAGAGGAAGAGATAAGTGTTTGATGTCTCAAAGGGGAGAATTTTTAATAGGGCTTAAGTGCCATTACCTCAAGGAGGTTATTTTAATTTACTTTATTTTTCAAGTTAATATTAAATGTCTGGAGCAGACCTCTTTGAAACTAGAACTTGTAGATTCCAGCTAAATGATTTAACTTGGCAGTTATGACTCGGCATTCTTTAATTTTGACTTGTTAACGCTCACTGAAAATCTGGTTTTAATTATAAGGATTCAAACAAAATTCTGGTATTGTAAAAATAAAAACAAAATTCTGGTATTGTAAAAATAAAAACAAAATTCTGGTATTGTAAAAACAAAATTCTGGTATTGTAAAAATCAAGATCTGGTATTGTAAAAATCAAGATCTGGTATTGTAAAAATAAAATTCCGGTATTGTAGAAATGAAAACAAAATTCCAGTATTAATTATAAAATTAAAAACCCATTATTAATCTGGTGTTAATTGTAAAAGTTAAAATAAAAATTCAGTATTAATTGTAGTTTTTTTGTTTATCCATAAATCCTTAGTCTATCTGCACCCCAGGTCCCCAAAATGTAACTATTTGCATTAATGGATTAAACTAAACACTAACAGTGTATATTTAAATATATATTTGTGAACAATATATGTTGTGTGTAAGTCAGACTCTTTGCCAATCTTATGTTTCTGAAAAGTTTTCTTTCATTGAATCACTATGCAAAGATAAGAGTTTCTTGTTCATATAATGTTTTTTCTTGAACAAGTGAGGTAAGGGTGTTTTAATTGATAATTTCTCTAGGCTACTCTTGACCAGTCATCCTTAACCCTGACCCCCTCCCTGCTATGTCGTCACTCATCCAATGTCTTTGTTTGATCTTCACTACATCACCTTCATAATCCAGGTCATGGAAGATAAAGATATTTTTGATGTCTTTGCTGATAGACAACATCAGACAATAATTAACAAGTGGGTCAAAGAAATATGGCCATGTGTAGGGGTTGGGGAACAGATTAGTTATAAGTTTTCATATATTTTTTTTTTTTTGTAACTGTACTCATATTCTTTGAGATTTATCATTAAATATGACAGACAAGGAAAATTTAATTAATTTTTATTTAGTTTTTCCAGTATTATTATTAAATTAATAAAATTTCCTTTGTCTGTCATATTTAACAAAAGCTATTAAAAAGAAAGTTTGCTGCCCAAATATACATTAAGATACAGGGTGATTTTTATGTATGATGGACTCTTCCATCTAACATTAATTTTCACAAAACAGGAGAGTCCATCATACAGAAAATAGGGAGTTACTTTTCAAGCGCAATAAATACCTTCCACCCTCCCCTGACCTCTGTCTCGTGCCTTTCATCTGACTGAAACATTGAAATGGATAAATTCTGTATTAATTTTCAACTGGTGTATTTTTTATTTATTTATTTACTTATTTTTAAACTTTCACAGTTAAAATTCTTAACTGTTGCTTTGTAAAAGATCTTTTTTGTGTTGATTTCATAAGAGGAGGTGGGTTTACAATGAAACCATTTCTGTACAGCCCACAAATATGGTGTGCATAATTATTGGAGCCAAAGAAAGATTTTTATGTCACTTTTTTTTTCTGTTCATCACACGAGTAAATGATTGCTAAATAGCTTTTCTGTTACATGGAAGGCTTTTACTGTTGAAATTTCTAGATGTAACTGTAAGTTCTACTCTAAGAGTTTCTCTTCCCGCACTTCTCACCTGCGGAACTCTCTTCCAGCTTCTTGCTTTCCTGTCAACTATGATCTTCAAAAATTTAAATGCAATGTCAATTGTCATCTTCTGTCTCCTTGAATCCTGTCATTTTATTGTATTTTCTCCTCAATAACATTTTCTTAGTTTCTTTCACTTTCAGTAATTCCTTACATCTCAGTGGCATTATTGCCTTGCTTAGGATGAAATGATTAAAAAGAAAAAAAGCCTAACAAATTCCGGGAATTACAGCAGGGTGTCCACTGGAGTAATGAGTCAGACTGATATTGGTGCCTAGGAATTTCTGAGCATGTTCCAATTTCCACTTTCTTGGGGTGTAAGCCAGATGAGTCCTTCATTGCTGAGCAGTAGAGGAAGTTTTATGTGTTCATAAGTTTGTAAATAGAAAAGTTAATTTCATCTAATGAATAAAGGTTCACTTTTAATTAATGATTGCTACAGAAACATTTCCTATACTAGACATGGAAGTTTAACTATTTTTACAGATTCAATGGTGACTTTTTGATCTTTGATTCAAATGGAAAATGTTTCAGATTATCTGGGCACATTTTAAGTATATTTTATACTCTCTAATTTCAGTTACTCCTCAAAAATGTTTAGGAGTAATAAAGAAAATATGAAAGCTTAAAGGCAATTATTTTTACTTAGAATATCTTTAGAGAAGGGTAATAATATATGATGCTTGACCTCACTTTGCTTGATATGGTGTTAACTTTATGAACAGAAGTTCTTGATATTCAGTTCATTGTTAGTCTATTTTGAATTCCCAGATGTTGAGGGAAGATTTCAGTAGATTATAATCTTTGGAATTTATTTTCCTTGCCAACAGACACACCTGGAAAAGTTTTCAAACCTGTGTCTTTCAACGTTGGGAACGGTCTCTCTTCAACAAGCAGTCAATCACAAGTCTCTACGCCATCCAAAACAAGTATGAAAATTACTGTGGATTCAAAGAAAGGTAAGCAAGAAATTTATTAATTAGCAACTGTTTTGTAATATTGTATGTATTTTTACCCATGTATTAAATGTCATTCTTGTTGTCATAGTCTCTCTTTCGCTTATCAAATCATTTTCACATACTCATTTGTAAATCTAAAGTAATAAGATTGAATATTTTTTTATTAAACTTCCAGTGGCTACTATTTTTGTTCATCATTATTGTACACCGATTTTCTGGGACTAATATCCTCTTCTTTATTTATCATCACACTGTTTCATTTATTGTAACCCTCCACCTTTTCCACCTGTCTGTGTTTGTTGGTAACTTGCTGAGATAATTTAATCAAACCACTTACCTTTTATGTAATTCCATGTTTATGCTAGAAGATATCTGTTATCTCTTGTGACATTTTTTAGTCCACTATAAGGATTTTTTTTACTCTCTGTCATAGGGATTGAACTCACAATCAGGTAACTCAATTTGTTTAACCAACACTTTTATTCACTAGGCCATTCAGTGGTGCAAATATATCTTTAAACCCGGTTTTGCTTAACTGTATTTAACTGAACTTGACTATATGACTTAGACTTCTGGCAGGGTAATTCATGGAAGTTACCAAATATGACAGCCACCAGAAGAAGGATTTGAGGTTACAATATTTGAAATGGTGTGACTATAACAATCAAGATGGAGGAAATCAATATATGATCACGATAATTCTGCAGCTAAAAAATTCAGACCCCAATTTTTCATAATCATTTATTTTTGACTGTTGTAGGTTTCTGTGTATTCAATGAAAGAAGCAACTGAAGAATAATGTCCACAGATTTCACTCTTGATAATTTTGACAGTTAAAGTCTTTCATATTTCTGATTAGATAATCATTTTGAAGAATTCATAAAAATTCTTAATCAGTTAAGATATCTTTTATTAAACAGATTAGACCATTAAATATTTTGAATAATTATTAAAATAAAATTATTTTTATTTCTTTGGCATTATCTTTATAATCAGTGAAGATGATAAACATTTATTTATTTTTAATCAATTCACCCCAAGTAAGGTGATAATGCCACTAAGACACAAAGGTATACTGGGAGTGAAAAAGAATGAGAAGACTTTAGAAGCAACTGGAAACCCAATCCTAAACAAGAAACAAGGAATAAACCTCTACTAGTTATAGATTAAATAATTTTTTCAAAATTTTGTTTCTATTTAATAATCTAATCTTCGATCAATCAAGTATAAAAAAGAAGCTTATGTAAAAGATTAAATAGAGAATTCTTAATTCCATTTAATTAAGTTGATTTGAATGATTTTATTAACAATTGCATAATTAGATGGAAAAATAGTGTTTATTGATTATAAGATGAGGATTTCATTACAACACAGTAATTTTTTCAGACCAACATAGCTTTTTTTTTTTTTTTTTTTTTTCTTTCAATCAGTGTATTCAATCATTTTCTGGTACAACATTAAAATTAATATTATGATCACCTGCAGTTTTTCATGTACAAAGTTTATCTGGAAAGCATTCAGCCATTTTGTATGTCTTAACTGATTTAGTACAGCATTAATGTGACTTGATGACCAATTAGAAGAGATCTTACTGCACATGTGTGGATGTCCTCCCACAGGGTTACAGTCAGTAGCAAGATACCATTAAAAAAGTATATGTGTCGTGTACTGTCATATTCCTCGTGTGCAGGCTTTCTCTTTTTCTTTCTCTTTTTCTTTCTCTCTTTCTTTCTCTCTTTCTTTCTCTCTTTCTTTCTCTCTTTCTCTTTCTTTCTCTCTTTCTTTCTCTCTTTCTTTCTCTCTTTCTTTCTCTCTTTCTTTCTCTCTTTCTTTCTCTCTTTCTTTCTCTCTTTCTTTCTCTCTTTCTCTCTTTTCTCTTTCTCTCTCTTTCTCTTTCTTTCTCTCTTTCTCTTTCTTTCTCTCTTTCTCTTTCTTTCTCTCTTTCTCTTTCTTTCTCTCTTTTTCTCTCTTTCTCTTTCTCTCTCTTTCTTTCTCTCTTTCTCTTTCTTTCTCTCTTTCTCTTTCTTTCTCTCTCTTTCTTTCTCTCTCTCTCTTTCTTTCTCTCTCTCTCTTTCTTTCTTTCTCTCTCTCTCTCTTTTTTTGCAATACATCAAATCACATCACCCATATCAGCACCTGGGCTTATGGCCACATTACGCTGAAACACCGGTCCCCATACAATAATCAAAGTTAAGCAACATCGAGCCTGGTCAGTACCTAGATGGGTGACCACTTCAGAATACCAGGAGCTGTAACTTTGAATGTGCAGGTGGTGTAAATGATAATGGCCCGGAATTGTTAATCAGAGAGCCAGTTCAAGTTGGGTTCATTATATTTACTTATGTGCAAAGGGAAAGTTATGAATCCACTTCTTCTCCTCCACCTCTGGGTTAATTAGTAAGACTTGCATCACTAAATCATTATAATCTCCCCCCCCTCCAATAAGCAAAATTGCACGCAAAATATTTAATTTCGGCGTTAAATAACCCATAGAAGTTCATGTGCTGCTAAACAAAAAACAACCAACCGGCCAAACAATATCAGCCCACCTACAATCCAGATTTCTCTCTCTGATCCTTTGGGATTTTGCCAAAACTAAAATCACTATTGAAAGCTTGGCGGGAGGATTTCAAACAATGGATGAGAGTAAAGAGAATGTAATGAGACCACTGATGGTAATCTTGAAAGAAGATTTTTTTTTCACATTTTTCTTTAATTTTTTTTTTCTTTCTTAAAATCATTTCACCTCATGCAAGGCAATAAAGTCACTAAGACACAAGGCATTATTGGGTGTGAAAGAATATAAGAAATAAAAATAAATGGATAAATGGGGCTAAGACCCCATTGCCTTTACACAAGCTATTTTTTTCATTAATATGGCTGGATGTTTTCTACACAGACCTCATTTATCCTTAGAAGGCATTGATCCACTTGATCTTTATTTGATTCCCTATAAAAATGCAACTTTTTGCTTAATTCAATCCATAATCAAAACTATTAGGCTTGTATCATGTGGCCTTTTCATTGAAAGAATGATATCAGGTCATAACCAAATGAATAAAAAAATGTATATGATTTGCCAGAGATGATGAAACATCTGAGTTGGATAAGATGAGGATGTTAGTTGAACAAATTACTGTGTTTCTTTCTTGTTTATGTTATTCAAAGCTAGCTAATTTAATTTCTTAAATTTTAAAAGAAAAAAAATTTTTTTTGTTTTATTATGTAAGGAATAAGCAAAGTTTAATTCAGATCCTGTTAAAAGAAAAATATGCATAATTCATATTAAAATTAATAATCTTGATGTTCTGCAGTTTTCTTAATTGTTTTATTTTAATTATTCTTAGGAGTTTTGTTAATTATTTATTCTTTTAATTACACTCACCCTTTACTTTTTCAGTTCCAACTTTGGTTAATGTTTTTGTTAAATTCAGAACCTGTCTTGAAAATTCGGGTTAGCAGTACAAAGTACATAGGAAGTTTATTTACACTTCATATCAGGGCATTGTAATAAAACTTTTATATTTTAATTTGTTTCTTCATTCTGTGTATGAATAGAATAGCTTGCTTGCATAGAAATCTCTGAAAAAAAAATTTAGGTGTGAAACGTAATTTTCCTGAAATCTCACTCATCTTTGATATTGTCATATTGCAACTTTTAAAAGGGACATGCCGACATTGTCACTTTAAAACACTGTCGTTATTCTGTATTTATGTAGCAAGCAAAAACGGATATTATTATTATTATTGACTGATTTTGCCCTAAACAATTTTTACATAATAAACATTGAATTACCTCCCTTTAATTTCTTGACCTAACGTCATATTCTTGAAGGTAGAAACCAGACATGGTCAGACTCTGGAAATTCAGTGAAGAATAAATATATTATTTCTGATGAGTTAGTAGCTATTGTTAAAAGGCAAGATAAATAACAAACAGAATTAATAAAGTTTGCAATGAAAATAAAAAAAGGCAAAAAAGATGAAAAAGCAAGCAAGCAAGCATACAATATACATGTTATTATCGCTCTCCCGTCGAACTCGACGTATGAGGGTCAGACAGATCAGTTCCCAGAAACTGAAAGCCCGACAGCCACACAGGATTTGATTATAGTGGTGAAGGCTTTGTGCAGGGCCATCCACACTTTTTACATGTACCCACTACTCAAATACATGTACCCACTAAAATTCCCTGGCTGTTTTCAAAGCAACTAATGTTAAGTGTAAGTCTGTTGGTTTTTATTAGGAATGCTTTCGTTATAACCAATCATTTTTTGCACCTATATCTTAATATGTCTTTTATCTCTAAGGATTATTCTCATTACTGCAGCTTATGGATGCAATCGAAGATAAACGGAGCACTTATGAAATCTTGGCTATATTTGGGTCACTAAAACAAAATCTTCAATGTCACTGAAGTGACTATTACTCCCTCATAACACAGTATATGAAAGAAAAACAGATTATGCTAACAAGGAAATGTCACCCCCCCCCCAACTCTTTGAAGATGGTTAAAGGATTAGCCTAAAGTGATTGGGACAGTAATCACTGTGGACAGTTTCTACACGCTATTAGTCTTCATAAAAGAAAAATTCTAAGAACATGAGAAAAACTGAATAAAAAAAAATAAAAAAAGACTGAGAAAACATTCATTGTCAGTTATATTCTTTCAAACACACACGCGCATAAATATTAAATGTATATTTGAGCAGCAACCTTTGCTTTTAAATATTTTTTGTTAAATATGCTAGACAAGGAAGATTTACTTAATGTTTTTTATTTAGTTTTTCCAGCTTCCTTACATTTTTTTTCCATTTTTTTAGGAGTAAAGGAATTAGAGAGTACAGAAATTTTCCATAATTTTCATTGTCCCAATAAAAAGAAAATTATGGAAAATTTTTGTACTCCTGTATTACTCCTAGAAAAGAGAAAAATTTAAGGATGCTGGAAAAACAAAAAAAAAAAATTAGTTAAATCTTCTTCGTCTGCCATATTTAATGAAAGACATAACTATCTATCTCTCTCTCTCGCTATATATATATATATATATATATATATATATTCTATATTTATGTATAGAAGTGCACAATATCAAGAATAGAGCTTGTGCAAATATAATAGTGGATACTGAGGTCAACCCTGAGTGGCAAGTCTGTTTCATGCTTAAACGCAATCTTCACATCATATATATAGATGTATATATAAACATTGTTTTAATATATATATATATGTAAACATTGTTTTAATATATATATATGTGTAAACATTGTTTTAATATATATATATGTGTAAACATTGTTTTAATATATATATATATATGTAAACATTGTTTTAATATATATATGTAAACATTGTTTTCATATATATATATATATATATATATATATATGTAAACATTGTTTTAATATATATATATATGTAAACATTGTTTTAATATATATATATATATGTAAACATTGTTTTAATATATATATATATATATATGTAAACATTGTTTTAATATATATATATATATATGTAAACATTGTTTTAATATATATGTAAACATTGTTTTATATATATATATATATATATATATGTAAATATTGTTTTTAAATATGTATATATATGAAAACAGTTTTAATATATATGTAAACATTGTTTTATATATATATATATGTGTAAATATTGTTTATATATATAATATATATAATATAATAATCATATAAACTTGAAGATTAAATGAAAAGGTTTTAAGGATGAGTGTGATTGTCTTGAATAAATAAATTCTTAAAGATAAGAATAATCTTATTTTTCTTTACATAAGTCTTCCAGGTTTGCTATCCGGATTAGTATTTGCATCGTGTTTGCCACCGCTTTTTAGAATTGCTTCTGCTTTATATACTTTTATTTCAATCAATTTTTTTTCTTTCTCTTTTAAAAAAAAAAGCACTTTTGCACTTGATGCGTTCAGAGAGGAGAACATCAACAGAAGAAAAAAAAATTCATTATGTCTACAGATAAATCATGTCTGTCAAAAATAAAGGCATTTAAAAAAAAAAAAAAGCACTCTTTATACTTCTGCTGATTAAGATGGCCTAACATTTTGATACCAAAAAATGCAAGAAATGTAATTTTCTGAATTGCTGTAAAGTTTCATTTCAATTCAGATCTGTCACTTTTTTTCTTTCCTGCAAGAAAAATTGTCATTTTAGTAAAAATTTCATTGTGGTTATGTTGACCTTGATTAAAGTGGATTTGTTGTGGTCACTAGTGAGAGTGGGTACTGATTATTTACACTGACAACAATGAGCTGTTAATATTTGAATTTATTTTTTGGATGATTTTACTTCAATGTTTTGGTTTGTTTATTCTCTGTCATCAGGTGAAATCTTTATCCAGTGTTGAGCCTATTACTGGCCTGGCATTACACTGTTCTAAGTTGTAAACTTGAGTTTTTTCTCGATTACTTCCCCTTATTTTAATGATTTATTTTTCTGCAAACTCAAAAGGCACACAAATCAGAAAAAAAAAAAAAACCTTCTGATTCTCTATAACATCTCAGGATGCAATACCAAAGACGCTAGATAGAAAATTTCAGCTGAAGTTCAGAGAATGAATTTGCAAAAATATTGTGGATGACCAAAGATAGAGCAGATCTAAAAAAAAAGTATTGAATATCCAGAACACATGTTTAAAAATAATTGAAACGCAAAAGGCTTTAAATAATAGAAGTTTTGTAAACAAATTGCTTGAAAAATCTTATGTCAACAAATTGTTTATAAATTTTAAAAAATTCATAATTTTTATTACTTTAATTAACAACACTAGATTTTTTTTTTATCTTTGTTGGCAGCATAACAAAAATAAAGAAAAGGTTTAAACAGTCATTTGAACATTGAATTTTCTGGTTAAATTTAAATCATTTCAAAGAATTAGTTTGGGTTCTAATAGTTAAATTTTTGCCAATGATGTAATTATTTTGTTGCAAAGTAAATTGTTATTAATTGTTCTATAATACTTCAAGTGTGGTTCAGCAAATTCATTCTCCATATTATTAATATTGTTCCCACAGTGTTTTGGCTGGGTCATTCTACAGCCTTCTCTGGGTGTATTAAGTATGGGCAGAGAAGGCTTCTTTTACTTGGTGGCACAGATCAGAAAATAAAAGCAAAAAGAGAATTCCATATGACGAAAATGGTTAGAATGAACAAACCAAAACATTGTTTGGGTAATTTAAAAAATATTATTACAGAGGAGGAATTCAATTTTCTGTGCCACTCTTGGAATATAATGATCCTTTTTCAAAAACAATATCCTAGATTATATAACAAATATATTCTTTGATATTTCTAATTGAATTGTTTCTTATCAAATTGGCATTCTTTATGCTTTTTTTTTTCCATTTTTGATGCCAGGAATTTTTTTTATTTGAAAAGAAGAAAAACATGTTCGATGTTTAAGAATTTATCAGTTTAAAAAAAAAAAATTTCAAAATCTATTTAGTTTCTGTTCTTATAATTGGAATCAGCATGAAGATTCTGAGACAGTTTTATCTGTTGCATAAGGTAGACTTCCTCTGTCTAAATTTCTAGGATGAGCAGTTTACACTATTTACATTATTTACATTCAGACTACTGTCCTCATCTTTGGCTGAAACATTTTGTTCTTTGTAACTTCTGGCCTTCTTTAGATATGTCAATTCGGATAACGGTCAGTGAATTTTGAACTGAACTCTTCATTTAATATATATATATATATATATATATATATATATATATATATATATATATATTCAAACAAAATAAATGTCTTTTCTTTTTTTTTTTTTTTTAATACCTTTGGGATGCTTTCGACCAACACTTTTTCAAAAGGTATTTGTTGTCGATATACAAACACAATAAAGACACATTAATAATATTGAAGAAATCACAGGCTGGTTTTTGACTGTGAAAAATTATTAATTATATACAGCATTGGACAATAAAACAAGAATTTTAAGAATTCTTCACAGTTGAAAACCACCCAGTGATTTCTTGGAGATTATTAATGTGTCGTTATTGTGTTTTTTGTATATAGAGAACAAATATCTCTTGAAAAAGTGTTGGTCAAAAGCATCCTAAAGGTATAATAAAAAAAAAAAATGACATTTTTTTTCAAATCTGTTTTATTTCTGTGGGTACAAGTCCTTGTTTGTTTATATATATATATATATATATATAGGTCTGATGAATTGGATCGTTCTTACGACTCCAATGGAATAAATTATGACCATGGAATATTAGTGTTTAAGTCTTTTTATTATATCCTTACTCTGTCCTGGACATCGAGTTCTACCTGGATCATATCCTCTTGGAATTATTTTTATACATATATGTAGGTGTGTATATATAATTGCATATGTATGTGTATATTCACCACTA
The DNA here is from genome assembly GCA_964036315.1 of Acanthosepion esculentum. NCBI lineage: Eukaryota > Metazoa > Mollusca > Cephalopoda > Sepiida > Sepiidae > Acanthosepion > Acanthosepion esculentum. The sequence goes on from OZ038501.1 coordinate 88,961,103, forward strand.
ATATTGTCTATATATATATATATATATATATATATATATATAAACAAATGGGTAAATATACGTAGGTATATGAGCAGGCAATTGTATACAAATACAGGTCAGTAGTTGGTAGTCCAAAGTAGTTGGGGTCCAAAACTTCTATCTGCAGTTTAGATTAAGTCCATGGCGTTATCCGCAAAAATGGGTAAAACAGTGTCTAAGCATGTGAAATGCATATTCAATACTAAGAGTTGAATATTGGCAGTTTTGAAAAACATTTATGAAAAATATCCTTCAATTTCACATAAAAATCTTCACCAGTGTGAATAAATTTGAAAGATGACGGCCTAAAATGATTCCATTTATAAAGCACCATGTCAATAGATCCATATTTGATGACAACAAAAGATGGCAGAAATCTCATATGCACAAGATTTAAACATTTTAACAAGAAAAAAATAATAAAATTAATTTTTTTTATAGTTTTATTAAGGTTTTGAATAAAAACATTACATTGTATTGTAATGTATTAATAAAAATAATATAACAATACAATATAGCAAAATCTACGTACAAGCACAGGTTTCTATGCAATGTAATGATACAATACAAATTTCACAAAATTAATACAAAACATTTTGGCTCTCCTTTGCAGATTATATAAGTTATTTAGAAAAACACATTATTGATATTAAAGCAAATCCTGTTGAGTAAATATGTGATATTTTAAAGTTAGGATAAAGGTTGTAAGCTGCATATTTCACATTCACCAAAGCCTAAATAATAATAAATGCATAACAAAAAATTTGGGGGTCCATCACAGATGTGAGGCTTAAGCGACATCATAGTTTATTAGTGTGTGGCTTAATGGCACTGACCTGTACATATAAATACTCTATAGTGTAAGATAAAACAGTGCTCAATGTAAAGTAACACAGCTATTTAATATATTAAGCAATATGCAAACTATCTTACATTAGTTGCACAACTCTGAGTTTCATGCTGAAAGAATTTACAAGTGCTGGAATTTATATTTTTATATATATATATATATATATATATATATATATATATATATATATATTATGAATTCAGCACTTGAAAATTGCTTCAGCATGAAGCTCCAAGTTGTGCAACTAATGCAAGATGTTATGTATATTGCTTATATATATATATATATTTTATATATATATATATATATATACACACACATGCACAGGTGTTGGACAAAATAATTGAAACACTTCTTAAATTCAAAGAAAATTTATTTAATAGCCACACGTACAACTTTAATACGTCTAGGAATGGAATCATACAGCTTCCTGACTTCACTCAGAGGAATTTTCAGCCATTCTTCCATTAATACCTGTTCCTGCTCTTTAAGACACGACGGTGGAGGATAGTGGCTCCTAACTTGTCACTCCAAAATGCACCACAAATGTTCAATAATATTGATATCTGGAGATTGGTGAGGCCACGCCATGTGTTCTAGCTCACTTTCATGCTCTTCATACCAATTCTTAACCACTATCGTCTTGGAAGATGCAGTCACCATCAGGGAATAAAGTCTGGACCATTGGATGAATATGATTTCCCAAAATGTTCAGGTAATAATTGCTGTTGATTCTACCATGCAGGGCAACTATTGGACTAAGACATTTCCATGATATGGTGGCCCAAACTATCACGGATCCACCTTCATGCTTCACTGTTGGAAGAAGGCAGTCAGGGTTGTAAACTTCTTTGGGCTGCTTCCACACATAAACTCACTATGAAGTTGGGAAAAGAGAAAAACTGGATTTGTCTGAGTAATGACTTGTTTCCATTGGTCTGCAGATCAGGCATTGTGATCTCTGCACCACTTCAACTGCTTCTGAATGTTGCGAGTGGGGAGAAGAGGTTTCCTTACGGCGGCTCTTCCATGGAGCTCACGACGAACAGTTTTAGTAGAAACTGGACTATTCAGATGATTATTCAACTCGGCAGTCACTTTGGCCACAGTAGACTGATGATTTTTTGCCATATTGTGTTTCAATGCAAGTTGGTCCCTGTCAGTATGTTTGCAAGTCCGGCCCGAATTGCTATGGTTGCTAGAGGTTTTGCCCTGTTTCTTGAATTGTCTTGATATAGTAGCTCTTGAAAAACCGAACAGTTCAGCAACCTTAGTGATTGAGGCTCCTGCCATGCGAGCTCCAGCAATTTGACCTTTGTCAAACTCGCAGAGGTCACACATTTAGCTTAAATTTTACTAAATTCTAAAAATAAGAGAAATAGAGTAAATTAGATCAATAAACATATTTACAATAGATATAACCTGCAATTACAAAGTTTTAAAGGTCTTAATATAATAGGTCTTGAAATATAGGAGTGGAATTTGCATCTGTTCCAATTATTTTGTCCAACCCCTGTATATATATATATATATATATATATATATATATATATATATATAATGTGTGTGTGTGTAAATATATTGAAAAATAGGAAAGAACCGTTAGGTTAATAATCCAAAGTTCTTTAGTATTTTTGTTTTTCTTTTTAAAAAAAACTGCTCGATACACAAGTAGAGCCTATATTATAATTATTTTTTTAAAAATGATTCTGTCGCTACATAGGAATTACCATGTTTCAAAAACAGAAGCTAAAAACTTCCAATTCAATTATAGAAATTAAATTAAAGTACCTAGTTTTGTTTCATCCTCAAGTGAATTTTGGAATAACTAACTTTGAAATTTATGGAGCTTTATAAGCATACATTACGAATGTATATGCTTATAAAGCTCCATAAATTTCAAAATTAGTTATTCCAAAATTCGCTAAGTGGCTATATCATAATGAAGATCACTTAAATTGGTTCAAGTCATTATATTTTGTGTAAAACTGTCTCGGAATCTTTCCCTATTATAAAATAGGTACAGAAAAGAAGTTGTCATTTTTATTTACAATTTTAAAAAGTTCCTGTCATTTATCCTCAAAAGAATTGTTATAAAGAAAACTAAAATGTTTAGAATTCTTAATTTTATTTTGAAACTGATTCATCCTGTCTTTGTATTTCATGAAATGTTTCATGTGATAGTAAAAAAATAAATGTAAAAATTTAAATGTTTTCAATATTTGGTTAACTTTACAACTTGATAATGGATCACAAAATATCACTAATTTTTAGTTTTTCTTGTTCTTTATTAATTTTATAACCCAGCATTTCCATGGCTGAAGATATGGATGTCTTGATGTTAATTCCTTTGTAAAACTTTATATCAAAGATGGAAAATTTTTCTGGGAGATTGCCCTTCTTAATTCAGAAATTTTATCAATAATTATAGTAATGTCTGAATGAAGAAAAGCAATGGAGAGATTTAAAAATTAAAAAAAATGTCCTACATTCTTTTCTTTGTCAAGTTGGACTCTCTTTTTATTGAGTATAGATAAGAAAAGATTAGTTTTTTTTTTTTATAAGTAAAATTAAGGAAAACAAACACACACACACACACACACACACACACACACACAAAAGGGGGCTAAAATTTTCTTGGCCTGATCCACCTCCGAAAATCTAACCAAATTTTCTTTTCTTAAATTTCTTCAGGCCGAGAACTTTTCATCACCTCCTCACATACACACACACACACACACACACACACACACACACACACACACACACACACACACACACACACACAGTATCCCCTCATCTCTATGAGCACACATGCATAGTATCCTCTCATCTTTATATGTACACACACACACACACACACACACAGTGATGCTAAATAAATTCTTGGTCTGATCCACTTTATAAAATTGGACCAGGTTTTTCATTTTTTTTTTTTAAATGCTTTCTTAGTTAGGCTGAGAACTTTTCAGCATCTCCTCATACATATACATCTGCAGACACACACACAATCCACTCCTCTCTCCCTATATATATATATATATATATATATATATATATATATATATATACACACACAGATGCTAAAAAGTTCTTGGCTTGATACATTTTCCAAAACTGGACCAGGTTTTCTTGGTCAAGCTGAGAACTTTTCAGCACCTCGTAAATGCTTACCTTATTGGATGAATGCCCGAAGAAAGAGTTATTTCAAATGTTTATGGACCATCTCTGACAGGAGTTGTTAAGACGGACATCAGTCAGTCATATCTCAGGACCATGTAATTGCTGGAAATTGTTTCTAATTGACATTATTCTTGAAGCATCACCCTTAACAGAATTTGTGTTCTTTTTCTCTCACTTTTCTATGCTTCTTGATTTGATAGTTTAATTGAATGTCGTAGCTGAGCATATTTGCACACTCACATTTGACATTGTCTACACCTGACTGTTTTATTTGTCAATTATTAGCAAGATTAATATTCTATTCATCTATTATTTCATTGTTAAAAATCGAGGCTTATATGAGAGCTGTTTGGAAAGTATACAGCCATTTTAATTTTAACAAAAGAAATAGCTTACCCAGGTCAAAAGTGTCTTCTTTTATTTCTCTTCCTTGTCTCATAACCTTCCGGGGTACTGTATGGTGGTTTGCTCATCAAGAAGCTTCTACTTGATCTGCTCATTGGCCAAGGCTTAGATCTGGGCAAAACTTTTGCTGATTCAGTTGAAGATGTTGTCTAACCATCTCTTTCTTTGGTGTCCCCTTCTTCAACATCCTCCTTGTAATACTCCCTCGGTCATTGTTAACATAAAAATCACAAAGTAGACAAACTCATTCGATGGTGTATCACTATTGATTGAGTAAAGGGGAGGCATGGTGGAGTAATGGATAGTGGCTTGGATTCAGGAATCTGAGAGCTGAGTTCAAATTCCAGTCAAATCCATTATATTCACTTACGTGCTAATACCCTTGTGAAAGGTATGAATCCTCTTCTTCTCTCTCCAGCTATGGGTAAATAGCAGGACAGACTGGGTTCTATAGCCCTGCATGGCAATTGGTCTACTGCAGAAAGAAATGGCAACCTCCTTCAGAAAAAAATCTGCCTTGTCAGTGATATATCGAAAGATACATGAACGCCTAAGCATGTATCATTCATGGCACATAACTGACTGAAACCCTTAGAGTTTCTGTTCATGCATGTGCTGTAAGATCCCATCTTATTTGTTTCTGGGTTGCATTAAGTTTGTGCAACTGGTTTTTAAAATTGCCTGGATATATTTCCATACACCTCCTCAATGTTAATACTTGTTTGCACTACCTAAATATCTGTGGATGAATAATTCATTCAGTATACCTACATTTCACAGATTACCTTGCAACCTTAAGATTTATTCAGGATTACTGTGATGTTTAAAAAAACATGTCATTCAGTGAAAATGAAGTCTGAAGTTACTTATAACTTAATTGGAAGCAGTATTTAACCACAGACACATTCTTCAAACAATGAATATTGTGAATTTTTGAAGATTTTTTTTTGGTTTGGTTCCTTTACTTTCAAACCAGAAGATGACCACTAATACAAATACAAATTTAAGAATAGAAAAAAATGTTTGAATTTAATTGAATTTTTGAGAAATTTGAGAGCTTGCTTTAATAATATGGTGGTAAAATGGGTAAAAAAAAGATCTGAATAGATTTTTACCAACTTAATACTAAAAAAACGATTTAAAAAAAAAATATCATTTCACCGCAAGAAAGGCAACAAAAGCCACTAGGATGCAAGGGGCTACTTGGTAATGAAAAGAAACGGGAGGACAATAAGAGATTGGGATTCAGGGAGACAGAAGATGACAATTGACATTGCATTTAAACTTTTGAAGACTGTAGTTGACAGAAAAGGAGGAAGCCAGGAACTTTCTCTGGTGATTATGTTGGAGAGAACTTTTATTTTAACCGAAGTTTCATTAATTTTATTTAAAATGCATATATTAGAAACAAGTTTTATTTTTGACAACATTTTGAATTTCAATGTACAGCAAGAGATGAAAATGCAAATTTGGCTATTTTGAGTGTATTTCAATCATTTATAGATATTAATCAATTCAAATTCATTTAGCATTCACTCTGGGAGGGGTCTGAAATGTGGGAGGCTAGTTGACAGTCAGTGCTGACTTTGTGACTTGTGTGAGTAAGAATTGCTTGTTGTAGTTAGCTTTTTAATATAGTCTCCCCTGCCCTTCTTTCTCCCCCACCTAAGGAAGGTGGGGGGGGGGGAGAAAGACATCTTTTTTTTTCTCTGCTGAATTACGTTTTTTTTTGTTTTCTTGTTTGCTTTTATGTTGTTCATTTGTCTTTAGTCTCACCAATGTCCTCCCCTGCATTGTCACCTCCTTCATCGCCTGTTGCAATGAGCCCACGCTACCAGTCTTCCATCGAAATACCTCTGCTTTCACCAAAGTCCTCCAGATACATCAACAAGTGTTACACTATAAAAAACAACTGCAACACCAACGGTAAACTTTTTGCTTTGAGTTTTTTTATTTCGTTTTCTAACTAGTGAAGGCCTATTTGAAATTGTATGTGCGCGCACACACACACACACACACACACACACACACACACACACACAGTGGATCTTTTATTAATCTAATACATTTTTATCCCTTGAAATGTTATTTTTAGTGGATACTTGAATTTGAGTAGGTACTCCATTTATTTAGGCCAGTAGATAAAAATAAATATGGTATTTAATAAACAAAGAAACCACCTACTCAAATACAAGTATCCACTAAAATTAACATTTTAATATGATACACACACACACACACACATTGTGTGATGGATAAATTATCTAAATTACACAAAAATGAAAATAACATCAACATCCAAAATTACACAAAATATCTAAAGCATAAATTTATCTAATAAAATCACCATTGGCTTCAACAATGGCCTCCAGTCAACTTCTTCTGGACAGTCTTCTTGTTTAAGCTGGTGAATGCTTCCATAATCCTTGCCTTCAGTTCATCTTTAGTGTTACAAGGAGTTTTGTTGGTCTCTCGCTCAACTGTGCCCCACATATACTAATCAAGGGAGTTCGGTGGCCAGATATAAGGGGTGATGTGTTTGCAGAAATTGTCTGACAGCCATGACTATGTTCTCCTGCTTGTGTGGCATGGTGCAGAGTCTTGAATGGAAGCATAATGTCACCATCAGTAATGATCACTCTAAATAGCTTCGTAATCACCATTACACTCATCCAACTCTTTCCAAATCCTCTGCACTGTTGTTAAAGAAGGCAACATAGTTTTTTCTTGCCCAATTTACCCATGAGGATGATCTTGGAGGAGATCAAAAATACTTGGGTAGGAAAAGACTGTGGTGCCTTCCTTGATGAATTTCATCTTAACATGAAGAAAATTTTTTTTTTTTTTTTTTTAAGCTTTTCACCCCAAGCAAGGCTGGAAGCCACTAGCACGCAAGGGGTTACAGAAGATTTGGAGCGAGAGCAGATAGGAGTGTTAGAGGAAAGGATGTGAAGAAGGATAGTGGATAGATTAAGGCAAGGGGTTACAGAAGATTAGGAGCGAGAGCAGATAGGTGTGAAAGAGGAAAGGATGTGGAGAAGGATAGTGGATAGATCAAGGCAACTGGAGATGTCGATTGATGTTACATTTGAATAGTTGGAGATTATAGTTGTCAGGGAAACAGGATTAAGGAAAGGAGTTCCACAGGCAAGAGGTGCGAAACATGAAGCTATTGCAGTCTACATTTAACAGTTTCAACAGTGAAAGGGTGGGAGCAGGATGCCAGCCTCGTAGGATGCTTGAATTCATGAAGCCTGGGAACCAGCGAAAGCAGCTCATTGGAGCAATTACTGTGAAAGTATTTGTAAAAAAGACAGAGGGAGGCAACGGCGCGTCTGTGAGAGAGTGACTGCAGACAAGATGACAGATCAGGGCCAATTACGTTGCATACCCGTTTCTGGATCTTATCAAGAACCCCGAGTCAAACAGACGGGGCTCCAATACTCCATGCAAGGGCGAATGGTTGATTTGTAGATTTGAAGGATTGATTCTCGGGAGAAAAATTTCCTGGCCCGGCAGAGGGAGCCAACTTTCCTTGCGGTGGATGAAGCAATTGACTCGATGTATTTGTTCCATCTCAGGTCAGCAGACAGCATGAGACCGAGCAGCCACAGAAAGGAGCTCTCGAGAAGTTGGGCTTCAGACATTCTAATGGGAAGCATGATTAGAGAACGAGAATCGGTCTTATGATTAAAATTTGTAATACTGTTTATACCCTGAAAGCATGAAGAACAAAAATTAAGACAGTCTGAAATGGAAGATCTGATATAAAAATCTATACATTGTGGGTAACTGAAATGAAAAAACTTGGGGGTGGGGGGAAGAAAAAAAGGCAACTCAGTGACACGTTCTATCCCAAGGAGGAACTGTTTCAGACTAATAATGTTTTTGTCAATGGAATCGGTCTTATAGGCATGTATGCATAATTTTATGATTGTGAAAATATAGCTTGTTCCACAAAGCAGCAGTTTGTGAGAAGAAGCTACTCAAGTGAAACTTGATCACACCACTGGAATATGAAGAGAATGAAGGTTGTTTGGTACAATGTGCGTGGGTGGCATTGCGGGTCTTAGTCATGAAGATTAGAACTGGTGGAACTAAGCAATGAAATTCGTCCAAACACTTTCCATGAAAATAATGATAGAGCAGTAAGCTTGTGACATTCTGTCTGTGAAAGAGAAGTTGTTGGGTAGGAAATAATTCATCACCCGCAAGGACGTGGAGATGCTATTAGATTGTATTGGGACTGGAAAGTAAAGCCTGGGCAGCAGTGCTCCATTTTAAGCCTGATCTGTCTTTTGTAAAGGTAGAGGTTAGCAGGAAGAGTCAGGTGCTTATGGAATGGTGAACCAACCATTTTTCCAGTTACTTCAGCTATGGGTCACATTTATGAGCCCCACTTGAGGTCTGGGTTGAGTTTAAGGCCCAATAGTCATTTGACATTGGGCCCCATGAAGGAATATCAATTCATTGCGATTGGTGATAGTTTGGGGTTTGATCGGTGATATTAGAATGTAACTAGTTTGGTTTTTGTGGCATCGAATATAACCAGCCAGATTTTCTCCGAGATGTTAGAGTTAGACCAGATTAAGCAAGAGCAGTTCCTCCTTTCAAGGACAAAAAGCATTCTTTTGGGTTTTTCCCTCCATTTACTCCTGACAGTGTGAAATACAGGAAGAGTTGAACTAAACTGCTTCTTTTTTTTGTTTGTTTTATTCTTTTTCAACAAAGATCACATGACAATAGAAAATTGTACAGTTATTTTTTTTAACTGTTGTTGCTATTTTCCTACGTGCGCTTTTGTAGATGAAGTTTCTCTCACTTTGAGGGAAGTTTACTAACATTCTCTACTGCATTTTACCTTTACTCTCTTAACTCTATGCATTAGAGCTTGCTTATTTAATTATCTTCATGTCATTTTCTTTTAGATTGCAGAATTCAAGACTTATTGTAGTCATTAATCTTAATCTGGCACATGGTCACAATAATGGAGCACTTAGGATCAAACTTAAGAGACAAGCTTTCTGATCATTGCACAGATGTTCTAGACAATTGCTAAGCTTATAGCACTCGGTGATGATCAAACTCATTATCAGTTGCCTGTGCAATTATTTTGTTGTCCATTGTGCTACAGCAACTGTTTCAGGTCTGGGTTTCTGCACTGAGCTAACAAGTAAAGAATTGAACAACCTTTGGAAGTTCAGCATTATTAAATTTTGAATCGACATTCATCTCAATCATAGCCCAAAGTCTCAAGTTGCGAAATTCAAAATTTAGTACCACTAGATTTTCAAATGTAGCTTAATCTGGCAAACTTGCTCTTAGCTTAGTTTGACATGAGGCCACAATAATTGTGCTTCCAGCAATAAGTTTGCTTATTACCAATAGTTGGCATATTGATATTGGAAGAGAGTTGCCACTGAATCAAAAAATATTTACTAAGTTTAGACTTACCTGGAATTAGGCCAAATATGTATTTATATTTTTTAACTAAAACATAATTAAAAATGTCTTCATATTTTATGATTAAAATAAATAATGGTCAGATATTATAAATATCTACACTTCTAAAATTTTGTATGCTTTGTGGCATTTGTAAGCTTGTTTTTAGGGGTATCTGCCATTAAAGTAATTGCCTTAAGACTAGCTGAAAAACTTTCTTTTTTTTTTTTAAATTAGAGCCAACTGAAACACTAGACATTATGGTGAGATTTTTGTGATTTTATTCATAACAGTTATATGCAGGATTTGTATATAGATATAAATGATGAATAAATATACATATAGGAAAATTTTGAATAAATTACATTAAAATAATAGATATTCAAATACTTAATAGGTCAACATTGATCTGTGGAAATAAAAAGAAACTATAGTAAAGTTGTTTAATGTGATCCCCCTGTTTATATTTTCGGATGAACAACAGTATATAAAGCTTAGAAATATGTATTTGCTTTTATTTGAATTTTTTAAGATTTTAAAAATTTCTTTGAATGAAAGATTAATTTGAAACCTTATGTTGCTTTTCTCTCTCATTTTTTTTTTTGTTTAAGCATATCCATTCATTTTGTTTTTTTTATGTCTTTATATAATTCTTTCATTTTCTATTTAATAAATTCATCCCTTCTTTTTCCCCACAGAACAGAAACAACCTGAACCTTCACTTTCAGTACTGAATTTTGTTTCTTATTTTAACTGTTTTTTTTCTTTCTTTTTTAAACTGTTTTAAAAATCTTTTGATTTGTTTATTTCTTTCACCTTTCAAATGATTGTTTTAATTCAACAATACACATCCTATCTATTATTAATGTGTTCATTTTTTATCTTATTTTTATTGTAAATATAAAAAATTCTTTTACTTTTCCAATTTTTCATTGTTTTTCTATAATGAAACCTTTTTCATTGTTTTTCTATAATGAAACCTTTTTCATTGTTTTTCTATAATGAAACCTTTTTCATTGTTTTTCTCTAATGAAACCTTTTTCATTGTTTTTCTATAATGAAACCTTTTTCATTGTTTTTCTCTAATGAAACCTTTTTCATTGTTTTACTCTAATGAAACCTTTTTCATTGTTTTTCTCTAATGAAACCTTTTTCATTGTTTTACTCTAATGAAACCTTTTTCATTGTTTTTTCTCTAATGAAACCTTTTTTATTATTTTTTTTCTCTAATAAAACCTTTTTCATTGTTTTTCTATAATGAAACCTTTTCCATTGTTTTTCTATAATGAAACCTTTTTCATTGTTTTCTCTAATGAAACCTTTTCCTTTTCAGTATCTTTGACCAAATTCCTTTCTAACAGATAAAGATCTCACTGGACGCTTCTCGACCTCATCAGTTTACTTTATTTCATTCTAATTTTCTTTCATTTTATTTGATCTTCACTTCTGTTTTCTTGATCATTTCACTGTTATTCTATTTTGTTTGTTTTTATTTATTCAAAATCCAAAAGAAAAAAAAAATTCTTATCAAATTTTTCAAAAACGAAATAAAAGCACAAATCTGTCCTTGTAATGAAAATCACCTTCCTTTGTTCTATCTACTAGACCTGTGCAAAGAACCTCCACCACAAGCACAAGGGGGGCAGTCTAGGGAGACTAGTGTCACCATCAGGACTGCTCCTGCTTCATCTTCACTGATTAGCCATCAATTAACCCCACCATCTTTTGCTGCCATCAGTCAGGTGCCTTCACCTGTTGGCAGGACCATCTACTCAGCAACAATGACTAAACAGTTCAATTACCCAGATTCTGCGGACGAATCCTTGTCTATGGAAGCTAAAGAGGTGGCAGCTATAACAGCAACTATGCCAGATAACAAAAATGATTCCACTTCAATTCATGAGGATGGAGCCAACAGGTCACAGCTTCAGTCATCAGCAAGTGCTGAAATTGCATCAATCATGATGAACATGGATGCCGTTAATGCTGCCCTTACTGCAGAATTGGATGCAACTACTACCGCTGCTGCTGCTGTTGCTGCAAAAATTTTGGATTTCCATAAAGAATCTCCTCCAAAGCTGACACAGTCTGTATTCATTGCTAAGGAACGACGTCGCTATCCTGAACCGGCACCAAAGGCTCCAGATTTAAGTTTATATCAACCACCAGATAAATTCAAAAGTACTAATGCTGTTGACACTCTTGTGCAAGTTGGTAATATTTCTACCCTCCCAAAGATAGAACCCTTAAAAGTACAGCATGTCACGACCGTTAAAGTGGAAGACAGAATACAGAGTGCTAAACCACCTCTTGCATTTGGAGACCCCTGGGAGAAAAGAGGCGATGTATATCCGAAATCTAACCAGCTTAAAATGCAACAGCAGTGTCAGTTGGCTGAATTGAGAACCCAGCAAAACAAGTTGGATGAACTACTCGCTGACTTTAAAGGTAGTCTATACATTTCTGCATGCCAGGTTATTCTCTAACCTCCCCAGTTGGACCAACGCCCTGTTGTTTACTTACCTGTACAGTTTCTTTGTTGTAACAAGTTCAAGGAAAACTTAATTTATTATACTATGAGACGGGTGCTGAAATTTAACCAACTGACTAAAGAATAGATTTTTTTTATTTTAAGTGCTTTTTACTTGGACTGATAACTTTTCAGCACCTCCTCATAGTATAATAATGTATAATTGATCTCTTTATGGACTGATGCAATAATATTGAAATAAAAGATCTTATCTGAGGGAATGTTGAAAAGTTCTCAGCCAAAACCAGTTTCCACAATCTAATGAAATGAGTAAATATCCAAGTTCGGAGAAGGAAATCTCTTCTTGAATATGTCAAACTTTTCAGCACCCCTATTATTCCAAGACATACATTGGCACATCGGTCTAATGTTAGGTGGAGGAAGCTTAGGTCGTTTTTTATTACTAAAAACACATTGTTTGGAGGAAAAATTAATAGCTTTAATTTTTTTATTTTCAAAATCATTATTAAATATTAAATCAATAACTCTATAGTACACTATTTACATTATTCAGTCTATTGTCTTCATCTTTGTCGCCATATTTATTACGTTTCGGCAGTTATACACTTCGACCTTCTTCAGGTGGCTGGAATGTCGACGTGAACCCTTTATTTCGCTCACTGGAGTAGACTCAAGGACACATGGCACAGTGGATAAAGGTGTTAGTTAGATCCAGTGACAGAACCCAAAGAGTGTGAGTTCAATACCCGGTTAAGGCAGTGTGAGAACTTGGAGAGGGGAATTAACAGGAGATAATTGATAACTGATATCCATTAAAACATGGCATGTGGAACAAGAACAGTCTACCCCAGTGAGCGAAATAAAGAGTTCAGTTTGACATTCTAACCCCCTGAAGAAGGCCGGAGTGTACAACAGCCGAAACGTTATAATAATAAATATTGCGAAAAAGATGAGGACAATAGTCCGAATAATGTAAATAATATACATAATACCTCATCTCAGAAATATAGACAGATATTGAAGGGCCGAAACGTTGTAATATATATGGCGACAAAGATGAGGACAATAGTCCGAATAATGTAAATAGTGTACATAATACCTCATCTCAGAAATATAGACAGATACTGAAGTCTATAGTAGTACTTTTTTTGTTTCTTGCTTCATTTATCTCTGCATTATGTATGTTAGAGTTTGGAATCTGGGCACATGGGTGAGTAGTTTGAATGTTCAATTTCCAACCATGCAACCTGGGTTCAAATCTCACAATAATTGATTTGTCAGGGAAGTGACATTTTTAAAATTAGCCTTGAAAGTAGCTGAAGACTATCCCCCAGGTGGATTCAAGCCTTGAGACTGAAATTGGGTAGATGGAGCTGTTCAGAGTCCAACAGTTATTGAGGTAGCATGAAGTCACAGTGACTGAGCATTTGAGTTTACTGTCTTTATCCTTCTTCTAAAAGCCATTAGGTCAGGGTGTCAAAAATTTTTTCAATGTGGGCCAGATTTGATGAGGTGAATATACATGAGGGACAACCATTCTGCTTGCTGTTCTTTGAACCATTAAAATTAAATTCAAATGAACTGTCTTATGAAAATGTTATTGCAAATGGCATATTTTCATTTCTTCACATGGATGAAAAATAAATTTAACCTGGTCTTACTAAAATCACTGAGCCTGTCGTATATGAAGCCCATATAAGATGAAGTAAAATATGTCCAAGAAAAAAGAACTTCCAGGAAGCTATAATATATCTCAGGTTACTCTTAAACATTACATATTGGTAATTAATGTTGTCTGTCAACTTTCAATATGAACAGGAACATAACACCAACATTCATCTTCTTATGAAGTAGAAAAGAAAGTGACAAAAGTCCAAGTGTCCAAATATGTTGATAACTGGTTTTGACCAACACAAAACAAAATCACTAAGATTTTAAAATTTATTAATGACTAAAACAAATAATTTACCTGCACGAATGTGAAGGGTGATACTAAGATCTGGATTGCAGTATGTGGGCCAGGTCTAGTTCTAAAGCAATGATTTTAGAAATTGAGTGGAAAAGGTCACACTGCTAGAGGACGGCCACACAGTGCTGTTGCCATCTTTTGGTAAAACATGAAATTGCATTTTTAGGTGTATATTTTACATATTCTGATTGACAATATTAGGAGGGTGCAAGTGATATATTCTATGGCAGAGGATGGGGGTCATATGAAATTTGACTGTGGGCCATAATTTGGATTATTATAGAGTTTGGAATGTTTTGCCAGACTTGGCAGTGGAATAGATAAAATGCAAATATTATCAACATTAGTAACCAGAGAATTCTTTAAGTAATATCTGGTCTTTGTTTCTCAAAGTTTATGAGAAGGCAACTGATTTTGACAAACACTTAAAGAAGGCCAGAGGGCCTAAGGGTCAAAATGTTGTTAGTATACCAACAAAGATGAAGATGCTCTTTCAAATAGTAAAACACAAGGATTATTCTTCATTTAAAAATTTCAAAATAATTGATCAGAACAGATTGATCCTACAATTGAAAAATTGTGTTTGATGAATTTTTTGTTGCATGGATCTGCAAATTAATTGAAATGGCAATGAAAATGAGAACAAAGAAATCTCTGAATTCTCTTCAAAACTTTGATCATTACGATTTCACTCATAGCTGGAGGAGAAGAGGTGACTTCACGCCTCGTCCAAGAGTATTTGTGAGTAAGTGAATATAACAAACCTTACTGGAGTTTGAACTCAGCTCTTTGATTTCCAATTCAAAGCAGTTATCCATTATATCACCCACACATCCAATCTTACAGCACCTAGTATTCTCGAGCTATCACCCATCTGGTTACTGACAAAGCTCAACATTGCTTAACTTCAGTGATCAGCTGAGAACTAGTTTCAATGTGATATGATCGTAAGCCCTAATTTTAATGCCAAAGTCGATTCTTAGTTTTAAAGGATTTTATATATATATATATATATATATATATATATATATATATATCAAGTATGTGGTGCAGTTCAATTTACATTACAATGAATCATTCATACATATATCTGTTTTCTGTATGAATGATTCATTGTAATATATATATATAATGCCCATCTACTTGATTCAGAGCACACCCATCCACTAGGTACTCCTTGCTGCAAATGCCTGCTCAGGTACATTTGTCTTAGTTCAACACTCATGGAGCTCACCTGTGGTTTATACTGTGCAATTATGCTGAATGGGCTTCAGTTACAGTTTCTGAGAGAGAGCACATGATCTGACGGGATCAGGAACAAGGCCAATACACTCAAACCCTCGGTCACGATGACTGAGGACTTCATGCTAGCTGCTTTCGTTCTGTCTATCCAATTTCACTCACAAGACTTGGGATAATCTATGTTTCCAAAGGTGCTGCATACTTGGATTGCTTCGCCCAGTCTGATATCAAGAATTCACTTCTCTGACAAATAGAATATGGTAAGATCTGAACCCTGGTCTCATGGAAAACAAACGTTCTAACCACTCTGCCATATGCACATAGGTGGCACATATATGATAGGTGACAATTCGTTAAGTGAGTATAACCATCACTGACAAGTTTTGATCAGGGTTTTGCTTCAACAATGGCCTTTGAAACCTGCAACCAATATCATTCTTCTTGTGGCCAATAAGGCCTGAACTGAAGAGACATACACTGCCACATTCATCACATGTAAATTGCTGGATTAATGATTTCTCCTTTTCTAGCTGCACACTTGACATTTGACCAACTCATTGCATATATATATATATATATATATATATTATACACACCAGGTGTAACAGCAAAAATTGTCCAAATCATGTAACAGTAAAATTGTCCAATTGTTAGATTAAGCTTTGAACCATTGCATTGCATTGCATCTTAGAAATGATTAAAGATATCTTACTAGAATTCTCTAAGGTTTTTATAACACTATTTGACTCTACTGTGAACAGTAAGAATGTATTTATCTCTAAGTTGAAATGATGATCCCTTTTGCTGTTGTGACCCGCTGATCTAGTTTTCCTCTCTACTGCTCCCTCTTTTTTAAACTTATTCATTATTCTCTTGATGGTTCTTGAATGGACTTTGAAGATGGAAGCCAGTGTATGAATGTTGGTACTATTACTGAAGGCCTGAATGATCTTTTTCCTCTCATCATTGCTCTCTTGGAAAGATATAGTGTTTTTGACACAAAACGATTTTAACCTTTTCTCTTTCTAGCTGAATAACTCAAAGGGTTTTTCAGTGATTTTTATGACAAATGGTGTCAAGATAGCTAAATGTCATATATGAAAACCTGGAAAAAAGAAACTCAATTAGTTTAGCGGCCTTTTAGATATTAAACATTTTGTGAAATAGACAATTATCTCATGCTGTTATACAATTTGGTCAATTTCTTTTGGGGTTACACCTGTTGTGTGTGTGTGTGTGTGTGTATATATATATATATATATATATATATATATATATATATATAATTTCACACAAATAGAAAAACACTATAGATAATATTTCAACCAAGACCTTAGACAACATGATAAAGGCCAGATTAGTTGAAATGTAAGGACTAAAACAACAAATATCAAAATAGTCACCTAGATAATTCATATTTACATATGAGTGTGCTGCCTTATCTAATATATACACATATATATATATATATATATATATATATATATATATATAATTTCACACAAATAGAAAAACACTATAGATAATATTTCAACCAAGACCTTAGACAACATGATAAAGGCCAGATTAGTTGAAATGTAAGGACTAAAACAACAAATATCAAAATAGTCACCTAGATAATTCATATTTACATATGAGTGTGCTGCCTTATCTAATATATACACATATATATATATATATATATATATATATATATATATATATATATATATATATTAGATAAGGCATCACACTCGTATGTAAATGTGGGAAGACTTATTTCAATATCACTATTTCAGTATTTTCATTTTTGTGGGATTTTAATTGTATACTGAAGATGTTGAAACTGACTTTCAATATATATGTAGCCCTTCTATCACAGAGAAAGAGGCAGTCAAATGAGACCTTGGTTCCCATACTTCCCATGTTCTATGAGCATAAGAAAAAGTAAGAAATGCAGCTCATGAGACTATATAGGAAAAATAACAGTTAACTTTAGACTTTAGACTTGGTGAAGATTGTAGTGATTGGGAAAACATCCTGCCAGGAGTATGTTCCATGAAGCGGTAGTTTTTGTGGCGAATCACAGTTGTAAGTTTAAGACTTGGTAGAACCAAAGAATGTAGTTTGTCAAAGCATATTCCATGAGGATATTTTGTCTGTGGAAAAAGGAGTTGTAGGGTGGCAATTAATTTCTCACCTAAAAGCCTTGTGCCGATGTTTTTCAACTCTATCAAGACAAGCAAAGTGACACTGAAGTTTGAAATTTAAAAAAAGAAAAGTAATTAAGGTTTTGCTAATGCCTTTGACTGCATCTCTAATATTAACTCTTAATTTTTGTGTTAGAAAAAAAGATGTGCCAAAAAAAAAGACACCTTCTCCCGTTCTTTCGGTTTCCTATTTTTTTTCCTCCACCCATTTTGCTTTGAGTTTTAACAAAATTTCTTTTTTTCTTAAATTTTATCCTGATTTTATCATTCTTTAAACTTGTATAATAAAGACGTAAAGAAAAAAAAAAACTGAATTAGATCTTCATCGTAATCGGTTGACCCTAAACAGATGTGGCTAGTGAGCTTCATTTTCATAATGTTTATATCAATTCTATATACAAATTTTGATAACGCTTGTTTTTTTTTTTTCTTTCTTCAAAATGAATCAAACGAAATAAAATAAATGAATAAAGTGAGAAATAGAAAATAAATATAAAAGTAAAAAATAAACAAAAAATTTACTCTTACTATATTTACATTATGCAAACCAAAATCATGCACAGAATGTAGAACTGATTTTCAAATTTGTTTATTACATTTACTGTTCAGTTGATGAATGTCTAAACACTATTTACATTATTTGGACTATTATCCTCATCTTTGTCGTCATACTTATCACAACATTTCGGGCATTGTACGCTCCGACCTTCTTTAGGTGGTTAGAATGTTGACACTGAACCCTTTATTTCACTCACTGGGATAGACTGTTCTAATTCCACGTGCCATGTTTAATGGATGTCAATTATCAGTTATCTCCTGTTAATTCTCTCTCAAAGTTCTCCACCACCTTAACCAGGTATTGAACTCGTACTCTTTAGATCCTGTCACTGGATCTAACTAATGCCTTTATCCACTGTGCCATGTGTCTTTGAGGATAAAGGTGTTAGTTAGATCCAGTGACAGGAACCAAAGAGTGTGAGTTCAATACGTTAAGGCAATGGAGAACTTGGATAGAGTAATTAACAGGAGATAACTGATAACTGACATCCATTAAAACATGGCATATGGAACTAGAACAGTCTACCCCAATGAGTGAAATAAAGGGTTCAGTTCGACATTCTAACCACCTAAAGAAGGCTGGAGCATACATGGCCAAAATGTCATAAATATGACGACAAACATAAGGTCAATAGTCTGAATAATGTAAATAGTGTACATAATACCTCATCTCAGAAGTATAGACAGAATGTATAAACATTTACAAATAAATTAGATACATTATGAATTGTTCAAAAGTAGTATTAAAGCTATCTTGAACTGGTTTGCACAAACCCATTCGACATGTATGTCCAAAATAGTTCAGATACAACTTCTCACTTAGTGACTAGTTCATTAGAATGGAAACTGGTCGTTAAGTGAAAGTGGCCATCTTATTCCATATAGTATTTTATTTTTACTTGGGAAAAAATCTTATTTTAAAAAGTATATCACTGATTTAATTTATTATTCTCACTCATTTTTCATTTCTTTATTCCTTTATCTATTAAGATTGCTGTGTTATGAAATGAAACTATTCCTGCAGTCATTTCATTTGATTATTTCTACTGAGAGGAGAAAAAAAAAACTTAAGCAGCTAAAATAATCTGTACAAATTAACAAATTCCGATTTGTTTTTCTCCAGTTAGTTTCTTTCTGAACATGATACTTTTAAACAGATTACAGCAGCTTGAAAAATTGGTCCTTTACAGAGAAAGTTCTTGAATTGCAGGAGAAAAAATTAAATTTTGAAAAATGTTAAACTGTCATAAAAATATCTTCTAAATTTTCAGAAAAGAAAGTTAAATTTTGCTTTGTTTTCCCTGCTTTGTCCTAACCTAACATATCTGCTGTTGTTTTATGAAATGTTTAAAATATATGAAGGATAATCAACTCTGTCATCAATAATGGAAGCATTAAAGAGAAAATTATTTTACCCCTTATAACATTTCTACAAAATACCTTTTGCAATTTGAAAGAAAATTCTGTGATATTTTTGTTTTACATTATTGCTTAGAAATTTCTGGGGTTTTTTTTTTTGGTTTTTTTCTGGGTTTTTTTTTTACACATTTTTGCTGTTTTATTTATATATATATATATATATATATATATATATATTTTTTGCTGTACAATTCAAAAAAGAGTTTATTTATGAGTTTGATTATTAGTACTGATTTTGTGTTTTTTTTTTCTATTTTTTGCCAAAATTTTGCTATAAATTTAAGGAAAACTAAAATGCTTTTTAATTTTTTTTATTTTCTGAAATGCCTAATGCAAAGAACAAGATTTTTATATTTGAGTCTCCCTTTTTACTAATTCAGTGTGCAATTCTCTAGGAGGAGGTGCTGGAAAATTCCTGGCACAACTACCCACTTCCTAAAATATGACCAAATGATCAAGCATTAAAATTTATTTTGCAATCTCTTCTGAATCAGGCCAATAACTTTTCAGCATCTTCATACCTGCATACGAATACGCTCACATTTTACACACACACACACACACACACACACACATATATATATATATATATATATATATATATATGAGAGAGAGAAACATAAGTTTAAATGTCAATTTTTTGTTGTTTTCCCCAGCTTCAAAGTTTCTTGGTAATGTTCATTCTTCAAGGGATTCTGTTTTTTAAATATTTTCAAATTTTTCAATTTATTACACATTTTTTTCAATCATGTGTAAAAGAACATTAAATTCATGAATATGCATGTATACAAAACGGATTGAAAATACAAATAAATTGGAAATATCATTTAAAAAAACAAAACTCCTTGAAGAATGGATATTACCAAGAAACTTTAAAGTTGGAGAAAACAACAAAAAAATTGTTATTTAAAATTAAGTAATCTTTTTATATAATATTAATGCTCTGTTTTTAATATTGTGCACTATATATATAAAAATAGCTGCTGTTTCTTAAATCTTATATATATATATATATATATATAGTCAAACCTAATGAGCCAGACACACCTACCAAGGTTTCACTTAGGCAGATCGTCAGGGTCAATGTGTGTGATATATATATATATATATATATATATATATATATATATATATATATCACACACATTGAGTGCTAGTGCTGATAAAATAGTGCTCAATGTATAATAGCAGAGCTAAAATTTACATCAATTATAAAGATACATGTTTTCCTCACTGCACAACTCTAATTGTCAGATTCTGATTGTTTTCAACCATGCATCGTGCGAGAAACTCCATTGTTCTAATGGTGAGGAAAAATATGTATTTATTATTGAAAGATATATATAATGTGTGTGTGTATATCAATAAGTCTGCAGCCTGACATGGAGTTATGATCCGACTTTTGATCTGAAATTTTCATTGTATAATGATCAATTCATGTGATTAATACTAACTGCTGAATTAAGTGTATTAACAAATAATGTTATGTTGACAAATATTTCTTGTGTAAAATCCTATTTTCTTCATTACAGACACAAATAAGGTTCATTTCATAAAGAAATCTCATGAAAAATCATCTTAGTAAATTTTTTTTCATTTTTCAATGAATAAACTGAACTCAGCCATTTTTGTTTTAAATATATATGCAGGGGGATGCTGGGATGCTTTCCGTTCTCAAAATCCGCATTCTGATAGTTGGTCATTGAAATAGGGATTTTGGGAAGTAGGTTGATCTTAAGAACTTTTCAACACACACACACACACATATATATATATATATATATATATATATATCTTACATATTTTGTATGTAAACCAATGCTAAATACATGCAAATGATTTTTTATTTCTTTTTTAGCTTTGCATGTATCAAAGTCAATTGAGCTACATTGATTTTTAAAAGCAGCATGTTTCATGCAAAATTGATGATGGGGCAGAGGTTTTAATTCAAAAATATTTCTTCTTTAGGAAGTTTCCCATTGTTGTAAGTTTTGTTGGTAATCTTGTCATGCTCTTCCTTTTTATTCTAAGTTTACTAGTTAGTCACCTACACTCCATTAACCCACTGTAACTGAAAGTTCACGTTAACTGATTTACAAGCCTGACTGGATAATTGGTTTTAAAGCTAGTAGTTTGAAGAGCTGCTTTCCTTGTCATATTGAAGTCAAGTGGGATAGAGCGGATCGGAATATAACCTACCCAACAAGCTTGTGTAAATGGTTGGCAGAACAGGGATTAGGAGAGATAGCAAAAGGACAAGCTTTACTATAAGCTGCAAAGGAAAGGAAGTCATGGAGAGTCATGATTGCTTATATGCTGAAGAAACACAGTGGATAGAAGAGGAATATTGGGCTTGTGTAAATGGTTGGCAAAACAGGTATTAGGAGATATAGCAAAAACACATACTTTACTAAGAGCTACAAAAGACTGGAAGTTGTGAAGAGCCATGATCGCCAACACTCTGAAGGACATGGCGCAGAGGATCATTACTTGAAAAGATTTCTCAGAATTGCTAATGAAATAGAATAAAGAAATTTTTTTTAAAAGTTTAATAAAAAAAGTGAATAGAAAATCTGTTTTCTGTTTATAATGAATAGATATCACCCTCCCTATTCTCCTGATTTGATTATCATCTGTTCCCCAACATTAAAAAAAATCACTTGGGTGGTAACCAGTATCACAGTGATGATGATTATGATGTCCTATCTGCTGTTGATGATTTGGTTTTTATCAACAGGATGAACAGTCTTCTTTGAACAGTCAGATGTCAGTTTATCTGGAAAGAAATAATAAGAAGAGTTGAAATTAATGAATGCAAAATTTCACAGCTTGAGTGTAGTCATAGTCATAGCTTATGAACTTTTCAGCCCACATTCATATACTGAATAAAATATAAATTATTTAAGAAATTAATACAAGCTCAAGTGACATATCTGGTTATCCAACTCAAGAGTTTTGTGACTAAATACTTATAATATCAATTGAAAAATGATGAGTTGTCAAATAGTGTGTGTACTTTTAACGTTAAGGCCATCCATATCTCCACTACCATGAATTGATCCAATCTGTTAAAATGGCAACTTGGTTAAAAAGGATGAGCAAAATAATCTATTTAAAAAAAAACAAAAAAAAAACAAACTTGCAGCAATTGGCAAAATTCTTTCTTCGTGATCTTTTTTTAAAATTTTTTTTTTCACTTCAATTGCACTCAGGTGTATCAAAAGTATTTTCATTTTTTTTCTTTCTTTGGAATCAGTGATTAATGGAGTACCTCTTAAGAGCTCCTGTTTGTTTTACAAAACTTATACAATGTGCTAAGTATCATAGGTTTTTATAACCTTAGCTTTTTTGAAGGTTTTTCAGTGCTGGTACCTGGGTTCTCTTAAATTTAAATTGAAAACATCATATTTGACAAGTGATGATCTCCAATTTCTGGGCATTATTTCCAGGATAAAATCATCACAATCAAAACACTTGAACCAGTTTTTGGCAATGTGGTTAGATATTGTTTCATTTCCTCCTACTTCCTTTAATTCAAGGGCCAAGTCACCATCCTTAAAATGATTAAACCAGTTTTGGACAGTATGGCCAGATATTGTTTTATTTCCTTTCACTTCCTATTTTCAAGAGGCAAGTCACCATCCTTAAAATGATTAAACCAGTTTTGGACAGTATGGTCAGATATTGTTTTATTTCCTTTCACTTCCTTTATTTCAAGGGGAAAGTCACCATCCTTAAAATGATTAAACCAGTTTTGGACAGTATGGCCAGATATTGTTTTATTTCCTTTCACTTCCTTTATTTCAAGAGGCAAGTCACCATGCTTAAAATGATTAAACCAGTTTTGGATGTTATGGCCAGATATTGTTTTATTTCCTTTCACTTCCTATTTTCAAGAGGCAACTCACCATCCTTAAAATGATTAAACCAGTTTTGGACAGTATGGTCAGGTATTGTTTCATTGCCTTCCAATTATTGCATTTAGTAAGCAGCTTTGGGTCCCAGTTTAATGTACCGCCTGAAAAAGCCAGATTATCAGTAAATTTATCTCTCATAATATCTGAAGACGAGGTATATCTGAATAATTATATATATATATATATATATATATATATATATATATATATATATATATATTGTGTGCATGAAATGAGGCATGGGGAAAGATTTTTTTAAAGACGAGAATACTTTTGTTCCACCTTAATAATTGCTGCATGGATTTTATTTGAGATATAATGTCAATTGTCATTGTAGAAGTAGATATGATCTGTGCTTCATTTTTTATTTTTAAAAATTGCATATGAAATGAATATCAATTATAATATTGATCATTAAATTTCAACTGAGAAACTTCAATTTTCTTTTTTTTAATTTCATTGTCCTTGAGAAATTTCATGAAGTCCGTTAGAAATTCTTTTTTTTTTTTTTTCTTCACTTCTGTATTTCTGCAGATGTTGTCGTTTGTCTGCTTGGCATACAATTTTATCTCTTTCATATAGTAAAAAAATGATTGATTCACGTAAGATACATAAACTTTTATTTTAAATAATTTTTTTGTTAACCAAATTTCACCCTTTACAAGGCACAAGAGCCACTCAAGGTAGAGAGTTAAAGTTGAAATAATAATGATGAGATATGAGATATATGAACGAGCTATAAAATATATGAATGGAAGAGAAGGTAGTTGGAAGTGGTGATTTTGAGGATAACTAGGACATGTAACGATTGACCCTTGACTTTGAATATGTCAAGATTAAGGTATTCACACAGGAAACTGTCCTAGAAAGCAACAGTTTTTGATGGAGTGAAGCTGTCTGAGTAAAACTTCCTTGTATAAATTAGCACTTTAGCATATTCAGGACTCAAACACTGAACCTAATTTGTATTTAAACCAAGTAAATAATTTTATGATATAGGCAGTAGCATCCTTAAAATGATTAAACCAGTTTTGGACGTTATGGCCAGATATTGTTTTATTTCCTTTTACTTCCTTTATTTCAAGGGGCAAGTTACCATCCTTAAAATGATTAACCCAGTTTTGGACGTTATGGCCAAATATTGTTTTATTTCCTTTTACTTCCTTTATTTCAAGGGGCAAGTCACCATCTTTAAAATGATTAAACCAGTTTTGGACAGTATGGTCAGATATTGTTTCATTTCCTTTCACATTTTGGGGCCCCTAGTCTAATGAAATTATGGGCCCACACTTCAGACGGGACCACCCTCTAACTCTCCTGTACCTGTCTTGAATACTTTTACTTGTATTTTAGTGACGTTTACTTTGCTTGAAGGAAACTTATTGCAAATTCTTTGAATAAACTAGAAGTATCTTTTTGTTTGTCAATAAAAATATTTTTTAAGAAATACATCACTATTTTACTATTTATTGCAAACCAAATTAGTATGTTTCAACAATGGCTGTAGTAAAAATAATGATTTTTATAACCAGCACTATAACAATAAAGCAATCAAAATAAATAAGTTTGTCATTGATATTTCAATTTATAAACTATTTCAAAGGTTTAAAAAAATTTAGAAAATTAAAATTACTGCTTTATAAAAATTTCAAAGATTTAAAATTTCTGAACTAAAATTAAACATGTTTTCTACTTGAAACATAATGACACAAAATAAAACATTCTTTCCCTGGCTTTGCTTTCTGCAAAGTCAAATAAATATGAGTTTGTCATGTTGATATTTCAGTTCATGAAACTATTTAGAAATTATAACGTGTATAAAATAGGATACAAAACCCAGACAAAGTTTAAAGAATATGACAAATGGAAAACCCGTTTCATTGAAAGTAGATTATGTGTTTCTCCCTGGCTAGGCTTCGTCAAATCAATAACAAAAGAAAGAAAAATAGATGCGTGTGTGCTTAAATCGTTAATACTTTTACTGCTAATCTGGAATCTCTTGGGATGAAAGAACGAAAGTTGTGCAGCATTTTTATAAAAAAAAGAAAAAAGCTGTTATTTTTAGACTATTATCTTTTACATTATTTGGACCATTGTCCTCATCCTTGTTGCCATATTTATCACAATGTTTCGGCTGTTGTATGCTCTAGCCTTCTTCAGGTGATTGGAATGTTGAACTGAACCCTTTATTTCGCTTGCTGGGGTAGACTGTTCTAGTTCCACGTTGTGATAAATATGGCAACAAGGAGTAGGACAATAGTCTGAATAATGTAAATAGTGTACATAATACCTCATCTCAGAAATATAGATACTATTATCTTTTCTTCGCAATTTTCTTGTTTTTTGTCAAAATTTATTTATACCCCTTCTTCCAGCTTTTCTGCTCATCATTGAAGAGTAGACTCCTTACTGAGCCTTTTCTGGATAGAATCATCAAAAGTGGTGGAACTCCCTTCCTTATTCCTGTTTCCCTGACAAATACAATCTCCAACTATTTAAGTGTAATGTCAATCGACATCTCCAGTTGCCTTGATCTATCCACTTCCCTTCTCCACATCCTTTCACCTTTCATTCCTATCTGCTCTCGCTCCAAATCTTCTGTAACCCCCTTGCCTTGATCGATCCACTATCTTTCTCCACATCCTCTCCTTTACCACTCCTATCTGCTCTTCCTCCAAACCTTCTGTAACCCCTTGCGTGCTAGTGGCTTCCAGCCTTGCTTGGGGTGATATGCTTAAAAAAAAAAAGAAAAAAAGTAGGTTCTCTATAAACATATCCAATAAAAACAATGATGGTTAGCCCCCACTGACAAAACAAATCCCTCCCCAAACCAGGACTGTATTCAAAAACAGTTAATGAAGGGTGTCATCTCTCATGAAGTACTCATCATTAATTAATCATAAAAGTGTTTTGTTCTTATATGATAATGCAAGACCATATATTGTTGGAGTTATTCAGAAAAAGATTATAGCAGGAGTATCTTTTTGTTCCATCTTCCTTACTCTCCTAGCCTTGTGCCATCTGAGTATCATCTTTTCAACATTTTTATAGAATCTGTTTAATCCTGCCTCAAAAACAAATCTAGTGTTGTTGACAAAACTAACCTGGCCGTTTGTCTCGAAAAGGATCTCCAATCAGTTGGGAACTGGGGCAGGAATTGGCTGGTTAACTTTAATGCCTCAAAAACAAAACTGCTCTCTATTACTCACCACAGAGAACCATCCCTGCCCCCCATTAGAATGTTTGATGCTCAACTCCACGAGAGCACCTCTTTGCGACTGCTCGGCCTCACATTGACTGCTGACCTGAGATGGAACAAATACATTGAGTCAATAGCTTCGTCCACCGCAAGGAAAGTTGGTTCCCTGTGCCGTGCCAGAAAATTTTTCTTGTCGGAGTCGATCCTTCAAATCTATAAATCAACCATTCACCCTTGCATGGAGTATTGCTGCCATATATGGTCTGGAACCCCTTCTGTTTGTCTCAAGGTCCTTGATAAAATCCAGAGACAGATTTGCAATGTAATTGACTCCGATCTGGCATCTCGTCTGCAGTTGCTCTCTCACAGACGTGTCGTCGCCTCCCTCTGTCTTTTTTACAAATACTTTCACGGTAACTGCTCCGATGAGCTGCTTTCACTGGTTCCCAGACTTCATGAATTTAAGTGTTCAACTAGGCTGGCATTTCGCTCTCATCCTTTCACTGTTGAAACTGTTAAATGTAGCCGTCTCTTCTACTCCAATAGCTTCATGTCTCGCACTTCTCGCCTGTGGAACTCTCTCCCTTTTTCTTGTTTCCCTGATAGCTATAATCTCCAACTATTCAAATGTAATGTCAATCAACATCTCCAGATGCCTCGATCTATCCCCTATCCTCCTCTTCATCCTTTCCTCTATCACTCCTCTTTGCTCTCGCTCCAACTCTCTTTAAACCTATGTGTGCTAGTGGCTTCCCACCTTGCTTGGGGTGAAATGCTAAAAAAAAAAAAAAAAAAATGAAAACAGTTTAATTGTAAAGCAATTAAAACTGATATTGAGTTTTTCTTTGCATCTAAACCTGAAGAATTTTATATCCATGGGATCAACAATTTACCAAATAGAAGGAAGTATGTTATCGATAATGAGGGAAAATGTCTGCATTATATATATATATATATTAAAACCAAAAAGAAATAGTTCTATCTTTTCCATTTTCAAATGTGATGATACTTTCTTTTCAATATAATATAAGAAGTGCTCATCTCTGAAATTCAGATAGAAATTATTGCATTTTTTTAATATTTATTACAAAAATGTTTCTTCAAATGCTTCACTTCTCCAAAGTATAACATAAACCTTGATTTAAATAATTATTAATAACACAAAAGTGCTTATACTTAGCATTAGAATGAGACCATTGAAATTTCTAGGACACATAATGAAAAAAAAGAGAGCATGGCGTATTTGACACTCAGAGGACATATTGAAGGCAATAGTTACAGGAAAGCAGTAAGTAACTTACCTAATGACCTTGTGTAAATAAATGGTGGAACAGGGACTAGGGAGGGAGGGAGGGAGGGGATGGTGAAAAGAAAACTTACTAAGAATTACAAAGGATAAGAATTTGTGGAGAGATAGCTCATGTCCTAAAGGTACTTAGAAGAAAAAAATGACACCTTGAATGGTTATTTGATTTGCATGTTTGTCTTGGAAGCCATTGTTCATGAGTATTGTTCTTGGGTGCTCCATGAATATGAGCTTGTTGCCAGATACAATTTGGTATCTACACTATTTGGATTATTGTCCTCATCTTTATTGCCAAATTCAAAAATGTTTCGGCCTTTGTATGCGCTGACCTTCTTCAGGTGAATTATGTTGGAATTTCGAACTGAAACTTTTATTTAGTCCACAGGGGTAGATTGTTCCAATTCCATGTCTTGTTTGGATATCACAGTATCAGTGAATTCCCTTTAGATAACGACTCTCTGTGGCCAAGTATTGAACCCACAGCTCTTTTGGTCAAGTTAACCAATGCTTTTATCCACTGGTCCATGTGTCCTTGGGGACATCAGTGAGTGAATTTTTAGGACTTATAAACCTTATGTCTAAGTAACCATTTTTTTTTTACCAGAGCTCATATTACATTTTCTGTTATTATTGTTTTTCTCTAGCTCTTTGTATTACTGGCTCCCGTATTGTATTCATGTCTATTCTTGGCCAGCTTAGGGGATTTTTGTGGCCTAACATATGTGCTGATTCCTTAAGTTTTTGTATTTTCCAATGATGTTCTCTGTCTATTATTCTACCCTTGTGGACTTAATAAAGGGTTCAGTTTGAAATTCCAATTTATATCACCTGAAGGACAGTTTACAATGGCTGAAATGTTGTGAATATGGCAATAAAGATGAGGACAACAGCCCGAACAAAATAAACAGTTACAATACCTCATCTCAGAAATATAGACAGAATCTGGTATCTGTGGAAGTAAGTTAGTGAAAAAATTTAAGTTTAATTTGGCTGATGTTTTATATCAGGGAATGCACTTTGGCATTAGATAGGTTCTTGAGTTTGTGTGAAGAGTTCCTGCCAATTGGAATGTGTGGAAGGGGGAAAACACTTTGCTTGGAAACCAGTCGTGCCAGGCCGAATGTGGTTATATTGCCAAAAAACCAAGCTTAGAAATCATTTTTTTTTAAGTTGTTTATCAACTATATTTCTTTCTGTTCATTTTTTATTAAATGAAACTTTATCAATCCACATTAATTTTGACTCATATTTTTTTCCATTTTGACTTTACTTGCTTTTCATGAAAAACCATTCAGACAAACATCTCAGGCAATGATTAATAATGTCCACCATTTCCCGCCATTTTGAAAACACAGACACATTAGTCACATTAGTAATATCTTGAATTTTGTTATTAAATGAAGCATTGTCAACACATTAATTTTTTTAATAGTATTTGTTGCATTTTAATTTCAGTTTTTATTGCAACTACTCAAATCATCCGAGTCCATTATTAAATGGTTGTGATTAGAAATAAAACAAACGCTGAGCAAAACTGCATACCATTTTACTTTAAGAAGCCTTGAAAGCTTTAACTGCTCTTTCCTTAATCCACACGGTTTACTGCTAGTCTGAATGGTAAGGGTGATATTACCCATTTCCTTATAAGGAAACATTGAGCCTTCATTGACTGAGCAACCAATGTTAATCTAGTTACATTTTCTTTGCTATTAGGTTGAGATCAAAGTGTAGTATCTGTTCTCATCTCATTAGCTGTTTCCTTATAAGAAAATATTGTGCATTCATTGGCCAAGCAGCCAGTGCTACTCTACACTTTTCTTTGCTCCCTGGCTATTGGTCTTGAATCAAAGTGTAGTATCTGTTTGCATTTCATTAACTGTTTCCTTATAAGAAAACATTCAGCTTTCATTGACTGAGCCTCCAATGCTACATTCAGTGTAAATTATAAAATCATTATATTAAAACAGTTTTTCAGGGAAATAGAGATTTCACATGTCCAGTAACAGTTATTGCTCTTTCCAACATTGATGGGCTTTCCTTACTAACCTTTTGTTTGAAGTAGTGTGGATTGTCAATATCATGATTATGTCATTTTCTCTTTGAGTTACATGTGATATCCATTTTAGCTGTTGCTGTTATTGAAAGTCCTCAAGTGATGTGGTTTCTTTTATTTGATACAGTTCTTTGTTTGTGATTTTGTAGAACTCGTTCATATAGTTAAAAAAAAAAAAAAGGATAGTCTTCATTGAAACTTACATGCTTCTCTCATTCAAAACCATTTTTAATAATCAATCTGAGAAAACAATTGTATACAGTCAACGGGTTAGATATTTCTGAAAGAGTTTGGTGAATGCAATAAAAAGCAACTGAAATTAAAATGGAATAAATACTAATCAAAATTATCCCGTTCCCACCCCTACACCGTTGAAACTATTAGATGTAGACGTCTCTTCTACTCCAATAGCTTCATGTCTCGCACATCTCGCCTATGGAACTTCCTTCCCTATTCCTGTTTCCCTGACAAATACAATCTCCAACGGTTTAAGTGTAGCATCAATCGACATCTCCAGTTGCCTTGATCTATCCACTTCCCTTCTCCACATCCTTTCACCTTTCATTCCTATCTGCTCTCGCTCCAAATCTTCCGTAACCCCCTTGCCTTGATCGACCCACTGTCTTTCTCTTTCTCCACATCCCTCTCCTTTACCACTCCTATCTGCTCTTCCTCCAACCCTTCTATAATCCCTTGCGTGATAGTGGCCTCCAGCCTTGCTTGGGGTGATACGCTTAAAAAAAATAAATGATTGACAATGCTTCATGTAATAAAACTAAAATGATTATTCTATTACTTCTACTCATAATACTAGTGTACATAACAAATATGTCAAGAAGTAATTGTGGGACTGGATGGTAGATTTAATTTATGTTGTTAGATTTGATACTGTGCCAGCTATAGAGTTTATGTAGCTTAACTGACAGAGCAGCTGATGTGAGATGTAAGTTCATGTTTCACCATCTACTGCAAGGAAAGTTGAGTCAATGTCTTGTGTCGGAAAATTTTTCTCTTCAGAATTGATCTTGCACATTTATAAATCTGCCATTCGTCTGTGCAGTGAATACTGTTGCCATATCTGGTCTGGTGCTCCTGCATCTCAAGATTCTTAACAAAATCCAAAGGAGGATCTGTAATGTAATTGATCCTGACCCAGATCTCGACTTCAGTCACTTTCTCACCAACATGACTTCCTGCTGTCTTTTCTACAATTATTGTCCATGCATTGAATACTGTTACCCTATCTAGTCTGTTGCTCCCTGCTGTACATCTCAAGATTCTTAACAAAATCCAAAGAAGGATCTGTAATGCAATCAATGCTGACCAGGCAATGCAACTTCAGTCACCTTCTCACAGATGTAACATGGATTCCCTCAGTCTTTTCTACAAATATTTTAATGGCAACTGCTCTGATGAACTTTTTGCTTTGGTGTCCAGAATACATGAATTTAAGCATGCTACTAGATTGGTATCTAGGTCCCACACTTTTACTGTTGAAATTGCTAAATGCAATTGCCACTTCTACTCCAATAGTTTCTTTTCTCACACTTCCACCTGTGGAACTCCCTTCTGTTTCCTTGCTTCCCTGATAACTACAATCTTCAAAAATGTAATTGCAACTTCAATTGCCATCTTCTGTCTTTTTTGAACCCCATTCATCTTTAGTCCTTTCTTCAGTCCTTCCTATTTTCTGTCTTCTCTTTCACTCCCTATAACCCCCTGCTTACTAGTGGCAAAATGATAAAAAAATCTCTCAATCTCCAAAAATCACCCCGTATCTTATACCCTGACATTGGAGTTATCAGTATTCAACAAACACCTAAAAACTCCCATTTGACCCATGACACTCTAGAAGTAAATACGATTATAAAAGATTAAATTATGATTAAAAATTAAAATATATTTGTTGAACTGACATTAACAGATTGAACCAATTCAAATATCTGCCTTCTGACGTGTCATATCTACAGGGTGCGATGGATAAATTGTCGTCTAAATGACACAAAAATGAAAATAACACTGACATCTCATTTTAACAGATATATTTACCAAAATTACACAAAAATATCTTGAAATCCTAAAGTGTAAATTTATTCATTAAAATCATCATTGGCTCCAACCATGGCCTCCAGATGACTTTGGAATCTCCTGCAACTCTTCTGGACAGTCTCCTTGTTTAAGTTGGTGAATGCTGCCATAATCTTTGCCTTCAGTTCATCTTTGGGGTTAAAGGAGTTTTGTCGGGCACTTGCTTAACTGCACCCCACACATAATCAAGGGATTTGCAGTTTGGCGTGTTAGGTGGCCAGATGTAAGGGGTGATGTGTCACAAAAATTGTCTGACAACCATGACTGGGTTCTCCTGCTTGTGTGGCATGGTGCTGAGTCCTGTTGCCAGACATAGGGTCTTCCAGCAACTACCCACTTGACCCAGGGAAGCACTACCTCCTCAAGGCACTTGATGTAGGCTACTGTTTTGAGTCTGAAGCCCTGTGGGAAAATGAATTAAGGCATAATGTAGCCATCACTAATGATCCCTCCAAACACCTTTATAATCCACCCTGGGTAAGACGATAAACTACGTCCAACAGCAAGGCCTCTGTTCAGGATGTTTTGAGGAGCATGGAACCATCTCTTAATTGCTGGTGTTCCCAGGTCCACCCTGACCCAGGGTGGTAGCACCTGTTAGGGTCCAAGCTATGAGCAAATAGTTAACACCCAAACTTGGGTCAAAATACTATGAAAGTGTAAAAATAGATTTTAATACCAGAAATACTTTGTAAAAAAAGATATTACCAGCAATATTTTTTAAAATTTTTATTTTATTTTATTTATTTATTTATTTTTTTTTTTGATGAAAAAAATTACCAGCAGTAAAAATTTTGACCGGCATTAAATAGCCCATTAACGTTGATATGCCTTAAACAAACCAAACCAAGCTAACCCTTGTAATCACCATTTGATTCATCCAAATCCTTCTGAATCCTCTGCACTGTCCTCGGATTGACCCCTAAACATTCTGAAATGTTCGTATTGGAGCTTCTGGCACAAATGCTAAGCAGTACAGCATGCCGTTTCCAAATTTCTGGTGGAATGAATTCCATCATGGTGCTCTTTTTCTCACAGATTATGCTCATCTGACCTTAAATACTGTGCAGTCAACAAAATAGAAAACAAACTATGTGTATGCACAAAATTAAAATTATAAAATGGTGACAATTTCAAGTTGAAGTTGTAAAATGTGTTAAAAGCAACTAGTTTTATGACAAACTGAATGTACTAAATACTTTAATTAGATACATTGTTCTTATAACAGTATTTTAGTAAATGCAAATATTGTTCTTTAGTCAAACACATGAAGACAAATATTAAATTTAATTAGTACATTAAAATTTTTTTTTTTTTTTTTTTTTTTTCAATCATCTCACTCAAAGTAATAAAGCCACTTAGATGCAAGGGGTTACTGAGAGTGAAAGAAACTGAATAAAATTTATTGAGGGAAAAGAATAAAGAGAACAGGATTTGAGGAGACAGAAGATGATGATGATGATTGATTGATGTTGAATTTAAATTTTTGAAGATCATAGTTGAGAGGAAAGCAAGAAGCTGGAAGAGTTTCACAGGCAAGAAGTGTAAGAGATTATTAAACTAACTCGAGTCACTTTTTAAATCCTATTTTAAATAACTTAAAAAATGAGAACTCTCTTGATGAAAGGTGTTGAATATTCAACTAATCAGGTGAACATTTAATACCTTTTATCCTCAGTGACAAACCTTAAATTATAAGTGAGATGTAATAGATTTGTTGACATGTTTTTGATACAAAGCTTAAGTACAAAAATTGGTAATTTTTGTTTTGTTATGATTTTAATATTTGTGAAAATATTAATTTACTTTGGAGAAATGATTGCTTATGATTATTCAAGTTGTTAGAAGACATATAACCAATGATATAAACTTGAATTGTTGAAATGTCTTCATTGCAGACCCATGTATCAACATCTTTGTATTAATTTTACTGTCATTTTTTTGAGTATATTCCTGGTATTTTTGTATGAACAAAGCTGTTGACATTTAAAGATGTCTTTTTGAATTCCTGTCATACATGATCGCGATTTGAAAAGATTACTTGTTGAATACTAACTTTGAAATCCTTGATTTTTTTTTTCTTTTTCTTTCTTTTTCTTTCTTTTTTTTACTTCTTTTTTGTTTCTTATAACCATTAAGCATCTACTTGTTTTTGCTTCCTGAAAGAATAATCTAGACATTTTTATCCTCAAATTTGTGAGGCTGAAGAAATCTTGGCTTCTTCATTTTTTGTTTGCATTCTAGAAATTGGTAGTCATACTGAAATATAAAGGAGTGCTGAAGAATTCACAGACTGATTATGAATCTCTTAAAAAACAAACAAAAAAAAACTATTTTGTTATTTGGTCGGATTTTTCTAAGTGGGTTGGGCTGGGTCTTTTTTTCAGCACCTCTTTGTATACTTTTATGATGCCGCCAAATCACTGGACAAATGCTGGTAGAACAGTGCCTTAGTATTTGCTATTTATATGCAATCCTTTCACCATTTCAAATCTTTTCCTTTATAGTTACCATATTTTGCAGCATATAAGACCGGTTTTTTTTTTTTGGTTTTTTTATTATCTTACCTTAAAAATTATCTTGCATTTTCTTCAGTGAATGTTAGAATCGTGATCAATAAATTTCTCCCAATGGAGTCTGGGCATGTTTTATTAATTTCTCTAAATTATATTATTCCAATTTCATTTAAATTTAGGATATGTCCTTTATACTGGTGCCTCTTATATGCCACAAAATATGGTATTTTCTTAGCTTGTATATTTAAAATTTCCTTTGCATATAGATATATATTTTTTTAATATCTTGCATTTCCCAAATGTGTTTAAAAACACCACATTTTGATGATAATCGATTTTTTTCTACCCATTAACTTAAATTTATCTTCATTTTGATGTTGTTTATTTAAAAATATGAATAAAAATAATTTTAAAATATATTAGATTTTTAAAACTTGTTTTTATGTTTTAGGCGGTGAATAGTAGTTGGGTTCAGTTATTACTTTGTAGTTTTCCATGTTGATTTTTTAAAATGTGACTTGTTAGGGTTTCATTTGATATAATTGCTTAAGAATGATTGCAAGAATTTTGGAGGGTGTTTGAATTTAACATCAGTATTTATTAAATAGCCCACGATTTGGCTATTAATTAAGTGTTATGAATAATTTTCACATGTTTACTTGAATAAGCTACGATTTGCGAATTTGAAATACCATTTGCTAAAGTAGTGATATTTCCCAAGAGTTAAAAGCAATTGAATGATTCAAAAAACTCAGTAATGTTAGAAACAATAGGTCAAGAAGGTTAGCAAAACCTGTCACCATCTTTGGCTTTTTAAAACTGGGTTATCTCCCCTGATAACTTTGCTTAAAATGTATTGTTTATGATTATAAATTGATTATTAAACTTAGTTATTTTCTTAAAAATAAATTTTAAAGTCGTTTTTAAGAAATTAAAAGGTAATTATATTTTTCCTCTCATTGCCAAACTGTTTATAAGTAACCTATTAAATGTAAAAAAAAAAAAAAATTATTTTTAGTGTTTCTGAAAAGTAAGCTAATTTATATTTACAATATAGGGTTAAATGTAGAGGAATAATTTTAAAAATTACCGCTTTCATCTTCACGCTCTTCTAAATAGAGGAAAATTTAGATGAAAAACGAGCATCTTTTTAAGTTGTACAAATTATGTAAATGAATAAGTAAACTATGCCATAAATTATTTTTTATTAAATTTTAGTCTTGATGAGATATTGAACTGTTTGATATTATTTAATTTCATTAGTGTCTGCGAATTATACACTTCCATCAACGAGAAAGCTGATCAGTTCGCGGCCTGGCCAATCGGCTCCAGCATCTCCGCGAGTCAAGCGTCAATATTCCCGAACGACCAGCCATGACCAGTTTCCGGCTCAGTCGTCGTCGGTCCCCAGTTCCCCAAAGTCAAAGGGCATGAGTCTCTTTCTGCGTCAACAACAACGTCTCATCAGTCTTGGTGCCGACATTCCAGGTAGCCCTCCCTACCACCCTAAAAAAAAAAAAAAAAGTTTCCTGTTCAGCATGCCCTTTCAGACTCATATGTTTCCATGTTTTAATTTCCTTTAATCTATTTTTTCACTATTTTTTAAAATTGTATAACATGTGCAACTATTTCTTTTTGTTTCCTGTGTGTTTACACTTGACTGACTCATGAAGTTTATTGTAAAAAAAAACAGTATTTTCTCTGTTGACCTGATGATCAATTAATTCCTCTGTTGTTATTGTTCAATGTTGATTTTGCTCTGCCTCTCCAAAAAAGATTTTTCTCTTCAAGCATTTTCATTTTTGGATTGATCCTTTTAATCAATTGTTGTTTAGAATTTAAAATTTGACTAGAACATTGCAGAGATTACTCAAAATTATTGATCCTGTTCAGTTCATCTTGAATAGATCATGTGACCTTCCAGCTGGTAAATCCAAATACAAAAATGTCAGCCATGTTGATTTTTAGATACCTTATTCCTTTATATTTAATCATGTGCAATGTCAGTTAAGATAGCAGATTTAATCTTCAGAAAAACTATCTAACCCCAGTAATAAAATGTTAAATAATTTTCATTGAAGATAAAACATTTACACCGTAAAAATATAAATTGTCACAACCTGCATCCAAAAAACAAAAAAAATGTATATATATTTCTCTTAATCTAAGATTTTAAGATTTGTATTTGATGGCATATGAAATGCCATAATTTAAAAAAAAAATGGCTAACAAATATATCTCAGTTTGTGAAGTTAACTGCTAGGTTAATATTTATCCAGATAGACTTCTAGTATTTGTACCTAGTCTAATTCAGTAATATTCTAATATATAAAGTATATATACAGAAGGGGTTTAAATGCAAAGTTGAGGTATCTGGCAGACTAATGTTTACCCGGCTACTGTATACTCTTTGTATTTAGCCTAACTTAATTCTCTTAATATTAAATGTAAGTAGTTTGGTGATCTTAGATGGCTTCAAATAAATTACTTGTAGCTCGCCTAATACTATATTTTTATAACATTAAATGCAAATAATTTGTGAATCTTAGATGTGAAGTTGAGGTGTCTGGTTGACTAATGTTTATCAAATGCTATAACTTCCCAGTATTTGTGCTTAGCCTAACTCCATAATACTCTAATATAAAATGCAAAGTTTAGGTATCTGGCAGGCTCATGTTTACTGGGATGCTGTAAACTTCTTGTACTTAGCCTAACTTCATAATTCTGCAATATTAAATAGTAGTTTGGTGATGGCATCAAATAAATTTATTAAAGTTATAAAAATCTATAATTAACATTTTTTTAAATTAATTCTTTTTTTTAAAAACTTTCTTACTCTAAAAACCTTAAATCTTGACAACCATTAGATTGTTCAAGTAAAATTAGGGATTTATTTCCCATTTTTATGATAGTTTTTTTCCCAAAGTTCTGCATTAGGCACATTACTGTAGCAATATTGATTTGTATGTCTTATAATACATATATTAAATGCCTGTCTGTTGTATTTGCTTTTCAAATGTACATACATTTTAATAATCAGTTATTCAATTTCTGTCATGTAAAACCTTGGTTATTTCTGTTGGGTAATAAGTGCTTGAATATTGCAGTGGAATGAAACCAGTTTAGTCATAGTACTGATAATATAAATAGTAGATTGGCTTTGTTCATTAGATTAATAATCAAGAGAACATTTCTGGGACGAGAAATTATCATTATTTACTCTATTTACATTTGAACTATTGCTCTCATTTCTTTTTGTTGTTAGATTTCAGCTATTGTACCCTCCTGCCTTCATCAGTATAACCTACAAGTAATTCTAAACCCTTTATTTAATCTATGGGGTAGACTGTTCTCATTCCACTGGCCATGTCTAGTTTTTATTCTAAACGCTACTCAGTTATTGCTCCTCCTCCCCTCCTCTCACATAGCCCAGGGATTGAATTTGCAATTACAGTCTCCAGTTTCATGAACCAATGTTTTAATCCACAATGGAATTGTCCTATGGGAATCTGATGACATAGTAGGGATGAGTTCAATCCCTGAACCTGGCAGTCTGTATTTGGACTCTGTGGAAATAGGTGAACAATAACTGAACAGTACTAAAAGTAAGAACTAGATGAAGTGTCCCTAGACATGGACAGTGGAACAAGAATCATCCCCACTGTGTCGTGTCAAACTGCAAACCGGTCTATTTTATTGGCTAAGAAAAATATCCCAGCATGCATTTGTGGACTTCTGACTATAAAAGGTGGAGGGGCAAGTGTTTTACAGTCATTCCTAGATGGATTGAAATCATCAATTAGAATTGAACAGGAAGAAAGAAGCCTAGAATATAGTGTTTCCCCAATCTTCAGAATGCATAAACCAACTTGCCCTGAAAATCGACATTTACAATTTTTCTTTTTACCCAGATTTAAAAATGAACTGTTTGTGCTTAGACACAAAACAGGTTCTAACTAAATAATATTCTCCTCCCTCTGTTCCATCAATGTTTAATAAACTAAATTTGGCAATGATTATAAGACAGGGGTAAGAATTCTCATTAGATTTTTGTTTTACTTAGATTTATGCTTCAGAATAAAATTAATTTCCAAACATTAAAATGAGATCTATTTTGGATTTTAAATATTTCAAAAGGATTTTCTTTTTGGCTGGCACAGAAATTTGGAACAATTTTTAAAGTTGGTTCTTTCAAAGGTCATTAATCTTTACTCTCAATACAATCTGTAATAATGTACCGAAGCAATTTATTCACTTGACAATTATTTGAGTAATCTTGGCATCCATTTTTTTTTATGTTCTGTATTGTTTTTCTTTTGCATGATATTCTTATTTGGTTGGTTTGTTGGCCATTCCATTTTGTTAGAACCAAGAATATTGTTGGCATTTGTTAATTCTCTGCTTTGTTTAAATTCTTTTCCAGCCTTGTTTCTCTTCATACAAGAAAATGGTTCTTGATCATTTCCAAACACCCTTTTACAAATTTGTTGTTCTTCACTGCATCATTATAGCCAATATGTTCTCCAACCTTCTTCAGATGTATCTTGCATCCAGCAGTGTTTGATTTTTGGCTATTATATTTTTATAATATTCTCCTCTTATCATTTCACACCAAGCTAGGCAATAAAGCCACTAAGATGTAAGGGGTTACTGAGTGTTAGAGAGTATGAGAAAAAAAATACTATTAAGGAGAGAGAATAATAAAGGAACAAATTAAGAAAACAGGATATAACGATTGACATTGCATTTAAATTTTTGAAGATCAAAGTGACTGGAAATCAACAAGATGGAAGAGAGTTCCACAAGCAAGAAGCATGATAGAAGGAACTGTTAGCATGGAACTTAGTTACATCTAGCTGTTTCAACTGTAAAATGATGAGACCTAACTACCAATCTAGTACTGCACTTAAATTCATAAATAAATTCATATCATAACAAAGAGCTCATCTGGACAATTATCATGA
The DNA here is from genome assembly GCA_964036315.1 of Acanthosepion esculentum. Classification (NCBI taxonomy): domain Eukaryota; kingdom Metazoa; phylum Mollusca; class Cephalopoda; order Sepiida; family Sepiidae; genus Acanthosepion; species Acanthosepion esculentum. Next base: position 89,000,915 of record OZ038501.1, read on the forward strand.
AAGAAAAGGCACAGGGAAGTTACATTACAGGGGTGGGAAAGCCCTCCACAGGAGCTCACCTAAAGTCTGCTTGAAGGGTGTTTTCTAGGCTAATATAAAATAGTTCTATCAGAAAAAGTTTGCTACAGCAATTGTGTAGCATATGTTTATATGTTATTTTTGTAAAACAAGAAATATTTTGAATTAGGTTGATATGACTCTGAAATTGGCTGGGATATATTTGCAGTTTTATCATTTCATAGCATAAAAGCTACAATACTTTAATTTGTTCAGGAAGGCAATGGTAATATTATCCATTTCCTTATAAGGAAACATTTGGCATTCGTTGACTGAAGCCATCAGTAATGCTTTCAGTGGAAATTAAAATTTTTCTCTTTAAACAATTTTTCAATTTAAATAGCTTTTATCGTTCTTTCCAGTATTGATGGGGTGGTTTCCTTTCTAACCTTTTGCTTGAATCTTGATTGTGTCATTATTATCTCTTCAAGTTATATATGCTACCCATTTTAGTTGTTGCTGCTGTTGAAAGTCCACAAATGGTGAGGTTTCTGTTATCTGGTACACTTCTTTGCTTGTGATTCTTTAAGGTCACTCTAAGGGGTTTGAAGAAGGATAATCAATGCTATGATCTACAGGCTTCATTTACTTGAAACCATTCTTGATCATCAGTCTGAGAAAGTGGTTTTATACAGTTAACAGTTTAGATATTTCTGAACAAGTTTGGTGATATATGTGGCACCTATTTGAAAGTCTTCATCTGATGTGACCATTTAAGAACATAACTTAAGTTTTTAGGTTGATGTTTTGGTTTTGCAGCAAATTGTGGTATTGTGTGAAACTACTAGTACCATACCACAGCTGATTCTGTGTTAAATTTCCTTTAATAAATTTGTTATAAGTGACAGTTTGAATTCCTTCTAAAAACAATTTGCTTCAGAGCCCATATTTTTTTTTTAGCCTGTATCACTCCATGTAAAGCCACTAAGAAACAAGGGATTATAGGATGTAAAAGGATTAGGAACAGAAACATTAATAATGAGCGGGAAGAGAAAAGAGCAATCAGAAGTACAGTAGATAGCAATTGACATTGCATTTAAGTTTTTGCAGATTAAAGTTGACTGGAAACCAGGGAGCCAGAAAGGTGTTCCACAAGTGTGAAGTGTGAGGAAAAAAAACAAACTGTTAGCACAGAATTTACATTTAGATTTATGCAGCTCAACTGTAAATTAATGAGATCTTGATGTCAGTCTAGTACTGCTCTTAAATTCAAAAAGTCTAGGTACCATAGTGAAAAGCTCATCTGAACAATTACCATGAAAATATTTATAGAAAAGGCACAAAAATGCAACCTTATGGTGGTAGGAAAGTGACCGAAGCCGGGTTGCCAGAATGGGACCAATAATCTTGCTGATTCTTCTTTGGATTTTATCAAGAAGCTCAAGGTGTCTCTGGTCAAAAGTTAAACTTAAAAATATCAGATTCTTATAAATTACCAACTTGGAACTTCAGAACTGGACAGAAATTGTGTCAGATAGGATGTGGCATGTGTAATGTAAACCTTACAATTTACAATTAACCTTCTGGCAGTATCAGGAGGTATTTCTGAGTCACTCTGCGCTAGTGATAATGTTGTTTCAATCTTAAAACCATACATGTCTGGTGGTAGATGGTGGGGGGGAGAGATTATCATTTGATGAAGGCTTTGTTGGAAACACTGCTGTAGATGCATTTTTGCAGTATGTGTAGTTTACATATATATTGACTGTTCTATTAAAAAAAGAAAATTATTATTTTTGTATTATAAACTTATTTTTATTTTTTTGTTCTTTTATAAACTATGAAATGGTCAGGTTCTGTATTCTTCACTTGGTTGTATATTCTTCTGCTATTGTTGCTTAATTCTTGCTTCCTTAAAATCAATTTTGGTCTTCATCACTTTTAAATGTTTCAGATTTTAATTGAAAATTTTGTCTACATGATTATTTGGTTCAGTTTTAACATTTCTCTTTTTGCATGCATTCATTCTTTTGTTATTTCTTTATCACATCGTTAATATATTCTCTTTCAGATGTATATTTAACACTTTTATTCACGGTGAAGGACAGAATTAAAATCTTGATAGATCCTGTGACTTGATAATTTAAACAGTTTTCCCATTGTGAATTGTAAGCTTCCATTTCTGGAGAAAAATATAAGTGAACAAAAATGTCTAAGATCACACATAATTAATTTTTGACTTGTATCTGAGGAAAATGATCTCTGATGTTTCCTAAGTGTATTAAATATTTTCAATGATTACATATAAAAGGTGATTTAAGAATCAGTTCATTACAACAGCATTTTGTTTTCAATGAGGTTAAACCTTTTTGTGATGGCACTTTTTTTAATATATTTATTTTTGTGTAACTTTCGGATAATTTTATCATTTAAAAAATTTCTTGTCAAATGTAAGAAAAAAGAAAATATTAAATTTCACAAAGGAACAAAATTTTTTAATTGAATTTTAAAAAAAATTTTAAATGGATTTTAAAAAAATGTTACATATATATATATATGTAAGCAAATATGTGGATGTAGATCCGACAGTATGATGAAAAATATGGAAAAGACAAAGCAAAATCCGAATATGCAAGTTTACTGTTTTAATTTTGTTTTACTGTCAACGTCAGACGTTTCGGTCTAGTAGACCATCTTCAGGACATGGTTATTGGAAACATATTTATATTTAAGTCAACATGAAGAGACGATAGACACAAGACTAGTCAGAAACAGAAAAACTGAAATTTTAAAGTCAGTGTTCCCTTTTTTTGGATTCGGTCACATTGGCGTCGTGCGGGGGATGCTGCGAAAACGCGTTCCCAAATAGAATTCCTCTTTTCCACTTAAGATAAAGTCTCTTTCTTGGGAGCGCATTTTCACAGCATTGCCCGCGCGACGCCAATGTGACCGAATCCAAAAAAAGGGAACGCTGACTTTAAAATTTCAGTTTTTCTGTTTCTGACTAGTCTTGTGTCTATCGTCTCTTCATGTTGACTTAAATATGTTTCCAATAACCATGTCCTGAAGATGGTCTACTAGACTGAAACGTCTGACGTTGACAGTAAAACAAAATTAAAACAGTAAACTTGCATATTCGGATTTTGCTTTGTCTTTCTCATATTTTTCACCATATATATATATATATATATATATATATATATATATGAGTGTGTGTATAAAATAGGATATAGAATCCAAACAAAATTTGAAGAATATGACAAATGGAAAATCATTTCATTTAATCCAGATTACATGTTTCTCCCCCTGCTGGGCTTCATCAGATCAAAAGAAAAGAAAGAAATATGTGTCTATGCTTAAATAATAAATGTTTAATACTTTTTCTCCTAATCTGGTGTTTCTTGGAATGAAAGAAAGAACAAAATTGTGTGACCTTGTATAAAAAAGCTGTTAGTTTTATGCTGTTAATTAAAGCTTTTATACAAAATTCACACAATTTTGTTCATACTTTCATTACAAGAAATGCTGGCTTAGTGGAAAAAGTAATAATGATTTATTATTTAAGTACACACACACACGTCTTTCTTTTGTTTTAATGTGGTAAATCCCAGAAAGGCAAAATGCTTAATCTACTTTCAGCAAAACAGTTTTTCATTTGTCATAGTCTTCAAATATATATATATATATATATATATATATATATATATATATATAGTCTTAAAGTGTGCTATATTTATGGGATAAAGTGCTCAATATCAGAGATAGAGCGTGTGTAAATATAAAAGTGAACATAGAAGTCAACACTTAGAGGCGAAAGGCTGTTTCATGCTAGTGCAATCGTCAGGCAACTAGTGCTGTTATTTTTCTCAGCTATTTATATATAAGGGTCAGTGGTGCATTGTGGGTAATCTATTTTCAGATAGATTATCAGATAGATTACCCACAATGCACCACTGACCCTTATATATAAATAGCCGAGAAAAATAACAGCACTAGTTGCCTGACGATTGCACTAGCATGAAACACTGTCGCCTCTAAGTGTTGACTTCTATGTTCACATATACATATATATATATATATATATATATATATATATATACGCACACACACATATACATACATACATACATACATACATACATACACAACAGATATCGATTATTTGTTTGTTTTTGTATTAGTTGATATTAAAAAAAAAATTCTTCTTTTCAGAAATGATATTTATTTTAGCCATTTTGATGATCACAGAAAATCATTCAGTTTGTTATTTTAATTATTAACTTAATTTATCATGAAATTTCACTGGATTGAATTTTTTCCTCCCCTATTGTGTTGTACATTTTCATTAATTCATGTTTCTTTTTGTTTTTTTTATTATTTCTGTCTTCATTTTATGTACAAATGTTTTGCCTGCCAGAATTGTTTTGAACCAGATTCTTTGATGATGTCAACATTGTCTTGTCAAATTTCTTGACTTTTTTTTGTGAAAACTAATGGTGGATTTGTATTTAGCTACTTTTCTGTTTGTTTGGGTGGGGGACTATCTTTTCGTGTTGTCTTGATTTGTCAGTTTAATGTCATTTTGAGATTTCTGTTAAAAATAATGTCAGTCTCTGGTCATTTTGTTTTATGTCTAAAACTGTCGGTGAAAAATACAAGAAGAGCTGTATTTTTATTTATTCAACTGAATGAAATCACTTATGATCCAGATTGGCAATTTCTTCCATTTTATAAAACTTGCTTATTCAAAATCTGTTTTCTCATCCCTGTTCATTAAAGTTCAGTGTTAATATAATTGACTTAATACAAAGGAGAGTGTCTTTTTTTTATATCTGGTTTTAATTTGAAATCTCAACCGATTTCATTATAAGTTACTTTTTGCTTTTATTGTTATCAGGTAACTATTAAGTGTTAGGCTATTATATGATGTGGTTTTTTAAGAAATTATTAAAAATGACTTGAATTAAAATTCAATTAAAACCTTATTCACAAAAATATCATGACTGAATGTTTTATAAAAGAATAATTGAAATGCAGGTACAAAACTTCAACATAACCTCATATAAGTGAAGTTTGTTAAATGGAATTCAGATTTTTTTTTTTTTCATATTTCATTCTTTTTGGCTGTATTTTCCCAATTTTTAAAAATCTGATTATGGCACTTGTATGATATATGGATAAGTTGCTACAATTAGTTTAGTTTGGCACAAGGACAAAATGAAAGACAAGGAATAGGAAGTTTGTGTTGCATCAGTTTTCTGATTGATTCCCAGTTTGTTTGCTTTTAAAGTTTGTTTAAAATCCTGGGTTTTGTCTGGATTTGAACACCTTCCCCTTGGTACAGGTGGAGAATATACACTGAGCAAATCCTCCAATCAAGTTAGTGAATTCTTTTTTTTCTTTTGGAATGAAATTCTTTTATTAACATTTGCAAATAATTTCCTTACAAAATTTCTTGTCTCTAAGATAGTTTTTTTAAATTGTCTTTTTTCTTAGTATTTGGTAAAATAAGATTTTCATATATAGATTTTCTGTGGACACTTGAATAATGCAGTTTTTTTTTGTTTTTTTTTTGTTTTTTTTTTAAGGATTCGTTTGCAATTTATAATAACAATAATGATTAAAACTTTTGCTCTTTTTATATTTAGGGATGAAAATGAACTTTCATAATCCCAGAACTTTTTGTTTCAAATATGTTATAAATTATTTAAAATTGTCTTTTAATGATAAATTAAACAAAATAGATTCTTCTTAGAATTATAATTTTCTTTTTTTAGAATCTCTGTTACATGAAGCATTGCCAATCATTATTAATTTTTGATGACTATTTCTTTCATTTTAAATTGATTTGCTTTCTATTGCAATTCTATAGTGAGCAGATAAAGGAATGTGCTTATCCTTATATTTCTGGCTGTTTACAAACTGTTATAAACTGATGGTCTGAGTAATTGTAATAAAAAAAGCAACTAAAGAAAGAAATATTATGAAAAAATGAATAATGGTTTATTACATTAATTTTACTTTTGTAGTTACTCACCCCCCCCCCTTTTATCACTACAGTTTGACACCTTTTTACAATTGATTTTGTTTTGTTACCATTTTCTATCTTTTGATCATTATTTTGTTCTATAGAATGTTTCGTCGTCTTGTCATCAATTTATATATTTTTCCTTCAGAGAATCAGTTTCTTATTAGTAATAAGTTTCATCCCATAGTATTATGATAAAAAGCAACAATAATAAGATGGGTTAAAACTAGTAATAAAATAATAGAAATAATGAAGTGTGTATAGACCCAGAGTGTTGGGTTACTTTTTCTGTGTGTATAAATACAAGTTCGTAAATAAAATCTCTATATTTGTCTTTATAAAGTTCCTTAAGAAATGAAATATATCAGCATAAAATCTTTTCTCATATATATATATATATATATATATATATATATATATATATATATATATTCAAACATATTTGGTTGAATAATATTGACAAGTTCTGTCTATCCAGTTTTTTATTAATGTTTTCAAATTTCCAAATTAGTTGTTTTATATTTTGTTTTATTTTTCCTTCTGGTTACTTTCAAATGTTGCTACATTCATTCTCAAGGATTTTGTTTTTTGTGTTGCTGTAACTGATTTTGGCTAATTAACCCAAAACACACACACACACACACACACATATATATATATATATATATATATATATATATATATATATAATAATCAAACAAATCTTTTTAGCTCATATGGGGAATAGGCTAATAGGCTATTTCAGCAGATGACAAGTGGTTGTCTGTCTTTTTCAAACCCCAATTTGTTGTCATAAGGTTAATATTTTATATTTTTTTTTAATAAAACGTCTCGCCTTTAAGATAGACACCTACCACCCTTCTTGACCCCTGTCTCATGCCTAGCATCTGATGGAAACAGTGAAAAGTGTAAATTCTGTATTAGGTGTTTTTGGCAAGTTATTGTTTAAGTTGACCCTTTAACTTCTAATATCAATTCCTCACAGTTAACTGCTACATCCTGCTTCCTCTAAGCTTACAAACATGAACTTCATTCCACACCAGGGTTGAAAAGACAGACAACCACTTTTGTCGTCTGCCACAATAGCCGATTCCTCATATGAGGTAAAAGGATTTGTTTGGTTATTAATTTTATTGCTCTGTATAAATTAAATAAAATACATCAAGCTCTGTTTTGTGGATCAGTTCTAATATTTTTATATTACTAGGATCCACCTGGATTATATACCAACGGATTTTTTACCTTACTATATATATATATATATATATATATATATATATATATATATGTGTGTGTGATAGAAATTATGAGGATTTGAGATAATTATAATTAATTCATCGAGTCTGGAAGAAACCTCAACAGAATACAGAAAGCGCTGGACTGCTTTTTTGTCATATTTTGGACTCATCAGCAGTGTGCATCCACTACTGAGAATTGAAACCTGGACAGTTACATTATCAGGCAAACGTCATACCAACTGTTCCAACGGGCCCCGGTGATGAAGAGGTAGCGAATCAGACTTGATATAGTGCTGCTCGATCACATGTGAACTCCAGAGCCACGACTACTATCCCCAAGCCACTCCATCCAGAGCATTAGAAGCCGGTTCAAGCAAGGATATATATATATATATATATATATATAAAAAAGCTTGCCAGAAAATCTCCATTGTTCAGTATCTATAGAATCAAGAAACCTGAATTGGGAACCAAATCAAGAAGTGAGGCTGAAACAAGAACAACATGCAGGAATGCATCAAGAGATACTGTTCTAAACCTGTAATGCTGAATTTCATATTAATCCCAATGTCCCTGGGTACATTCCTGGTTGTTATATATTAATCAGCTTATGATCATTCATAATAGTCATCTGATACTTTATAAGGTTTATCCTATATTTGAATTTCTATAAAATAGAAGTTTGTTTAAAGAAAATATATGAACCAAACAAAGAGATTGTTTACTTTCCAACATTGTACATTCTCTTTTATGTGTTTTGCTTCTTATTTACTACTAGCTTAAAAGATGCCCTCCCTGTGAACTTTTAACTCTTGTGGAGGGCCAATTGGGCCTCTGGCCCAAAACTAAAAGGACTTCTTGTCCAGCTTAGAAAACAGGAATGATAATTTTGAAGAAATAACTTTGAATTCTTCAGTTCACTCCATGGAACCTTAAAACCTCACTTTAACTCTGATTTCAGCTATAAGTCCAATTCTGGCCAAAAGTCCGATTTGGACCAAAATACTAATTCAGGCCGAAAATTGAATTCTTCAAATCACAAACTCCATGGATCTTAAATTTAGTTGAGCTGTTCAAATCACAAACTCTGCGAAACTTCAAAACCTCACATCATGAAACCTCTCACTTTAATTCTCATTCCTTGGAATTTTAAAGAAATAAAATTGATTTCTTCAATTCACAAAATTTGGGAGATAATTTTAAACTGAATTTAAAACAAAAATTTTAAATTCACAAAGTTTTTGTATTACTTTAAACTCAATATAAATTGAAAACTTTTAAAATCACTAAATTTTTCAGTAATTTTAAAATTTGAATTTTTAACTGTTCCCTCCTCATCCGGACACAAATCATAATGCTGGATGTTCAATCACCAGATGAAGGGCAGATTTTTAATCACGAGATCATCCTGATTCCAAAAAGGTATAATATGTCTATGTAGAGCAAGTGTCACCAGAGTTAGAGGGTTTTCAGACGCATGGACGGACAGACAGTCAGAATTTGCTGTTTATATATTTAGATAATGATTTTTCTTTTTCTGTACAAATTATTCTTTTGGTTTTATTTTTTGGAATTAAACTGTGGTTTCTTTATTCTGTTTTCAGAAGTCATTTGACACTTCTTTTTCTCCTTTCTATCCTTGTGTGGTTGCCCTTAATTGTAAATGTGTTTTGCAATTGGTCCATAAGTGAATATTTGATCATTTTATATCTTTTGTTTGGATTCAGTTGAATTGTGACAAGATATTATTAGTCTTTCTGCTTGCTCAAGAACATTAATCAATAAAAAATTTTTTAAACCTAAAAAAAAAGAAACAAAACTCCCATAAAAATACTTCTAACACTAATTTACTTTTAATTTTTAATTTTATATTAGATGCTGACAAAATTAGGCCATTTGAGTCGGCAGGACCTCCTCCACACTTTCCCCCACCCCCTCCATATGAACCCCCTTCTCCCAATTCAGTCTTTGCTAGGCAAATGCAAACAATGCCTGTCCCAGTTGCCAAACAGCAGCCGAAAACAGACCTTCAACTTAAAGATGCAGGACTTAGTTTTGGTAAAGGCCCAAGTATTAGTACCACCACCTACACATCTACGTCATATGCATGTAAAATTCCAGAAAGAGAAAAACAGGAAACTCCAGCAGATAGGAGAACTGTCTTTAAGTCCATCAATGAAACAGCAGAAAATTCAAACTTGTATTTCTCTCTTCCAACTATTAAGCCTTTAAAGTCATTCGGATATAGCCCACCTCAAATTCCACTGTCACACCCGACCTTGGCACCTTCTTCTATGACAGCCCCATTTATAACACCCACATCAGATCAAGTTGCATCATCAGTGGTATCCCCAGTAACATCTCCTGTGCCATTCCCGATAATGTCTCCGGTAATGTCTCCTGTGCCGGTCCCGGTAATCTCGCCTGTGATGTCACCTGTGCCGGCCCCAGTAATGTCTCCTATGCTTGCTTCAATAATGTCTCCTGTGCTGACGCCAGTAATGTCTCCTGTGCCAGCTCCAGTAATGTCTCCTGTACCAGCCCCAGTAATGTTCCCAACCCCGCCCCCAGCATCCTCTATCAGTTCACCCTTGCCTCTGACCTCACCAATGTCACCTGCACAAGTGATTGAGATCCCAGTTCAGAAGTCAACAGCTCCAAGTCCTACTGAAGACGTGCCTGTCGACACTTCAGAGGGAACAGTCATACCAATCCAGATTCTACCAAAGTCCAAATCACAGACTCCCTCAACCCAGCCATCACCAACACCCATTGTGCCTGAAAGTCCTGCAGGTAGCTGTAAACACCACTCGGTGGAATGGAAACTGACTAAATGTGTGACTAATGCTTGTAATACTTGGCATGAAATAGATAGATGTCCAAACTTGGAAATTTGAATGTCGATAGAAGCCTGACTGCTTTGGATTGTAGAATACTGCAGTTTCTTTGGTAAATTTTGGTTGTATTTCCTAAGCGCTAAAAAATCCCTTAAAATTTTCAAAAATTGTCCTAATTCCGTGCAAATGTACATGCTGAACTTGAAATTAGTAATTAAATTATAAAGAAACCTTACCGTTTTGGAGTTATTGACAAGAAAAATTTGGACTTCTTGTTGGCCATTCGTCCCCTATTACTGCCATCATGATTACTGATTCACTGCGTAGTACCTACGCAGGCGTAATCAGAAAATTTGGCCTATTTACTTCTTTTACAGACTTTCCTTGCAGAAAATCACTACGCACTACCGTAAAGAAATGTGATCTTTTTTTTTTTTTTTGATAAGTTTAGTTTTATTTATAACAAAAACAAATAATACAACAGAACCTTTTTTTCCGTTTCGAATAGCAATGACAAGTTAAAAGAACATTAAATAATAAAAATAAAGCATTTTTTATATTGTAAGATTGAAAATAAAACAAAAATTAATACACAAATTTGGTAAAGTAAAAGGGTTGTGCATTAATTTTTGTCCCCTTTTCTACACAGAAAGAAAACCCCATCCCTAACCTTAACACCTAACCCTAAAGTTAATCTTTTTAACATTAAATAATTTACCAAATGGGCCAAATTTACCAAATAGGCCAAATTTTCTGATTACGCCTGCGTAGGTACTATACAGTGAATCAGTAATCATGATGGCAGTAATGGGCAACGAATGACCAACAAGAAGTCCGATTTTTTCTTGTCGATAGCTCCAGAACGGTAAGGTTTCTTCATAAATATAATTGTTAATTCGAGTTCAGCATGTACATTTGCACGGAATTATGACAATTTTTGAAAATTTTAAGGGAATTTTAGTGCTTGGGGAAATAAAACCAAAATTTACCGTTTCTTTTGTTTTTTTTCCTCTTTCCCATGATTGTATTTTTCCTTTATAAGAACCTCCTTAATTTCTGAATTCCTGATTTCATTTGATTCAATCTTCATTTATTTTAATAACTGGATTTTTGAAAATTAATAGTCTCTTATGCAAAATATTGTCTTTGTTGATACCTTCATGTTTAGATGAAATTTTGTCATTACAAATTGTCATCCTGGGTATGGTGAAAAACTGTCCACAGCAAGACCTCTGATTAGGAGGTTTTGAGGAGCATGGAACCACCTCTTAATTGCTGATATTCCCAGGTCAACCCTGACCCAGAGTGGTAACACCGGTTAGGGTTCCAGCTATGGGCAAATAGTTAACACCCAAACTTGTGTAAAAATAGGTTTTAATATCAGAAATACTTTGTAATAAAAAAAAAAAAAGAATTATTACCAGCAATAATTTTTGAAGGAAAGATTATTATCAGCAATACTTAAAAAAAAAATACCAGAAATACAAACAGTTATAGATTCTTTGAAAAAAAAAAATATAACCAGCTATAGATTTCTTCAAGGAAAAATATTCCCAGAAATAGATTTTTGAAGAAAAACATTACCAGCTATAAAAATGTTGTCGGCTTTAAATAACCCATTGAGGTTGATATGCCGTAAAACAAAATAAACCAAACCAATCTAAACCAAAGAATACATATTCTATTCATACAAATCTATCCTAAAAATGTTGTCAGCATTAAATAACCCATTGAGGTTGATATGCTGTAAAACAAAATAAACCAAATCATTGCAAACTGTTTTTTTTTAATATCTATTTATCCTATAAAAACTAGAAAGAACACTTGTGACAATATATAACAAGAAAATTAAGAATTATATAATATATCTAATATTTCAAATGGAGTGTCGGAAATCCCCATGCTACTGATACTATGACAGTACCCCACAGTACTAATGGAAGTTGAAATATTTACTTTTAAACAAAGTACATTAGTTTTTGATGAAATTTTTTCATTTATAGATTGTTGACTCTTTAAAAAATTTATTTTTAATATGAATTCTGATAAATACAAAAAACATATTATTTATACTATTTACATTCACAGATTGTTGTCCTTATTTTTATTGTCACATTCACAACGTTTCGGCTGTTGTACACGCCAGCCTTCTTCAGGTGATATTTGTTGAATTTTGAACTGAACACAGAATAGTTGATCTGTATGTTGGTGTTGCTGAAGGTTAGTGCAATGACATTCTTCCTATGTTTATTTCCCAATGTAAATAGAGGATATAGTTACAGTACTTCATTTCAGAAACAGAGAGAAAACATATTTTTGCTTCTGAAGGCACGTTTTTCAGATTTTTTTTTTTAATTTCAACATAAAATAATTTTAAAATATAAATATTCATTAACACAGATATCTTTTTGACAAGAAAAATATTTGTTTAGTATTCATTTTATTTAGAATATATATATATATATATATATATATATATATATATATATATATTCGAAAAATTATAACATAAGTTATAAAATCATATATATATATATATATATATAAATGTTATAAAATCATTATATATATATAAATGTTATAAAATCATTATATATATATAAATGTTATAAAATCATTATATATATATAAATGTTATAAAATCATTATATATATATAAATGTTATAAAATCATTATATATATATAAATGTTATAAAATCATTATATATATATAAATGTTATAAAATCATTATATATATATAAATGTTATAAAATCATTATATATATATAAATGTTATAAAATCATTATATATATATAAATGTTATAAAATCATTATATATATATAAATGTTATAAAATCATTATATATATATAAATGTTATAAAATCATTATATATATATATATGTTATAAAATCATTATATATATATATATATATATATGTTATAAAATCATTATATATATATATATATATAAATGTTATAAAATCATTATATATATATATATATATATATATATATATATAAAAATAAATGTTATAAAATCATTATATATATATATATAAATGTTATAAAATCATATATATTTATATATAAATGTTATAAAATCATATATATATATATAAATGTTATAAAATCATATATATATAAATGTTATAAAATCATATATATATATATATATATATAAATGTTATAAAATCATATATATATATATATATAAATGTTATAAAATCATATATATATATATATATAAATGTTATAAAATCATATATATATATATATATATAAATGTTATAAAATCATATATATATATAAATGTTATAAAATCATATATATATATAAATGTTATAAAATCATATTTATATATATAAATATAAAATCATATATATATTTGTTATAAAATCATACATACATACATATATATATATATATATATATATATATATATATATATATATATATATAAGACAAGTAGTATATATAGATAAATAGCATGGTGGTTTATAGCTCAAACACTTTCACCTGTAGATATTCAGGCCCATAAATGTCAGGCATATCAACCCTACCATTGTGTGGAATGTACTTAGAGATTGTGTGCTTCTCACTCTCTTTGAAATACACAGTCTCCAAAATATATGCTTAGATCTTTTTATTGTTACTCTTAACTTAAACTAATAATATTCTTCTTTTTTTTATTATTATTGTCATGTCACATTTTATTCAATATTGAAAATTCATTAGATATTATCACTCTTTAACCATTCATTAAATTAAGCTTCATTTTGGTTTTGTTCTAACATTTTTAAATTTGATAAATCTCGGTGTGAAGTCATGATTTTTAGTTTCACTTTATGACATAGAACGTTTCCGCAAACCAAGGGAAGTAACTCTGATATTACACGCTATTTTTACAACTGTGATTGACCTTTCAGTTATTGAAGAGTTTTAAGTTAATATATTTATTTCTTCTGAAATTGCTTTTTCCATAAATCTACTCTTAACACATGGTGCATATTTTGTGTCATGATTTTGGAAACAATTTTTTTTTACTTGAATATGAAGCACTGTTTTGTCATGACAATTTTAAAATGTAGATTATAAAATACATTTTTTTTTCTAAATACATGTCATTGTTTTAGGAAGAATGTTAATCATTTTCTTGAATCCATAGAAATATATTTCATTCTTTTATGAAATCTGGAACAAAATATTAATAAAATAACCCGTTTACGTGTAGTTACATTGCAACACACTAATATATTATACAACTAACACCCTATCCTGAATATAAACGTGTCTAGTGAAAATGGCATTCATGTTTATATTAATAGATAGAAGCTACTCAGCAGTGGTGTTTATAGTATGCAAAAAGATTTTAAATTATTGTATAAAAAGGTTTAAAATTCCTGAAGACTGTTTCATAAAATAAAAAAAAATCCCAAGTCAATAAACTCTTTCATTGGGAATTGTTTTTTTTTAATACTTTTAACTGCTAAGAGGTATATTCAACCCAGTGAAGAAGTTTGTATATTATCTTCTGCATGATGCCATCTTAACAAACAAATATTCAAATGTTGAATTTTAAAATTAAAATGTAACTGACATTCATAAGTTTTGGGGGCAAAGTTAAACTTGGAACAAGCAAAAAAAAAAAAATAGATTGTGTCGAAAGGTTTCTTTTTCTCTTGACACTGCAATACTGTATAATCACTTGATAATTTTTATTGTTTTAAAAAGTTATTTTTAGAATTTTAATAAAACTAACATGTGAAACTGAATTTATACAATTTTTTTCTTGATGATTGACAACAAAAATTTTGAAAAATATCTATTTAATTGTTTATTTACAATATTAATTTATAATCTGTAATTGAACATAATTATATGAGAATTAATATCTTGTTTTTATTTTGGATTTTTTAGTGGGTGAGGATGAAGAAAACATCAGACAGTAATTATAATGGGGGTTTGAAAAGGTATTTTTAGAAATTAAATAAAACCATAACATCTGAAATTGGATTCATATATTTCTCTTGCTGTAATTAACCATAACTACATTAGATTACTTCTTCTAATGTAATAATTTTTGAAGAGAGATTCAGTTCACTATTTAGTTTTAGGATTTTAGTCAAATTTTAAAATTTGCTTTTTAAGACGAGAAAAATTACCAAGAGATTATATGGTAATATTGTTTTTTTTTTTTTGTTTTTTTGTCTGTTCCTAAGTTCAACTTTTTCATTCTTAAAGTTCAAGGTTTCTGATTTTGATCATGACAAAAAAAAATTTTTTTTTCTTTTTTTTTTTTTTTTTTTTTTTATTCATTTCACCCCAAGCAAGACATTAAAGCTACTAAGACCACAAGGGGTTTATTGCATGTGAAAGAATATGAGAAAAACCTTAAGGAGAGAGAACTATATAAAAAAAAAAACAGGAATTAAGAAGACAGAACATTGCATTTAAATATTTGAAGATCAAAATTGGAACTGGAAAGCAAGAAGCCAGAGGTGAATTCCACAAGAAAAAAGTGTAAGAGAAGAAACTGTTAGGATAAAACTTATGCTTACATCTAACCATTTCAACTGTAAATGATGAGACCTATCTGCCAATCTAGTGCTGAAATTAATCTATAATGCTTGTACAATATCTACATTAAATCCAAAAATGGATGTTCTTGTATGTAAACAAGAAAAATAAATTAAAGAAAATCATTCCTCATTTAAGGCCAATTCATGCAACAAAATTACCATGGAATAACCTTAGAAGAATAGATGTCAATTAATAATGGTGATTGTTGAGTTGCTGATGACTTTTTCTCATGAAAACTGATCCTTTCATCATTGTTTTTGATTTTCTGCAGACAAATTAACTTATCTTTGTTTTTTGTCTGTCTACCCATGCATCTGTTTCCGCTCCAGCATGTTAGTGAATCTTATTTTAGGGATCAGTTTCAACTAAGTATTTTTACAGATGACAACTATTTACTCCTGCAAGTCCGACAAAGTAAAACTGGCAACCGCTCTTGAAAAGGCTTTCCAATCAGTGGTTAACTGAGACAAGGGATGGCTTGTAAATTATAACACATCCAAAACAAAACTGCTTTCATTTAATCACGATTGGGAATCTTTTCTGCCTGCCATCAGTATGGCTGATGCTAGCCTCCAAGAGAGTAACTGACATGATATGGAGTGATTATATTGAATCAGTTGCTAGGTCTACTGCTAGGGAAGTTGGTTCACTGTATCTTACCAGACAATTTTTCTCTTCAGAATCCATGTTGCACATTTATAAATCTACCATTCATCTGTGCATTGAATACTGCTGCCATATCTGGTCTGGTGCTTCTACTATATATCTTGAGATTCTTGACAAAATTCTCATCCTGGGTATGACGATAAACTACATCTGCATCCTGGGTAAGACGATAAACTACATCCAACAGCAAGGCCTCTGATCAGGAGGTTTTGAGGAGCGTGGAACCACCTCTTAATTGCTGGTGTTCCCAGGTCCACCCTGACCCATGTTGGTAGCACCTATTAGGGTCGCGGCTATGGGCAAAGAGTTAACCCTGAAACTGAGGTAAAAATCATTATAAAAGTGTAAAAATGGGTTTTAATACCAGAGATACTTTGTAAAAGAATTGTTACCAGAAATAAATTTTTGAAGAAAAAAAATATTACCAGCAATATATTTTTGAAAAAAATATTACCAGCAATACGTTTTTGAAAAAAAAAATATTACCAGCAATAGATGTTTTAAAATAATATTACCAACTATACATTTTTGAGGAAAAAATTACCAGAAATAGATTTTTGACAAAACAAAATATTACTAGGAAAAAAAAGTTGTCGGCATTAAAAAAAACCCATTGAGGTTGATATGCCATAAAACACAACAAACCAAACCAAATCTTGACAAAATTCAAAGAAGAATCTGTAATATAATCAATCCAGACCTGGCATCTCAACTTCAGTCACTTTGTCACAGACAGAATATGGCTTCCCGGTCTTTTCTGTAAATACTTTCATGGCAACTGTATAATGAAGGTTGTTTTGAATGGACACTCTTCTAGATCATTTCATATTAATGCAAGAGTCCACAAGGGTTCTATCTTTGGATTTATGCTGATTCTGATCTTTATCAACGACCTTCCCAATGTCATCAGATCCCAACAAGGTATTTATGCAGATGATAACTAGTTACTCTTCACTGTGTTGTGACAGACAATTTTTCTCATCAGAATCCATCTTGCACATTTCATAAATCTACCATTCGTCTGTGCGTTGAATATTGCTGCCATATCTGGTCTGGTGCTCCTACTATATATCTCGAGATTCTTGACAAAATTCAAAGAAGAGTCTGTAATGTAATCATTCCTGACCCAACATCTTGACTTCAGTCACTTTCTCACTTATATGATGTGGCTTCCCTCTGTCTTTTCTAGAAAAATATTTTCATGGCAATCGTTCTGATGAGCTTTTCTCTTTGGTGTCTCAACAGCATGAATTTAAGTATGTTACTTTGTTGTTGAACTAGCTTAGATGTAACTGTGAGTTCTGTTTTAATAGTTTCTCCTTCTGCACCTCTCGCCTGTGTAACTGTTTTCTGATTTCTTGCCACCCACAACCTTCAAAAATTTAAGTGCAATGCTAATTGCCATTGTTTATCCTCCCGAATCTTCTCATTTCTCATTAAGGTCTTCTCATTCTCTTTGACTCCCTGTAATCCCTTGCATCCTAGTGGCATTATTAACTTGCTTAGGATGAAATGATTAAAAAAAATATGTGCATCCCAAAATACAGAATAAAAACTATATACAATAATTGAAGCCCTCTAACAACATTCAGACAAGATCATGTTTATTCTGAAGCTCCTACTGGCAAAACACTTGAATTTTATAGAAATATTAACTGGCTTTCATACAATATCTGTCTTGGGAGTGTATGCGAGTTTTGTTTTAATTTTATAATCGCTGCTTTTTTGACCCAGAACATTCTCTTCTCTCTGTCACGTCTTGCTTATTGCATATCATTAACGTGCATGCATTGATTTTGTTTCATTTCTTCTATTCTTTTGTTATTATTTCTGTTGTCCTTCTAGACTGGTTGCCAACCATGGCTAAAAAAGAGAGCCCTGGTATTTAGCTCATAAGTGAGAAGAGATGGGATGATATCTTTTCCCAAGGGTTGTTTTGCATGAAAGTGAATATAACAACTTTCGCTGGAATTTGAACTTGGTTCATCAATCTCTCCTTCCAAACCACTAACCATTAAGCCAGCTGCATGTTTAAAACTATAAGTAGCCCCGACATAGCTTATACTATGCAGCAGCCATTGACAAGTTCATAGAGTTGAAATTGACTCTATAATCTTGTGACAATGTATTGTTCTTTCTTGTATTTAAAAAATTATATTCAAAGTTCTCTCCGTGCTTCTTGTATACAGCACTGAGTTTGGTTTATTTTGATTTATGGCATATCAACCTCAATGGGTTATTTAATGCCGACAAGGTTTTTAAGATCAGTTTGTATGAATAGAATATGTATTTTTTGTAAGAAATCAGTTTGTAGATCAGGTTTCATTGACGTATTTTTGTAAAGAGGGTTTTTGTTGAGTCAAATGTATTGCTGGTATTTTTACTATAAAAATCTATTTTTAGATGTTAATAGTGTTTTGACCCCAGTTTAGAGGTCAACTATTTGCCCATAACTGGGACTCCCAACAGTTGCTACCACCCTGGGTCAGGTTGGACTCGGAAATAACAGCAATTAAGAGGTGGTTCCATGTTCCTGAAAACCTCCCGATCAGATGCTTTGCTGCCAGATGTAGTTTGTCGTCATACCCAGGATGACACAGTACTGAGATCTGTTGGACAAAAGAAGTCCATTTTAACAGACATCTAACATTTCATTCTCTGATACAATGTTAACATTTTGTTTTTTACCTCTACTGTTTTCAACTCGATAAGACCCAAGAAAGATCTGTGCAACAAACACATAAATCCATTGTCACCAGCACAGGTGGATACTAATATACTATTGATATATTAGTTTTAACCTGTGAAAATTTAATGGTTTTCCTATTTGAAATTTCTGATGAATCTTAATTCTTATGTTAGTGACTGAGTAAGCTCATGGCGAGTTCTATGACAATAAAATGTCCATAGAAATTCCCCTATCACATTGTTAAATATTTGAGCTTAACAACTTTAAAAAGTATTGAAATAACAATGATAAATATGAATGCTGGTTGTTATTTTAAGAAGTGGGTACAAATGAAAAGATTTGAAATTGGTAACCGTTTCCAGTTTACTGAAACAGCCTTTAAACACTTTTATCTTTTCTTTCTTTCTTTCATTCGTTTTCTCATTGAAACCAAGTAGTGTCTTTTCCTCTCTTTCTCTGCAATCTAAATGGAATAGTCCATTATTTATCAGGTATTGGCAGAAGAGATTAAACACTTCTATCTTCCCTTTCTTTCTTCAGTCATTCATTTTCTCATTGAAACCAAGTAGTGTTCTTTCTATTTGATCAATCCAGAATAGTCCATTATTTATTAGGTATTGACAGGAGATGTTAAACACTTCTATCTTTTTTCTTTCTTTCATTCCTTTTCTCATTGAAACCAAGTAGTGTTCTTTCCATTCTTTCTATTTGATCAATCCAGAATAGTCCATTATTTATTAGTTATTGACAGGAGATGTTAAACACTTCTATCTTTTTTCTTTCTTTCATTCCTTTTCTCATTGAAACCAAGTAGTGTTCTTTCCATTCTTTCTATTTGATCAATCCAGAATAGTTCATTATTTATTAGTTATTGACAGATGTTAAACACTTCTATCTTTTTTCTTTCTTTCATTCCTTTTCTCATTGAAACCAAGTAGTGTCTTCTCCTTCAATTCCACGTTATCAAAACAGAATAGTCCATTATTTATGAGGTATTGGCAGGAGACATTAAACACTTCTGTCTTCCCTTCTTTCTTTCTTTCTTTTCACCCCCCCCCATTGGACATGATCAAAATGGTATAGTCCATTATTTGAGAGGGGTATTGACAGGGTGTAATGGTCATGCGGACTAATGGAGGTAGGAACAAGCACAGTTATAATAGGATTGACCTTGAACTTGCTACAAGCATACTTTAAAAAATGAAAAATAATATACTCAAACAATTCTGAGTACAGATTCAGGATCAGCGTACTTGATTTAGCCGAGTGCAGCATCAGTTTCCAGAAAAATTTAGATAAGTAACCAAATAAATATAGAATGCTTACTTTATTTCTGGTAGCTTCAGAAATGTTTGAGATACTTTCTCTGATGCTTGTGTGTTGAGTTGGTTACCCGTTGGGGGTCACAGCAGTAATCCTCCATGTTTCAGTTGACCCGCCCTTGTTACCATCGCAAATATGTCTTGGTGGGACCGTGATGGTGTCCAGATGTTCTGAGGGGGAAAAAAATCGAGATGAGAATGTAAAAAGTGTATATGGTAGCTTATTCTTTGATACACTGTTAGCCATACTGTTTCTTAAATTAGTTTTCAACGATGAGACCAAAGAAAGTTTTGTATGGCTAAAATAAATAAAACCCCATGCTGTCAGTTCATACTATTAATATAAGATTTACCTTGAATATGCCATGAACGTATGTAAAAAAGGAATCAAATTCATTATCATGGTCACATCACATTGAAACACCAGTTCCTGTACGATCATCAAAGTTAAGCAACATTGACCTTGGTCAGTACCTAGATGGGTGACTGCTTGGGAATACCAGGCACTGTAAATTTGGATTTGTGGGTGGTGTAATGGATAATGGCTCAGAAATTGTTAATTGGAGAATCATGTCCCATTTCCTGTTGGGTTTATTATATTAACCTATGCACAAATACACTTGAGAAAAGGTACAAATCCACTTCTTCACCCTCCAGCTATGGGTTAATTAGCAAAATTTGTATCACTAAGTCATTATCTCAGAAAGATATCCTTACAATCTAAAAATATTTTCTGGCTTTAAATAACCTGTGAAGGGTTGATAAGCTGTAGGAATTGAATGAATCAAATACTGATTAGCTACACAGTCATCTTTTAGATTTATATACATTCTCTGGAATATAAATGTATATAAACTATTGTGACCACAAAGTGAGGGATCAGTTTACATACTGAATGTAATATAGAATTGATCTGCCATTTTATATATAATTTCTTGTTTCTTTATCCATTTCTGATTAGATATGAATCCACCCTCATCTTCCCCAGCTATGGGTTAATTAGTAAGATTTGTATTACTAAACCATTATTATCTCAACAAAACATTCATACAATCTAAAAATATTTTCTGGCTTTAAATAACCTGCAAATGGTTGATAAGCTGTAGAAAATGAATCAGTCAGAATCGGTGCACTTGATTTGGGTTGTTTTAGAAATTACAAGACTTTTTTTTTTTTTTTTTAAATATACAAATAATTTTGATTTCTGGGAGATAAGTTCTTTTTACCATTGAAGCTACTGCGTCTACATGTATTTCAAATGAAAAAAGGTCAATTATGATGTTGTAAATTATTTTAACCCTTTACAAATTTCTGGGCCATATTAATTATATTCTGAAGATTCCATGACTGTTGGGACCATTTGCTCATTCTGATCTTTTTCTTGGGAATGAAAATGTATTTAGTTTCTAATTTATCTATTTTTCTCTCTCTTCTTTGGTTTGATTTTGCAAATTCTACAGTCTATTGAGATTAGTTTTAAAAATACATTTTGAATGTGTGTCTTTGATTTTCAAGAATTCTCTCCATTGGTTTTTTCTTTTTAGATAAAAGAGATTTTAGAATACTACATAAAATGGCACTAATACAAATCCTTAAAAGAGAGCAAGGATGTGGCCAATCATGGCTTTCTACAATATTCTGCTCTTTGTAACACTTAGCAAATTTTATCTTTTAGCCATCTCGCCTAACCCCTATTCTGCCAACCATTTACACAAGCTCGCTAGATATGTTATGCGCTGTTTTCCTCTGTCTCTCTTGTCTTCATCATGTCCTGTGAGTGTCAAATTTTCCAAGCCCTCTTTCCTCATTATGTGTCCTAGAAATTTCAACTCTTTCTTTCTGATCTTAAGTATAAGTGTCCTGTTGTATGTCAATATTGCATGATTTAAAAAAAAATATATTAGAATGTTGGATTTATTTTAATTGATATGAAGCTGTTTTTTTTTCAAAGATATATTTTTATTGACTATATTTACTTTTTCTGTTGTTGGTCACATTTTATTTTATTGTTATAACTAATACATTCTTTGACCCTTCAAATTGTGAGTTTTGAAGGAGTCTTTGGATGAGATTCAAACACTTATCTTTTATCATGGGAACTTTCTATGTCTTGTAGTAATATCTATAATTCTATCTGATATTTCTAAGTATTTTTTTTGTCAAAGGTGTAGGTGTTACTACAGGACATCGATAGTTGCCATAATATGAAATGCAAATACAGGTTTTGGAAGATTATTTCTGTAGTTTTGAATTTGTACAATTTAGATATAATTTGAAGATAGAACAACAGAAAAGGTCAAGATACAAAAACTGGAACACTGTCTTTTTTTTTTGTCTTTTTTTGAAGACAGTGTTGTCAACAAAACCTAAAATAATGAAGAAATGCTTATGTGGCATGCAAACTGGGCATGTGGATGAAAAGAAATTAAATAACAAAATGGTTGAAGGTGATAGAATATTCTTAGAATTTAGATTGATTTCCACTAGAATGCATGGTTGAAGTTTCCAAGTTAATTTTTAAAATGATTTTTGTTCAGGTAATTAATTTGGAATTCTTTGAATTGTTTTTCCTGTTATTTTTGTCTCTTTTAATTTTTTTCCCCTCTTCTTTGTGGAGATGTTAGCAAGAATGTTTCTGTGTTAACTGCAGTACATCAATTCTTGTCTTGAATACATATTGGCAATGCAAAAAAAAAAATGCATGACTCATATAAATGTTCATTTGTCAGCTCACTTTGTATTTATTCATTGATGTTTGTCAATCATTGTTTTGAATTGTTTTTAACTTTTTAGTTCCTTATTTGCAATTTGTGTTTTTATTTATTTTTTTTTTGTATGTTTTAATTTCTGTGTTCTTTGTTTAATTTCATAAATGTTTTTTGTCTATCATTTACATATTCTTGACATTTTGGACTCTCTTAAATTTAGCATTTTTCTCTTTAAGATAAATTTACCTACTTGAATAGATTTACAAAGTTATAATGGAATCAAGTAGAACTGAATTCTGTCGCAAATATTTGAATAATTTCCACTTCTTATTCTACGAGGGTTGGCTGAAAAGTTCATAGGCCAACTAGTTGTTGTATTCTGGTACATTTGCATATCTTTTAGCCTACCAACTGGTGTGTCTACTTACATTTATTTATGAGTTGGGATCAAATATAAATCAGATGTGGATCGGAATTCAACAGGATGGTAAGACAAAGAACAAATAGGAACTGTTTATCAATCTAACATGTTTCACTTTTATTCAAGTTTCATCAGAGAACAAGATATGGAAGAAAAGAAAGAAATTCTGGTATTTTTACTTCTGTATTTAATTTTCATTGGTTGATCATGTTTCACATGCATTTGATTTGTTAAAACAACGATAATATAATCTGTGGCATTTCAAATTCAATTACATTTATATCTTTGGTCAGCATATAAACTTTCCAGCTGACCCTCATATTATGTTGTTGTTTGAGTGAATTAAAAAATTTAGAGGAAAAAAAATTGTTACATTAAAACTTAAAATATTATCTGAGTTAACCCTTTTAAGACTAAGGCTATAAAACAAAGGAAGGAAAATTATAGCAAGAATATTTTCATTCAAAATACCTTTTTTTCTTTTTCTTTTTTTTTTTTTTTTTAAACTAATGTTCACCCAAGACAAGGTTCAAGAGCCACTCAAAGTATAGGGTTACTGAATGAGGTATGTGAAATGAATATAAGATTAAGTAGTGAGGATTGATAACATTTGATCTGAGATTTGGTTAAGATTTTAACATTCATGAAAGAAACCACAGGAATCTGTTCAACAAAGCAGTGGGTATTTGGCACAAAAATGTTCCAGATGTTGTAACGAAGCATAAAATTATGTTTTCTACTTTGTACACTTTCACATAACAATAAGAAAGAATAAATCTATAATATTTTTTAAAAAAATAATAATAGTGGAAATTTACTCATCCTTCAGATAACAACAAAAAAAATCGAGAAATAGCCAACCACATTGAAAACTGAAACATCTTTCTTTTTCAGTAAAGGCATGCAAGCTTATTTCTGCAAGTGATTCATTATCTGCAGAAGATTCTGGGCTAGAAATCCCAGCAGTCATAGAATAATAATGGTAATATTAGCCGTTTCCTTACAAGAAAACATTTGGCATTCATTTTCAGGAAAATAGGTTTCTCAAGTTCAATAGTTGTTATCACTCTCTCAAGTATTGATGAGGGTTTCTTTCCTAACCTTTTGTTCGAAGTGGTGTGGAATGTCAACATCTTGATTATAACATTATTTTCTCTTTGAGTTACATATGCTATCCATTTTAGTTGTTGCTGTTTTTGGTAGTCTGCAAGTGTGTTATAGTGGAAGACACCTAGTCTATAGGTAATAGACTCTCCCACCTATTATAAGTAGGAATCAGTAGGTAGTCGAGAAGAAGTTAATCAGCGACCACAACTCGATTACTCTGCGTAACACTTTATTACAAGTTCCTAACGTTTCTGTACGTTTACCCCATTTAGGACGCATTTAGTCCGACTACAAGTTCTATTGTGGAAATAACTCCACAACAAAGTGATATGGTTTCTGTTATTTGGTACAGTTCTTTTGTTTGGAGAACTTTGGGATATTGATATTTTTTTAATTTTTTTTTTTATCAATTAACCCCAAGCAAGCTGATAACACCACTAAAATCTAAAGGGATATTGGAAGTGAAAGAGAATAAGACTTTAGTAGGAATGAGAAACCCAAGGGATAAACCTCTACTCCTGTTCAAAAGACCAGGGAGGAGTGTGAAGCAGACTAAAGATGAACAAAAGAAAAAAAGTCAATAAAATTTCAGTGTTCAGGTGGGGATGTAGAATTGAAGTAGAATTTAGAAGGAACTGGAAACCCAATCCTAAAGAGGAAACAATAATAATCTCTACTTATGTTCAAAAGATCAGGGAGGAGTGTAAACTGGGCTATAGGCAAATCTATTTACTCCTATTGAGAGATAGAAAAAAAAGTAAATAACTAGTAAATAAAATTTCAGACATTAGAAGTATAGAGTTGAAGTAGACTTTAGAAGGAACAGGAAATTAAGGATAAACCTCTACTCATGTTCAAAAAACTGGGGAGGAGTGTGAACCGGACTAAAGGCTAACATATCTATTCCTATTGAGAGACAGAAAAAGAAAAATATATAAATAGTAAATAAAATTTCAGAGTTCAGGTGGGGATGTTAAAAGTATAGAATTGAAGTAGAATTTAGAAGGAACTGGAAACCCAATCCTAAACAGGAAACAATAATCTCTACTTATGTTCAAAAGACTAGGGAGGAGTGTAAACTGGGCTATTGGCAAATCTATCTACCCCTATTGAGAGATGAAAAAAAAAAGTAAATAACTAGTAAATAAAATTTCAGAGTTCAGGTGGAGACATTAAAAGTATAGAGTTGAAGTAGAATGTAGAAACCCAAATCTAAACAGGGAACAAGGGATTAACCTCCATATCATCATTGACCTTTTATCCCTTGAAATAGGTCTAGTATCAGTTGCTTCTCTTTGCATAAAAAGAGAAACTCAATGCCAAGAAAATATTTTTACTGAAAGTTTATATTTCTAATCAACGAAATACTATCTCAAGTAAGCAACAAAAATTCTGATGGAGTGATTTATTTTGATATTTTTAGAAAATTCTTGATTTAATAAAACTGAAAAGAAATCTGATCCTCTTTTCAGAGGAACCAACAAAATGTTCAACCTTTGATGGACAAGTGCGGAACATCGCGACTTTATACTTTAGGAGAAAAAGAAATCTGAAATAATGAATGTTTAGATATACATAAATCCTGTAAGGAAAATGACATTGAAAAATATGAACATAGAATTATTTCCTAACAGTGTTTCCATTTTCCTCTTCTGATTATAAACTTAATACTTCAACCAGGAAATGTATAAATACATGTTCATCGCAATCAGATTGTAGGGGGGGGGGTATTTTTCTGTAACCGGAACTGGTTCCTCCAATCTGTGGTCTATACTTGGCAGTGGCCAAAGTTTATGTGAAGCACTGATAACATTATATTTCACAGACTGCACCATTATTTGGGTCTTTCAGGAATTTTTCTTCTCTGTAAGCTGTTATCTGCATAGTTAAATGATGACTAAAGTCAGTATTTTTTTTATTTATTTTTTTTTTGCTTGTTTACCATGATTGACTCTGTATTTTAAAAATGTTATTCACCAGGAGTCATTCTGAAACAAATGCTTGTTGTGTGTGTAAACAAGCACACACAAACACGTGTGTGTATAAAATATATATATATATATATATATATATATATATATATATATATATATATATATATATATATATATATAACTGAGCACATAATTACTTATCAAGTAGATTTATTTAATGCACTTCACACACATTTGTGCATAAACATTATTCTGTGTATTTAGGCAGCAAATGTTCTTAGAGGCAAATGTTAATAAAAACGACAGACATTTTGTGTTGATCAATTTTTCTGATTGATTTTCTCCAAATTACAAATAATACTTCTAGATAAGGAGGAAATTCCATCAGAAATTGTCTGAAGTTCATATATACATTGGTACATAAATTGTCATTATATATACATTCGTACATAAATTGTCTCCATCATATAAAGTTATCAACATCAGTACATTCATACCTAAATGTACATTAGTATTTCTCTACCACACATCTGTTTTTTTTTTCTTTCTTTAATCTTAACTCTGACAAACGCTGTTCAGGTGAGTTATCTCCCTTACTGTTCGGGCTTTGAAATTTTTCTATGCATAAAAAAAGAAAGAAAGAAAATCATTATTTAGCAAAGAATGAGTGGCATATGACTCAGGCATCTTTGATCAGAATTTCTTTATGTAAATCTGATAATAATTACAAGAAATTTTTTTTATTTTAATTTTCTGTCTTGGAAATGTTGCCAAATAAATTTTATACATACCATTTACACCCATTATAATAGCTTAGTTGTCATGGACAAGAGAAATTCTATTTTTGTAAATTCATTCGGAAAGAGAATTGAAAAAGGGTAGGTGGTCATTTTTTTTTTTTATTTGTGCAATGAGTCAAATTGGTACTTACCATATTGCTCATAAAGTCTGAAAAGAGTTTATAAAGAACTAACATTTATTTATGATTAAATGTTGCACTGATCTATATCTGAATAAAATCTCTATATGTTTGGAAATTGTGTAACAGTGAAAAATATATATTTTTTGACAAGTTTTTTGCACAGGTTATGGAGGGTTATGGTATTTCTGGCCATAATTTTGATTTGATCCAATCTTTCCAATAAATTACATCCGTGTCCAGCGTAAGACGATAAACTACGTCCAACAGCAAGGCCTCTGATCAGGAGGCTTTGAGGAGCGTGGAACCACCTCTTAATTGCTGGTGTTCCCAGGTCCACCCTGACCCGGAGTGGTAGCACCTGTTAGGCTCCCAGCTATGGGCAAATAGTTAACCTCGAAACTGAGGTAAAAAGTATTATAAAAGTGTAAAAATAGATTTTAATACCAGAAATACTTTGTAAAAAATTATTCCCAGAAATACATTTTTGAAAAAAAATATTACCAGCAATATGTTTTTGAAAAAATATTACCAGCTATACATTTTTGGAAAAATAATATTACCATCTATCTGTATTTGAAAAAATAATATTACCAGCTGTACGTTTTTGAAAAAATATTACCAGCTATACATTTCTGAGAAAAAAAATACTAACAGAAATAGATTTTTGACAAAACAAAAATATTACCAGGCATTAAATGACCCATTGAGGTGTTGATATGCCGTAAACCAAACCAAACCAATTTTCTGATCAAATTGTGAAATGAAGGTTATCTTGATGGCCATTCTTCTAGATCATTTTATGTTACTGCGGATGTACCCCTTGGACCTACGTTGTTCCTGATTCTCATCAAGTTTCCCAATATCGTCAGTTCTCGTGTTATTATCTATGCTAATGACACAGCTATTTACTCTTGTCCTAATGGTATGAATGATAGGTTTGATAAAGTTAAATTGGTAGCTGATATAATAAAAATGACTTTCAGTCTGTTATTAATTGAGGTAATAAATAGCTTTTTCATTTTAACCAATCCAAAATGATACTACTCTCTTTCGATCATCTTAGAGAACCTTTTTTTGACTTCAATCAGCATGGCTGATGCTAACCTCGAAAAGAGTGACTCATTGCATCTTCTTGGGCCAATTTATTCCATTGACATGAACTGGAACGATTATATTGAGTCAGTTTTTAAGTCTTCTGCCAGGAAAGTTGTTTCACTATGTTATGCTATGCAGTTTTTCTTGCTAGAATCTTACCCATTTATAAATCTACCATTCATCCATACATTGAATATTGCCATCATATCTGGTGCTTTTATTATGTATTCATTGACTATTGCTCTCTTTTACTCGTGCTTTTAGCATATATTTAGAGAGTCAAGATAAAATCCGAAGAATAATCTGCATTGTTATAGGTCCTGACCTGGCTTCAATCACTTTCCCATCACCATAATGTAGCTTCCTTGCATCTTCTCTATAAATATCTTCAGGGTAATTCTTCTGATGAGTTTTCCTCTTTGGTAACAAAACCTTTATGAATTTAAATGCGGTACTACATTGGCAGTTAGGTCATTTCATTTTACAGTTGAAATCACTAGATGTAACTGTAAGTTCTATGCTAACTGTTTCTTCTCTCACACTTCTCGCATGTGGAACTGTCGCTCTCTCTCTCTCTCTCTCTCTTGGCTTCTTGCTTTCTAATTTACTTAGATCTTTGAAAATTTAAATACAATGCCAATCGCTATCTTCTGTCTTCTTAATTCCTGTTCTTTTATTATTCTTTCTCTTTAATGTTTTTTTCTCATTCTTTCACACTTCACAAATCTTTCTGTCTTAGTGGCTTTATTGCCTTGATTGAGAAGAATTGATTAAAAAACTTGTATTATAATAATATTCTATGTTAGTATATTTTTGCTTGATATATCTCAACTGTAAAGAACCATAATAAATGGTAAAACTTTGTTTTTTGCTCTCAATGCTTCAGGTTCAACAACCCTCATTTGATATCAGATCAAGTTTTTTATTTTTCATAAGGGTTTCTTCAAAGTTTGGTGCTTTCTTAACCTAATTTGCTGTCTTATTACCCTAAAAAACGAGATTGATATATATATATAGATATATATATACACATACACACACATGTGTTTTATATAAATTAATAGTTGACCCAAAATCCAGAGTTGTTATATGGACATACATACAAATATGTCAGGCACTTATGCGTGATACACGCTTAGGCAATCATGTATCTTTCAATACATGACTGACAAAGCAAATTTTTTTCCTGCAGTAGGTTGCCATTTCTTTCTGCAGTAGACCATTTGCCATCCAAGGCTATAAAACCTGGTCTGTTTTGCTATTTACCCACAGCTGGAGGGAGAAGAAGCTTCATACCTTTCCCAAGGGTATTAGCAAGTGAATATAATGGATTCAAATGGAATTCAAACTCGGCTCTCCGATTACCTCATTCCGAGCCGCTATCCATCGTGCCTTCCAAATATGTATTGTTTTAAATTCCCAGGAGTTGTCTTATTTTTTTTTTTTTTTTACTGTTGCTTTTTCTCACTCAGCCAAAGAAAACTAATAGAAAAGTAATAAATTTTTCCAAAAAGAATCTGCAATATTGTCAAAACAACAAGGATGGTGAAAAAACCTAAATCCCACCTCATAAGCCCAAAAGGCAGGGAAGCAGGCAGTTCAGAAATCAGAAATCACAAGTTCAACATCAAAAGAAAATAGGGTAAAAAAAAAAATCCAACTTACATATTCTAACACAGTGAACTAACTCACTCTCACTCATGAACCAAAAAATACGCTGTCCTTATCACGAAAAGTAACCGCTTTTATTGAAGAGGTAAATTTTGCGATTTGTCAACATAGAGAGGATAAAAAAAAATATTACCATATGTGAGGCATACTCAAGGTAGTAATTATCTAGGATTCTTTTTCTTCTCTGGCAAATTGTCCACTGGACACTAAACTCTTTATGCAATTTATGTCAAAATCTTTGGCAAATTGTCCACAGGACACTAAACTCTTTATGCAATTTATGTCAAAATCTTTGGCAAATTGTCCACAGGACACTAAACTCTTTATGCAATTTATGTCAAAATCTTTGGCAAATTGTCCACAGGACACTAAACTCTTTATGCAATTTATGTCAAAATCTTTGGCAAATTGTCCACAGGACACTAAACTCTTTATGCAATTTATGTCAAAATCTTTGGCAAATTGTCCACAGGACACTAAACTCTTTATGCAATTTATGTCAAAATCTTTGGCAAATTGTCCACTAGACACTGAACTCTTTTTTGAGGTTGGTGATTTTGCCATACACCACAGATAACTTCCTGGGTCTTTTTTTTCTTTTACTTTTTTTTTTAAACAGATTTCATTGAAATGTTTATTTAAATTAGTCTGTTTTGTGATGTCAATGAACACTTGTTGAAACTTTTGTGATGTCAGCAAATACTCGTTGTCACTTTTATAATACTTATTGTAGTAGAGACTTTGTAATTGTAGACACATCTATAGTAATGCCATTGAACAATGCTGGTGTCACTCGCACTAATAGTACTTCCTTGAATAGTAATCCATATAGTGATCTGAATAGAGAAATAGTATAGTGAACTAGTATAGCGGTCCATATAGTAATAGAGGATAGAAAAGGCAATCGTTTAGATGTCACATGACTTCCTAGATATGCATTTCCTCTATGGTCATGTGGTCTACTTAATTCAATAATGGGATCACCTGTATTTGTTCACTGGCGATCTATGTTCAAACTCAAGTGTTGGCAGCGACACTTTATTCCTATATAACAGTCTGGGATTTCAATTTGTTTAATGATATTCTGGACTTTATAGCAAAATATTAGATTATTTCTGGGATTATTTGAATGATTGAGAATGCAGATTAAATGCATTACTCTATATAATGGAATTCACTGACTGATGTTTAACTTACCTTCCTTGGACCACCTCTTCAATTTTTATGTCATTTCTTGTGTGCAGTGATTTTTTAATATCCTCTTTAGCCTGGAACTTGACAAACTTTGGACAAGTAAATTTTGTCAGTTAGTTTCTACTTTAATGTAAAGTTGTTTTGATTTTTAAAAATTCATCAAGCTAAAATCAATATATGAATTAATAAAAACTAGGTTTTATAAAATTAAAAAATTTTCTGAACTACTGAAATAATTGGACTAACATTGCAATCTTGTTTTTTTTTGTCTGAATTTCTGTGATGAGTTATTATTACTTACATGAAGTTTAAGGCTCTAAGTTTACTACAACAATTGTCCTATAGGACATACATCTGGTACAAGGCCTCTGATCAGGAGATTGGAGGTTTTGAGGATTGGGGAACAATCTCTTAACTGCTGTTGTTCCCAGTCCACCTTGACCCAGGGTGGTAGTACCTGTTAGGGTACCAGCTATGGGCAAACAGTGACCCCCCCCCCAAACACTTTGAAAATATAAAAATATATTTTTATTGTAAAAATACCAGCAATATATTATTATATATAAAAAAATTACCAATAATACATTTTTAAAGCAGAATTACCAACAATACATTTTATAGCAAAATGACCAACAATACATTTTATCTGTAGTTGAATCCATAAAACTGTGTTCAAAATAATTAAATTGCAGCATTAAATAACCCATAGAGATGTTGATATGCCGCTAATCAAAATCAGACAAAATATGGATTATTTTTATAGTTTTTTTATTTTTTTTTTTATTTTTTTTTTTTGACACTCATGATGGATTCCAAATTCTGTAAATAAAAAAACAAAAAGTAAAAGATTTTTTCCTTCCCCACCTGAAACCCTTAAATACCCATCCCCCTTCGTTGAGAACCCCTGGTCTAAAGCTTGTCCTGAATAAAAATACAGGTAAAATAATAATGATAAATCAAGATCAAGCTACCAACATGAAAGAACTCTTTCATGACATTAATCCATATAATATTCTACAATTTCTTTAAGGTATCAAACTGTATTCCAAAATATAACTTCAGCAAAACTACAACATATATCGCTGCCTCTTGTAATTATGTCTATATAAACATTTATATGTACAAAAGCTGAGCATCATCTACCATGTATTCAATTGTGAAAGCAGAATAATATACGTAATATTTTTGTAACTTCAAAGCTCTCAAGAAAATTAAATTTTGGCATTAAATGACTCATAATATGTCATTAAACAAACAAATTTGATGACACAATGGTTGTGAGTTCAATCCTTAGGTCTGGCAGTATATACTTTCATTTGGTGGAAATGTGTGAACAATAACCAAACAATACTAAATAAAAATAAGAACAAGATGATTAAAGGGTTCAGTTGAGAATTCCTTGTAGGTTACCAAGATTGGTATACACCGAGGCCAGAGGACAACAGCCTAAATGTTGTAATAAAAATAACAAAGATGAGGATAATAGTTTGAATATAAATAATGTAAATAATCTTTATCTTAGTTGTATCAAACGCAATGTTTTGGTCACTCTTATACTTCAGTTATGGTCTTCACGATAATGAATTACAATTCAGCTGTTAAATAATACTCACTTTACATATTGTTGCTAGCATTATTACTGTCCTTTTAGTCTACCATAGATTTTTTTTAAACTACTGAAAGCTCCCTTCTTAAGGACAGGAAATGTTTTATTTTCTCTAACAAATATCATGATAAATTACTGTCTTCTTGTTTATTCTGTAATAACTATTTTCTAAAGCTAAATTGTATTGCACTCATCTGTTTATCGCAGTGATGACTATTTGACTTGGTTGACATTTAGACTCTGTTTTGCCATTTCAAAAAGAACATTGTATTCTTTTTACTTCATGTCAGTTCTTAACTCTTACTATTTCCTATTTATCCTGGTCATATGTTGCAGAATTTATTTATTCTTTGAACAAATTGCAACCCTAAAAAATGAGAGCTTTGTAATTTTCCTCTTCAGTCAGACTTCCAGTTGTCTTGTTGATATGAATTGGACAAATCTGAGGAAAATGAATTTATTCTTAAACTTTAAACTGGGTTTTGTTGCTTTTTTTTTCAAATGCTTTTGAGATGAACAGCATCCAAATTATAGCTCTTCAGATAATCATCATCATTTCCATCAACAGGTGTGGTCATAGGGTCACTGCACACTTGAGTCCCTGTCCAGTTCCCTCCACATATCTGGGTTTAAAAGTCAGAGAGGTATTCATTCATGTGTAGCCTGTCATGGGCAAGTAGACCTGGTGGAGCCCATTCCTCACCAGGTCTAACCATAGTTGATGTCCTCCAATGTGATGGCTGACCTTCGTCACAACTATGTTGTTTTTGATTCTATCAGGGAACCCTCTACTCTGGCTGTTGACTTCAGTGTAGGAAGCCCTCTGCCCAGCAATGCCATCACTATCCAGGCTATCCTTTATTGAAAATCTTGCTAGTATCTTACATTTGTAGATATTTATTAACGTTTTGCTTAGTTGATGCAGGAAAAATATGTTGTCGGTCTTTCAAGTAGAGAACCTTGAAAATCAGAATTTAGTATTTTTTTGCCAGGACTTGAACACTGACCACTAGCATGCATATGAAATACATAATTCTTTAAGCTGCAAGGCTAATCTGAATGATTTACTGATTTTTATTGAATTTGAGGACAATTATTAATTGTTGAAAATTTGAACCTATTAGTACCAGATTTTTATTTTAAATTAATGCATAATTTTTATAATTAGTAGATGGTAGTTATTTTATATATATAACCTCCTCTTTCTTATTCTATTAAATCTAGGTTATATGGTGGTTAGAACATTTGCTTTCTGACCATGAGACCCGGGTTCAAATCTCACCACGGTTGATTTGTCAGGAAGTAAACTTCCTGATGTTATCGGTGTTGTGGTGTCCTCTGTCTAAAGAGTCTATGTTGGACTCTTCTGCTTACTATAAGATTATTAGGAGTGAAGGCCTTTGGGGAACAGTTGAATAGATTGAACGCTGTGTCAACTGACACACATTCACTAGTCGTGTAATACACTTCTGTTGTGCATACTGTTTAATATATGATATATCTGCAACACTTGTTTTGTTATTTCTTTTAACCATTTACTTGGTCACAACAACCGGTCTGGATTGGGTGATCCCAGCATACAGCATCTTTGGAAAGTTCTGGAAAACCATACCACAGGTATGACCCAAGCCTTGTGAGTGAAATTGGGTAGATGAAAACCTTGGGGGTCATCAATAACTGTTCTAGCATAAAATCACAAGTCATCATGACTGGGGGTTTGAGTGTGCTGGCCTTGTTAAGATTGTTGATCACACTAGATAACAGAATATCTTTCAGAAACCATAACGAAGGTCTGCTCAGCATAGTGGCAGTATAAACCACAGTTTGGCTTCGTGTTGAACAAGCACAAATGTGCCTGAGCAAGAGTTTGCAATAGGGATTGGCCAGCCGCCCTAATAGATGGGTTTAACCATCCACAAGTAACTGCCCTGATGAGACCTATGCGTGGATTTTTCCTAATCTTATATTTTATTACCAGCTGTACAAATTCAATTTTTTTAATGATATATCGAGCACTTAAAAAAAAATATTCAAGCATTGGCTTGACTCTAGTCTTGCCTACTATTTTGCATTTTAGTATTTATATATATATATATATATATATATATATATATATCACTCGGTCATTATTTTTAGCCAATACCCATATTTCAATAGATGCTCCATTCATTTTTAAAACTATTTTGTTTTACCTGCCTGAATGTTTGAGAAATCTTATGAAATAAAAATATACGAGTCTGGAAAGAGTGCTTCCCATACCACTACGATCTTAACTTTGTCTAGGATCAACCATTATCTATTCTACATATCCTCATAACCTGCACTTACTTTCTCCTATTAAGTACATGCTTAGTAAACCTCTACTTTAAGTGGCTCTTGGGCATTGGGTGAGCATTTGGTAAAAACAATATCTTTTAAACCCATTTTATAAATGAGTATTTGAATAAAATGTGTTTAAAAGATAATTTTTTTTTTTACAAATGTTTTTCTTCATTTTTCTGAAAATTTGTTTTTACTTATTTAACTGCATGTTAATTCCTTATGTGTCATTTAATGCCAACATTTAATTTTCTTTGGAGCATTAGTAATTTCTTCTACAATTATTAATTTTCTTCTACAATTAGTAATTTCTTCTACAATTAGTAATTTCTTCTACAATTAGTAATTTTCTTCTACAATTAGTAATTTCTTCTACAATTAGTAATTTTCTTATACAATGTATTGCTGGTAATTTTTTTAACTATGAAAAATTATTACTGGTATTTTTACTATAAAAATGTATTTTTGATCCCAGTTTGGGCGTTAACTATTTGCCCATAGCTGGGGCTCTGACAAGTGCTATTATCTAGGGTCAGGGTGAACTTGGGAACAACAACGATTAAGAGGTGGTTCCACGTTCCTCAAAACCTTCTGATCAGAGGCCTTGCTGCCAGATGTAACTTTTCTGAAAATCTTTGGATTCTTCTTGAACCATTGCTCCATGTGTGCCTTCAAAACTCAAATTCAAAGTGCCACACAAGTACTGCAGAACTGCACATTTTCTTTATTAAGACTTTCGAATGCACAGGCTGATAGACATCATTGACACTGTCAAGAAATAAAAATGCAGGACGTCTACTCAAACACGTTTAACCACTAAAGTGGAAATCATATATTCATGACATCATTAAAGAAGATGGAAGAATAGTCAGTTCCTTGTACCACTTCAGAAAGTACCTGACTCCTCCTGCCATGCTCTATCTTTACAAGAGTCAGATCAGACCAAAAATGGAGTATTGCTGCTCAGTCCTCCCTTTTCAGCCTTGACAGAGTTCAAAAGTGATTACATGACCTTGTGGATGATGAATTATTTTCCAACCTGTAACACCTTTTCTAACAAATGAAAAGTTGCCAGGTTCTTGCTATTTGATTGCTATTTCCATGGCAAATGTTCAGATGGCCTAGTTGCACCAATCACTTTCACAGCTATGACCCATCATAACACATAGACAGGGTCTCCTCATTCTGTTCGTATTCCATTGGTAAGGAGGAAGTTCTACTCAGCTTCTTTCCCAGAACAGTCACTTTGTGGAACAGAGTCCTGAATGTATGTTTCCTTAATCACTACAATCTTAACCTAAGCTATGAATGTGTACATGTGTTTTTTCATCAGAGTCAGAAGCTGTGTCCCCTTGTAAAGGAAACCATTGTATAGCCCAGCATGCTTTTTACCTTATTTGAACCATACCAGAAGGCACATTTTCTTTATTAAGACTCTCAAATACACAAGCTGTTAGATACTGTTAGCTACTGCCTTCAAAATCCTGTTTGGTAGTTGTCCATATAGCACCTTCTTTGGAAGCCTATGCTCATCCATTCTCACAACATGACTAGTCCACCTTAGTTGTACCTTTTCAGAAGTAATATATATATATATATATATATTATTTTAGGATATTAAAACAAAAATGTTAAAAATTGCTACACAATGGAGACACATTTGTAGTGTTGAAACATAATTGCCATTGTGAAGTGATTTTTAATATGTTTTTGTTTTAATATCCAAAAATAAATAATATTTAGCTCTAGTCTGTATTGAGCCCTCTTTTAAATTAAATGTTATGGACAGTTGAAATAG
Source organism: Acanthosepion esculentum (assembly GCA_964036315.1). Lineage (NCBI taxonomy): Eukaryota > Metazoa > Mollusca > Cephalopoda > Sepiida > Sepiidae > Acanthosepion > Acanthosepion esculentum. The sequence continues at coordinate 89,038,031 of OZ038501.1, forward strand.
GCTCCATTTATTCTCATTTTATCTGGAGATATATATAATAGTTAAATTCCCAGATCAATTCTGTGGACAAGACAAATTGGTATAAAATGACAATTGGAAAAAAAATAAAATTATATAAAGTATATTAGCATAAAGGAAATTTACATTAACCAGAAAAAGGCTTAGACAGAAGCGTCTATCTTTTTAAATTTGGATTTTTTAATGTAACTATGACAACAGACATTTTGATTTTCATTTTTGCCTTGAAAAAGTCAGAAGACAAAACACGTCGGCAAAATCTAAGATTTTTTTTCAATTGTCATTTTATACCATACATACATACATACATACATATATATATATATATTCTTTTTGGTGTGGCTTTGATCCCATTAACCGTTAGTTACATACAATGTTCGTGTGCCCACAATCAGGAGTACAAACCACATTGCGGCTCCAGGCAGTGCGTTGTGACCCTCACTATCTTATCAATATTTGCTACATTTATATGCATTACAAATTAAGCTAATCACAACTGACTCGTAAATGTTGAAAATTTTTTGCAGATTTTGACGTCATTCTGGGGTTTTTCTTTTTCTTTTTTTTTTAATCAAAATCTGTGAATTTGTTTTGCTCATGTTTAGTCTCAAAAAACACTATATAAAATTCACTATTTTTTTATCCATAATGTTGAATTATTCAACTTTTTTAACAAGAAAAATTTCAAGTCTATATTATTAAGTCTTTTGAATGCACAAACCGGTAGATGTAATTCACACTGTCTAAAAAATGGCATGTCTACTCAAAAATGGGTATCTACAAAAATAACATTAGGAGCTGTAGGAGTTTTTTTCCAGTATATTTCCACAGTAAATTAGTTGCTGAATGAAAGTGTATGTTGTCTGCTGTAATCATTTCTTGTTTGTTCTGTGTTTAGAACTTTATAAATAGCCGAACGTCAAATATCATAATATCTCTTATTTAGGAATGAATCTCTTGAGAGACTGAAAAAAAAGCAGAAAGCAAAAAAAAAAAGTGAAACAAACTTGGAAAAAATCTTTGTTTGTATTGCTTGCTGGTTGCATCATTCATTCTGCTACTCTCTCTGCCCTTATACAGGTGGAGATTTCTTAATCTTTCTTTCTTTCTACACAACTAAAATTAGGTAGAAAAGCAGCCATAAGTTTCTCCTTTGCACTAGTGATGCCTGCCACAGTAGAACAGCTACTTAAGTGTGGGAATAATAGTTTGGCTTCATCCTTTTTTTTCTTTCTCTTTCATTTTTTTTTTTTTTTTTTTTTTTTTTTTTTGCAGAAACCTGCTGAGTATTACTAGATAACATTTTAGTGTGTCAAATTCCATGAAAATGAATTAACCAATAATAGCAATATAAAAGGAAAAGAGAAAATAACAAAAAAAAAGGGTAAAAGACAAAAAAAATTAAACCACTTCATTATTTTTACCATTATTCACTCAGTACAAGGTTCAAGAGCCACGAGCTACACCATTAATAAATGAGGTTGTTACGGTTTGTACAGAGAGGAGGAAATAAGAGGATATGTAGGATAGACAACACTTAATCCTGTTGTGTTTTGTATTTTGATATTACCACTTTATGGTAATGTAAATTTCCCACCTTTTGGTTATTTTTTCTTCTTGTTTTACATAAAGTGGACTTTGACTTTGAGCCCATTTGTGTGAAAGTATTTGTCTTTTTTTTCTTTTATTCATAATTTTAAAGTTAAAAAATCTTAAAAGATCTAAAAGGGTAAAGTTACATTTTTTTTTTTTCTCTGTAACTAGGAACTCGGTTCTTGGTGTTAGGAAAACTTAAACGTTCAATCCCACACCCCCGACCTTAACCTCAACCCCTTAACTTAGGTTATGAATTAAGTAAAATAAATATTTACTTTCTTTTTAGGCTTCCATACTTTAAGGTTACCTTTATATTTAATTAAATGTTGATACAAAATCAGGGTTCGGTTTTGCAGTATATTTACAATTTAAAATGGGCACAAAGTCAGGATCCATTTTGGAATTATGTGGGTATTATAAATCAATCCCTCTACTTAAAACCCACTTTGCTGGCAAAATCTTTTATTTTTACAAAAATTAACACAGTTCCAAAGAAAAGAAAATTTTTCATGAAGTGCTTTCAGTTTTCATTGTCATTTTTTATATTGGTGAATATTTTTTATAATAGTGAATATTTTTACAAACAAGAAATAATGTTTTTGAAAATATTTCTTTTTCTTTAGATTAAATTTAGAAAGCTATTCAAAATTTACAGAATTTAATTTTCAACAATGCAGTGTTTGTCTTTTGTAATGCATTTTCTTTTATTCTTATTTCAGAATAAATTCTAAATAAAAACTAAGTTTTAAATAAAATTAGACTGATATTTCTTTTCTATTCTTTATTTTTTCTCGAATAATTTCAAAAGAAATTCTTTGTGTGACGCTTCTCTTTTAAGCAGAACAAATAGAATCATTTCAGATTTGTAATTCTCTAAATTGACAGACAACCTGAGTCCACATTATAAATGTTTTTTTAATATTAAACATGTATTACTTTCTTTGCAGTAAAGATTTTAAATCTGATGAAAATTTAATCACATTAACAAGTGACTTGTATTCTTTTTTTTTTTTTAATCCATTCTCCCTTCAGGGTGTCTGTGTTTATGGCTTTCCACAGGTTAATGTAAAAATGTTAGCTTATTCAAATTTAGTTAATTTAATTTTAATAATGAATGTAAAGTATCTAAAATGGTTAACCTAATTTTTCTTTATTTATCCATTCCCAACTCAATGTTTTAAAATCGTTCAATTGTTTCCATTTTTCTCATTCTCGTTAATAAAATGGGAAAGAACAACTGAACACTGCCAACTGAGTTCTGGGACAACTATTTTTTTTTAATATAACTGAATAAAATTAATAAATTAAACTGTAAAATATTTTTTATAAAAATATTTTAGAATGTTAAAAATAAACTACATTATGATTTACTTTAAAAATAATTAAAAGCAAAAAAACTGCTTCATTTTTTGCATTTTTTAATTTACTTTATTAAAAAATAATTAAAAATGAGTGATTTTTATCGAATTATTTTTATGTCAGTTTACTTTATTAAAAAATAAATTTCTTTATGATTGACTTTATTAAAAATAATTAAAGAAAAAAACTGGTTCATATTTTACATAATACCTTTTTAAATGCCTTATTTGAAGAAAAATATATTCAGTAATTAAGGTTTTAATCCTTAATAATTTACTTTTATTCAGTTATAAAAATGTGATATTTTTCTGGTGCTGAGTTGTCTCGGTCCTGAGTTGTCCTGGTGCTCAATTGGCGGTGTTGAGTTGTCCTGCACCTTTAATAAAAGTATTATTTTTTTTTTCAACTTGTCATTAATGAAACTGCTTCCATTGTTCATATTTTTCTCTGTTCAGTCTTGTGTTTATAAAACCTCTTAGATTATGTGTTTTATTCAATGATTTTTTTCTCTTTTTCTAAATAAATCCCACTCTTTTTGTTGAATTTTTATTCTTGCCATGATGGCAAGGGGAAAGTAGTTTTTTTATTATCTACATGAAAAATTATTAAAATAACAGTTAAAGTTACCATATTCACTGGCCTATACAATTCATGGTTTATATGGATATTTTTGAAGATTTGGTGATGATCACTTACCTCAAACCCGAGTAGTTGTACAATTTAAGCTTACAAACCATAATGCTAAAACATTGGATTCAGTATAAATTTTGCATAGTTTTATGTATTTATTTATGTACCTCTTATATATTGGCAATTAATTATTATGTATTATTTTCATACCTGTACTCAGATGGTATGAAAAAAACCCAGATAATATAATTTGCAAATAAAAATATATTTGACAAACCGATATCAAGGGGGGAAAAAAATTCAATAAAAAAAGAAAATACTAAAAACATCCATGTTGGTCAAAAATAATTGATCAGCACCGCAATGCCTTAGTCAAAAGAAAAAACACTGGTGGAGTAAATTAAGTAAAACGTAAAAATACTTAATACACTATGTAGAGCGAAAACTAAAATATCTGAAGATCCGTTAGGTGAAACCTTCTTAGGTAGGTGTTGGCTCATTAGGTTTTAGTGGCATTTAAGTTAGATTTATTTTATATTGTTTTAAATTAATAAGTTGAGTTCATGTATGGAAATTGTAAGTATTTTAGTATTTCTTGTTGTTTAAATTATACTTTATTCTGATGATTAAAAGAAAACATTGTTCTGTGAAGATGACTGAATATAAAATAAGATTTATTAGAACAATTACCTATTTTTGTAATTCAATTAAACATTTTCTTTTATTCTAATTTTGTTTTTCTTGCCGATTCTGCAGACTTTAATGATGAATATATATTCTTAACCTTTTATTTGAATTATAATATTCTTGTATATGCTATCCATTATTTATCAAATATTCATATATGTGTTATCTAATATATTGAAGAATATTCCTATGATAGCTCTAATATAGTGAATATTAGTGTATGCATTATCCTTAATATATAAAATTAATTTGTGTTTGTTACTCTTATAATATTAACAAATCATAAAATATTTATGGATGTGTTATCCTTAATATATAAATATTTGTGGAAATGATGAGACAGAGGAAAAGCTATAAATGACATGTTGTGCCAATCTGGGATTTTTGAGGATAATGCCAACTGCTCTATAAGAGATATATATATATGTGTGTGTGTGTGTGTATGTATATAACAAACATTTTCTAGTTTCTGGTTGTTGGATATGATAATAATTTAATTTATGGCCCCTCTTATCCTAAAAAAATCCCAACAAATTTTCCTTAAACACACTTTTGTCTTTGATACTGACCTGAAAAAGCTTAAACTAACAGAAATCGGCAAAACATGTTATTTATGGGTTTTCCACTTTGTCACATCATCTCTACTTTTGTTTCAGATACTACATCCGACAAACACACATAAATACTACATCCAGCAAACACACAAATATTACATCCAGCAAACGTGCATAAATATTAAATCCGACAAACACACATAAATATTACATCCAGCAAACGTGCATAAATATTAAATCCGACAAACACACATAAATATTACATCCAGCAAACGTGCATAAATATTAAATCCGACAAACACACATAAATATTACATCCAGCAAACGTGCATAAATATTACATCCAGGAAATGCGCATAAATATAACATCCAGCAAACGCGCATAAATATTACATTCGACAAACACGCGTAAATATTACATCCTACAAACACATGTAAATATTTGTGTATTATGATCCTTAATATATTATCCAAAAATGTTTGTGTGTATGTATCCTCATTAATATATTGATTATTCGTGGATGTGTTATCCTTAACATATTGAAGTAGTTATTCAATTCTAACAAACGCTATAACAACCAAATTAATTTTGAAAATTTTTTGGTATAGTAGTTCTGTGAATTGGTAAGAAAATCTTATTTTCAAATATATTGTCATTTCATTTTCTATTGTATTCAAAGAAATTGTTTAAATAATTCCATCTATTTCCATTCTTTGTTCTTCAAAAGTAAGAATGTGTTTTTTTTCTGTAATGTTTTTCTTTCTTTTGAAGTTTTATGACCCGAATTTTTTATGACCCCAAAATTGCCTGTCTTTATTATTATTATCTCTTTCTGATGCAAAAAGGTTTTATTTTACTATAATAAATTCATTTATTTTTTTTCCCTTCTTACTCGTTTTCTTCCTTTGATTTATTGTGGCGAAGTCAGTGTGATTTGGAAATGAACCCTTGATTTTTGGCCAACATCATCAACTTCTGATAGGCTTCATGTACAGATTAATCCTGTTTTTAAGTAAAAGAATAAAAAAATTACAGTAAAAACACTATAAAAAACACATAAACCCTAAACTACCAGAAACTGTAGGTCAGTCAATTGGAGGATTTGATGGCTTTAAATTTATCACAATGCCACATTCCACAAAAAAAGACTGTTGAGCAAAAATATTACATATTTTGTTTTCAAGTATTTAATTGATTACTTTAATAGAAAAGCTTTAAGTACACTATTTACATTATTCGGACTATTGTCCTCATCTTTGTCGCCATGTTTATCACAACGTTTCGGCTGTTGTATGCTCTGGCCTTCTTCATGTGGTTGGAATGTCAAACTGAACCCTTTATTTCACTCACTGGGGTAGGCTGTTCTAGTTCCATGTGCCATGTCTAATGGATGTCAGTTATATCCTGTTAATTCCCCTCTGAAAGTTCTCCACTGCCTTAACCAGGTATTAAACTTATACTCTTTGGGTCCTGTCACTGGATCTAACCAACGCCTTTATCCACTGTTCCTTGGGGACACATGGCACAGTGTTCAGGGCTCAGTTCGACATTCCAACCACCTGAAGAAGGCCGGAGTGTACAACAGCCGAAACGTGATAAGCATGGCAAAAAAGATGAGGACAATAGCTCAAATAATGTAAATAGTGTACATAATACCTCATCTCAGAAATATAGACAGATACCAAAAGCTTTAAGTGTACGAAATTCTTAGATAAAACATTGCTTTTTGTTTCCTTTACATTATACAGGGTGTCTCTAAAGTCCGGATACCCTAGGCAAAAATGCATATTTTCAAGTAATTAAATTTTCAACAACATTTTATTGAATTGGCATATTAACATCTTCAATATGATTTCTACCATTTGTGATGTAAAGGTTGATGCACTTTGCAAGATTCATGCGAACTCTATGCAATAACTCCACATTGCCATCAATTTTAGCACATTCACTCTTTATGAGTTTAATCAAGTGTGTTGCATCTGTGATTTTCATTGAGTACACCTCCTTTAGCAGACCCCAGAAAAAGAAGTCAATTCTTTCTTCTTTCAACAAAACCATGTTTAATCTGTGGATGTAAAAAAAAAAAATATATATATATGATTTCCTACATGTCCAGACTTTAAGGACACCCTTTATAATTATTTAACATTATTGTGTAATGTTATATAACATGTTATATTAAATATTATTATATAATTATTAAACAAGTCACATGGATATGGAAATTAAAAAATATAGATTACTAGTCACACAGACTTGATGAGATATTAGTTCAAATCTATTTTAATTTTTGATTTCAGATTCTTTCTACTTTGATTTATTCATAGAATGAATTAAAAATGACCTATAGTAATTAAAAACATTTTTTTAAATACTGAAAAGAAAACTGAATGAAAAATGGTGTCTTTTGAAACTATGAACATTTTCTTTGTTTCATGTTGATGGTTGTCCGTTGCTTTTGGTGTTACATATGCATTTTAACCTCTTGTTTGTTTATTAGCCTCTTTTTCTTTCTTTTTTTTTTTTTGCTTTGCTTAAAAAGCTTGGTCTTAAAAATTCTGGTTACTCAATAAAAACTACATTCAGTATTTCAACACTATATTTATTTATTTTATTCATTTTTAAAAATATTAATTCTTACTAGTCTTTCGTTTATTTTATTCTTAGAATCACATTTTGAAAAACCAACTAAAAAAAAAAAAGGAAATTTGGTGGTAAATTATTTCCAGACATTTAGCAATTTCCTTTCTACTTTCAACGGAATTGTCTATCATTACTTAACGTCCTATGTAACTTTTTGAAAGGGAAGGTCAGAGATTTTCACCATACATTCCAATCTTGTAGTCATCTTTTTCAGTAAAAGAAAAGTGGGTAGAAATACTTAGCACAAAGTGTAAATAAACCAAGGTGAGAGTGTAGGTGGGAAGAGAGATATAAAAAGGTTGTACTGATATAGAGGGCAGGATCTCTTACTTTCACTCTTTCTAATAATAATAATGGCAATGATGATGCTTAGGAAACTAATTACTGTAAACATTGAGTCTCTTTCATTTCACAATTCTTCCTCTTTTCCTTCTGTGTGTTTCTCTAAAACTATATAGCAGCTGCCTTATATCCTAAAAATATTGAAAAATGTTGTCATTTTTTTTTATGCTTTAACATCATCTGTTTTTTTCCTTTTATTATTTAAAAAAAATCTGTTTGCTTTGTCATTGACTGAGCAAAATTTTTTTTTCATGATATGAAAAAAGTTTGTTGAAATTTTCTTCTGAAAATGGTAACCTTTATTTTTACAAGTGATGATTGAGTGAATTATTTACCTTGACAGCAAGCAGCTTGATCGGTGAAGCACAAATTTCTGAACCGGAACTTACCGCCTTAGATTCGTCTGCTTTTCTTAAAAAAGGTAGGTACAGTCTCTTTATTGATGTATGATGTGCTAAAAGTATAAATAATTTCGATTGCAATTTTCTTTTACATTCTAACTAATATCCTTATTTTTGCTATCACAACATTTCGACTGTTGTTTCCTCTGGCACTCTTCAGGTTTCTGTCAATCTTGGTAACCTTCATGAATTTTAAAAGTTAACCCTTTATTCAATGTACAGAGAATAGATTCTTCCCATTCTGCTGTCCATGTCTAGAGAGGGATACATCATCTTTTTTTATTTACAATTTGAATATTGTTCTCATCTTCACTGTTACTGTTACTACTCTCAAGTAGTTTGTAACACATTATTTATCATCTCTCGGTTGCGACTCTGTCCTTGGGCAGAGTGCACTCAGGGGCGACTCTGTTAAAGGACAGTCACAACTGAGGAAAATTATACTGAGAGGTGCCCAGCTCTGGAGAACAGCTGCCTGAGGCCATGCCCTCTCACTGAGAGAGAGAGATGGATCGGTGCTTGCACCAAGGCCAGTGCAACCGATGGTTGTGGGGGCTACGGGCAATTTTTGTTCCTTGCCTGGGTGGACATGTTCAGGTTCCCACCTTAAAAAAAGACCTTGTGTCACAACTCGTCTTAGTGGGGAGACAGAGTAAATACCTACTGTTACAATGTTTCGGTTGTTGTGCTCTCTGGCCTTCAGGTGTCTGTTGATCTGGGTAAACTTTGCAGAATTTTAAATTTAACCCTTTATTCAATGTACAGGGGAAGATTGTTCATGTCTAGAAATATCTTTACTTATGTTTTGAAATTATTTACACTTGGATTAATGTCCTCACCTTTTGTTGTACTGATGAAGGCTGGATGGCAGCACAACAATTGAAACATTTTAATAATATCAACAAAGATGAGGATATTAGTCCAACTGTAAATAAAGGTATATGTACTTAGGATTTTTATGAATTCAGCAGTGCTGACCTTTTTATGGAATTATTCCTTTGGACTGACGTCACCAAGATCAGGATGTTGGTATTGAAAAGAGAAATTATATAACAATAATACCTTGTCTCAAAAATTCAGACAGATGTTTTTTTCTGTTTGGTGGCATCTAAGACCCCCAATGATTTCAATAGGGAATATTAAGAAAAAAATTGTTGGATGGTACACTAAATGTTTACTGGGCTCTCTAGCTTTGTTTGGCAACCAGTCTAGGAGAAGAATAACTCTGAATCCCTAACTGCTTATGTATGTATGTAATTAGCAATTTCACCCTATAAAAACCTACTTGCTACAGAAATAACAGCAGCTACACTTAGCGCAATGAAGCTGTGACACTATACTCAATAGGAAAGTTACCATAGCTTATATTAAATGTTACTAGAACTTAATTTATATTCTGTATTTGGCCCAATTCAATTTTCAAGGGAAGAATTGGTCTTCAATGCCATCAGATGCTGTAAAAGGACAATTATATGCCTATGATGCCTGAACTAAAGAAGTTAGAACAAATTCTGTTTATCAGCTTTTATGAGTTTTCTTCCTCTTTCTGTATTTATGTACGATCTATTTTCTCTTAATCATTTCACCCCAAGCAAGGTGACAATGCCACTGAGATGCAAGAAGTTACTGGGAGTGGAAGAAAATGAGAAGATTTTAGTGAGGAGAAAGGTCGATAAAAGAAAAGGATTTCAGGAAGACAGAAGATGCCGATTGATGTTGCATTTAAATTTTTAAACTTTTTTTTTTTTTTTTTTAGGTAGCTTTCTTAATTTTGATACCAGTAACCCTTAATTTATCCTTTAAAACTTATATAAAATCCAAAGAATCTTTAATAATATTGGTCCAGGCCTTGCATCTCGGTTTCACTCCACTGTCACTGGAATGTAGCTTCCCTGTGCCTTTTCTATTAATACTTTTATGATGAACTTTCCTCTATGGTACTAGACTTTACGAATTTAAGAGCAGTACTAAATAGGCAGATAGGTCTTGTCATCTTACAGTTGAGATCACTAAATGCAACTGTAAGTTCTATGCTAATAGTTTCTTCTATCACACTTCTCATTTCTGGAAATCACTTCTGGGTTTTTGCTTCCTAGTCAACTTTGATATTAAAAAATTTAAATGCTATGTCAGCCATTATCTTCTGTCTTCATTTTCATTCCTTCATTGTTCTCTCTCCTCAATAGTGTTTTTTTTTCTAATACTCTCTCACACTCTAGTAACTCTTTACATCTTAGTGGCTTTATTGCCTTGCATATACAGAGCACAATGGATAAATTATCTAAATTACACAAAAATATTTTGAAATATTAAAGAATAGATTTATTCAATGAAATAGCCATTGGTTTCAATCACGGTTTCCAGATAACTCTGGAATCTCCGGCAACTCTTCTGGATGCTCTCCTTGTTTAAGTTGGTGAATGCTGCCATAAATCCTTGCCTTCAGTTCATCTTTGTTTCTACAAGAAGTTTTGTTGGTCTCTCACTCAACTGCGCCCCACACTTAATAATCAAGGTGCTTGATGTCTGGGGTGTTAGGAGGTCAGATTTAAGGAGTGATGGGGTCGAAGAAATTGTCTGACAGTGTGACTGGATCCTCTTGCTTGTGTGGCATGGTGCAGAGTACTGTTGCTGTACATAGGATCTTCCAGCAGCCACCCTCTTGACCCAGGGCAGCACTACTTCCTCAAGGCACTTGATGTAGGCCTCCACGTTGAGTCTGAGGCCCTCACCCAAAATTTTGGAGTTCTTTTCTTATGAGAATGATCAGAGTGAGTTTTCCGAGCTGCTGTACCTTTGTATAAATCTGAATCCTCTTCACTTGTAATCTGTTTCTAGCCTATATATATATATATATATATTTAATTATTTTTTTTTAACCTGGTGTTAATGCATAGATGTGTTTATGTAAAAGAAAATATGTCAAGATTTCAAAATTCAATGCATAAATTTCCTGTATAATACATTATTATTTGCATCAGTCATGAAAGAAGATCTTCTGTATGGAGGTTGATAAGGCCCCCTGTCAATCACAAATGTCTTGTTGTTCTTGGCTGTGGTGGACACCACTTCCCCACATCACATCACCCGATGCTACTTTCTCCTGCTGCTGCTCCTCACACCTGTTTGTAAGCTAAAATAATCCAAGAAATATCAAATTGGATAAGACAAAAAATTAGAAAATAAGACTATCTGTTTTTGGGTGTGTCAAGAAGTGGAAGACTATCTTAATCAAAAAGGTGCTGAAAAGTTCTTGGCTTGTCCAAGAACCTATTTTCAAAGATATTTTGTTATTTGGTCAGATTTTGGGAGTTGGTTCAGTTGAAAACGTTCCAGCATATGCTCATATAATGAGTGTATACATAACTTTTTTTTTATAAAACTCTGCATTATTTCACATTAAAAAAATTATGAAGCTAAATTAGATATCAAAATATGTTAAATTTATGAAAATTTTTCAACTTAATAAAATCAACTTTATAAAATAAAAATTTAATAATGTTGTTTGACTTAATAATCAATATTTTCAACTTGTATATATATATATATATATATATATATATATATATATATATATATATATACACATATATATATGTGTATACACACACACACACTCCTTTATTCAAGCATGTTTGGTTAAATAATCTAGATGTATTATGTCTTTTGTAATCCTCTCAAATTCATGGATCAATTTCTTAGTGTTGTTACAATTTGAGCATCCCAAAACATTGCTTTTATAGACATTTTAAAACATTGTTGCTTTACTCATAGATAATTTTATTTAATGTTGATTCCATTTTTTTTATATATATATAGAGAGAGAGAGAGAGTGCTTGAAGAATTTTAAGAAATTGCAAGTTGAGTATTTTAAAACATTAATAGAAATAAATATAAGTTATGTTATCTCCTTTACATATTCTTAACGACGTTAAATTTTTAAATTGACTATAATGGAGTGTTTCATGCACATTTACAAAAAAAAAAAATTCACAACTATCAATTACATTAATTTTTTTTGTCTTAGCAATTCATCCCTGAAGATTGAAAGTACTTGGGGAAAATAAAAGAAATGACCAAAACTATAGCGTCTTTCTTAATCAGTTTTGTAACAGCACTAAGAAATTGATCTGTGAATTTGAGAAGATTAAAATAAAAATAAATTGACATGATGTATTAAGATTATTCAACCAAACATGCTCGAAAAAAAAAAATATACACACACACACACACACACTGACTATATCTATTGCATATCTTGATTTTTTTTTTTATTACAAACATAGCTAGTTTATCATTCTGTCCAAGTCAAACATTCTGATGAAAACTTTTGTAATGGTAATATTGAACATTTTCCTATAAGGAAACATTTGGCATTCATTGTCCAAGTGGCCAGTACTGCTTTCGGTTGAAATTTGTAAAATCTTTCTCTTAAAACAATTTTTCAGGAAAATAGGTTCCTCAAGTCTAGTTATTGCTCTTTTCAGTATTTATTTCTTTGTAAAGGTGAGGAAACACATTTTAATTTATTGATTATTCTAAAATAATAATTTTTCTAGCTTGGAATTAAAATGTGTGACACAGGGACATGGGGATTTCTTTCTACACATGTTCACAAATTGAAAATATGAGGTCAAATTGATGTTTTAGGCTTTTTAAAGGTATATGGTAAAATCCAATTGGCAGAAAATAGCCAAATATTTACATAAAACATGAATTATTGTCTAAAGATTATATAGTTTATTCCTGATAGACTAATTGCTGAGTATAAGTTCACAACTCCATTGTACCATGCATCATGCTGCTGTAGCGTCAGTAGCTGGTGGGTTTATGCAGAGTGAAGTTGTTCACAATATTTGTAACCCTTTTTTGTCTGGATTTGAAGTCAATTATCCTTCTACAGAAGAAGTTAGCACTCAAAATTAGAGAGTCTAGTTTGTCCTGCTATTTTAACCATAATGGAAGCAGGAGTTAGATGGATACATGTGTCTTCTCTTGCTTCTTTAAGGTTTTAAACAATAAACTGCATCTGGGAGCAAGGTCACTGATTGGGAGATTGGAGGTTTTGAGGAACATGGAACCGTCTCTTAATTGTTGTTGTTCCCAGGTCCACCTTGACCCTGGGGTGGTAGTACCTGTTAGGGGTCTAGCTATGGGCAACTCGTGACCCCCACCAAACAAAAAACTATGAAATTATAAAACTTTAGTAAATTTTAGCAAAAATACTAGCAATACATTTTCATATAAAAATGGACCAGCAATAGATTTTTATATAACAAATGACTAACAATATATTTTTATAGGAAAATGACCAGCGATATATTTTATCTGCACTTGAAGCCATAAAATTGTACACTAAAAATATTTAGATTTTGGCATTAAATAATCCATAGAGGTTGATATGCCATTAAACAAAATCAACCAAACAACATGAAAGCTCTCTTTCATGATATTAATCAATATAAAAGCCTACATGACAAGTAATCAAACTGTATTCCAAAATATAACTTCAACAAAAGTACAACATAAAAGACGTATCACTGCCTCTAGTAATTATGTCCACATAAATATGTAGAGGCACAAAAGTTGAGTATCATCTACCATGTATTCAATTGTGAAAGCAGAATAACATGTTTTTATTATTTCAAAGCTCCCAAGAAAATAAAATTTCGACATTAAATGATCCATCAGGACTTGTTAAACAGACAAATCAAAGTTTTAAAATTATGTTTGCTGTGTCTTTTAAACGGAAAATATCATTTTGATTACATAGATTAAAAGCCATAATTTTCTTCAGAGCTTAAAATATTGTTGAATAGCACTTATTATATATTTAGTAATATGTGACTTTATTATGTGCATTACGAGGCATGGTGGAGTGATGGATATCAGCTTGGATTGAGGAATTGGAGAGCTGAGTTCGAATTCCAGTTGAATCCATTACATTCACTTACTTGCTAATACACTTGGGAAAGGTATGACTCCTCTTCTCTCCACAGCTATGGGTAAATAGCAGGATAGACCAGGTTCTATAGCCTTGGATGGGAACTGTTCTACCGCAGAAGGAAATGGCAACCTACTAGATACCATAGTGAAGAGCTCATTTGAACAATTACCATGAAAATATGTATAGAAAAGGCAACTTTACAAGGAAGAAACTTTACAGTTGTGACTGAAGCTGAGATGCCAGGTGAGGACCAAGAATGTTGCTGTTTCTTTAGATTTTATCAAGAATCTCTAAATATATAGCAGGAGCACCAGACTGTGGCAGCAATATTCTAAGTCTGGATGAATGGTAGAATTATAAAAATGTAAGATAGATTCTGGCAAGAAAAATTGTCTAGCACAACAGAGTGAACCAATTTTCTTATCAGCTGACTTAGCAATAGATTCAATATAATCTTTTCACTTCATGTCAGCTGAGAATGTTAGCCTGAGAAGGCACAACAAATCACTTTCCTAGAGGTTAGCATCAACCATGTTGATGGAAGGTAGAAAGATGTCTTTCAGATGATTATTAGGGAGCAGGTTTGTTTGCGTTATATCCCAGACTGCTGGGTAATGGTGGAGTAATGGATAGTGGCTCAGATGGAGGAATCGGAGAACCAAGTTTGAATTCCAATCAAATTCATTACATTCACTTATATGCTAATATCCCTGGGAAAGGTATGAATCCTCTTCTCACCACAGTTATGGGCAAATAGCAAGGGTTCTATAACCTTGGATGGCAACTGGTCTACCGCAGAACGATATAGCAACCTACTGCATGAAAAAATCTACCTCGTCAGTCATGTATCGAAAGATACATGATCGCCTAAGCATATATCACGTATGGCACATAACTGAGAGTCAACAGTAATTTAGGTGAGGAAGTTGTGGAGAGACATGATCGCCTAAGCATGTATCACACATAGCATATAACTATGTGCATTGTGGTGTAATGATATTGGCTCAGATTGAGAAATCATAGGGCCAAGTTCAAATTCCAGCCAAGTTCATTACAATCACTTACACTCAAATACCCTTGGAATAGGTATGAATCCATCTCTTTTCCGCTCCAGCTACAGATTGAATAGCAGAACAGAATGGCTTCTTTAGCCTTGGTTGGCAACCAGTCTACCTCAGAAAGAAATGTCAACCTGCTGTGGGAAAACCTTCTGCCTAGTCAGCCATAGATCAAGAGAGACATGATTGCCCAAGTATGTATCACGTATTGCATTTAACTGAAAGAGTCAACAGTGATTTAAGTGAGGAAGTTGTGGAGAGACATGATCTCCCAAGTGTGTATCATGCATGGCACTTGACTGACAGACTGACTTCATTATGTGCAGGTGGTGTAATGGATAACAGCTTGGAATGAGAAATTAAAGAGCCATGTTCAAATTCCAGTCAAACTCATGACATTCACTTACATGCAGATACCCTTATCTTCCTAACTAAGGGTTAAATAGTCAGGTAAACTGGGACCTTTAGTCACCATTGGTAACTAGTCTAGAAGGACAACTCTGAATTCAAAACCATTTAGGTATGGGGCTAGAATATTCATCCTGTAAAAATCTATAAGTTACTATAGAAACTGCAGCAGCAATTGGTAGTGTGCTGAAAACTGACCCTTATACTCCTCAGGGTGTTTATGGGAGTTTAGAGTGAGTGAGAGTGTGACCTTATTATTAGTGAATCATACATAATTTATTTAATTAAGCAATAATCTTCAAAAAATTCTTGGATGAAGTGATGTCCATGAAAAATTCTTGTGCATTATAAATTTTTAATATCTTTTTTTTCCACATGAGATATAAAAACCCAACTAAGTGCAAATGAACCTCTGATCAGTTGTTAATTCGGAAAGGAATGGTTTGTAAATTTTAACTCATTGTACCTTCTTGGGTTCATGTTTTTCACTGACATAAAGTGGAGATTATATTGAATCAGTTGATCGATCAGCTGCTAAGAAGGTTGGTTCACTGCATCATTCCAGACAATTTTTCATGTCAGAATCCATCTTGCACATTTATAAATCTACCATTCAGCCATGCATTGAATATTGCTGCCATATCTGGTCTTCTGCTGCTCTGGCTATCTAGCTTGAGATTCTTAGAAAAATCTAAAGTGTTTGTAATATTGTTGGTCCTGACCTGGCATCTCAACTTCAGTCACTTTCCCTTCGTCTTTTCTGTAAAATCCAGTTAGATGCAAGTGAACATGTATTTATTATTGCTCTTCTTTAGATGGAGTACCAGTAAAGTCCCGATGTAGTTTAGATTTTTAAACTTCACCTTCTTTGAGATAAAAAATAAAGATCAAACGAAATACAGATGAAACAGATTTGTGTACTTATCTTCCTGTAATGATAAGTAATATCTTAGGTAAATTAATCGCAATTTTTGAATGTGTCCAGTGAATTTCAAAGAAGAGGATGTTTATGTCAAGAGTTAATATTTTTTTAAGTAAATATTTTGTTTTGATTAAACTTGCTTTCATTTATATTTTATCTATAATTTCTGTATTTACGTAGCATAGAGAAATTGTGTATACATATTGTATATTGCGTCATCAGATTTTGAGAGATTAAACTTACTGTTAATATCTTGTAAGACTTTTTTTTAAAAATTACTCCAAGCAAGGCAGTAAAGTCACCAAGACACAAGGGTTTACTGGGTGTGAAAGAATTAGAAAACAAAAACATTATTAAAGAGAAAGAACAATAAAGTGTAATCAGGAAGACAGTAGATAACAATTGACATTGTATTTAAATTTTTGAAGATCAACATTTAACTGGAAAGCATGGAGCTGGAAGAGAGATACACAAGCGAGAAGAGTGAGTAAAGAAACTGTTAACATAAAACTTATGGTTACATCTAGACAATTCAGCTGTGAATTGATGAGACCTTACACCTTATCTAGTATCTGTCTATATTTTTGAGATGAGGAATTATGTACATTATTTACATTATTCAGACTATTGTCCTCATCTTTGTCGCCATATTTATTACAATGTTTCGGCCGTTGTACGCTCCGGCCTTCTTCAGGTGGTTGGAATGTCAAACTGAACCCTTTATTTTGCTCACTGGGGTAGATTGTTCTAGTTCCATGTGCCATGTTTAATGGATGTCAGTTATCAGTTATCTCCTGTTAATTTCCCTTTCAAAGTTCTCCACTGCCTTAACCGGGTATTGAACTCAAACTCTTTGGGTCCTGTCACTGGATCTAACTAACACCTTTATCCACTGTGCCATGTGTCCTTGAGGACATCTGTGTATGAATAAACCTAATGTCTTCAGCAATCATTTTTTACCAGTGCTCATATTGCAATTTTTGATGTTATTGCATGTTTTTACCAGAGATCAAATTGCAATTTTTTGTTGTTATTATCACTTTTCTCTGGCACTCCTTATTACTGGTTCCCATATTCTATTCATTTCTATGTTTGGCTGGCTCGGGAGATTTTTATGGCCTAGCATATGTGCTGATTCCTTAAGTTTACAAATCTTTTACTGTGCTTAAATTCAAAATCTAGATACCATAGTGAAGAGCTCATTTGAACAATTACCATGAAAATATGTATAGAAAAGGCAACTTTACAAGGAAGAAACTTTACAGTTGTGGGAAAGTGACTGAAGCTGAGATGCCAGGTGAGGACCAAGAATGTTGCTGTTTCTTTAGATTTTATCAAGAATCTCTAAATATATAGCAGGAGCACCAGACTATAGCAGCAATATTCTAAGTCTGGATGAATGGTAGAATTATAAAAATGTAAGATAGATTCTTGCAAGAAAAATGTCTAGCACAACAGAGTGAACCAATTTTCTTATCAGCTGACTTAGCAATGGATTCAATATAATCTTTTCACTTCATGTCAGCTGAGAATGTTAGCCTGAGAAGGCACAACAAATCACTTTCCTAGAGGTTAGCATCAACCATGTTGATGGAAGGTAGAAAGATGTCTTTCAGATGATTATTAGGGAGCAGGTTTGTTTGCGTTATATCCCAGACTGCTGGGTAATGGTGGAGTAATGGATAGTGTCTCAGATGGAGGAATCGGAGAGCCGAGTTTGAATTCCAATCAAATTCATTACATTCACTTATATGCTAATATCCCTGGGAAAGGTATGAATCCTCTTCTCCCCACAGCTATGGGCAAATAGCAAGACAGACAGGGTTCTATAACCTTGGATGGCAACTGGTCTACCGCAGGAAGAAATGGCAACCTACTGCATGAAAAAATCTACCTCGTCAGTCATGTATCAAAAGATATATGATCACTTAAGCGTGTTTCATGCATGGCACATAACTGACTGGGATGAAGAAAAATTAAAGAAAATAAAAGACAAGTGTGTTAAAGAAGTCTCAGACTATTATTTTTTAGTTGCAGTATATTTTGGCACAGACCTTCTGAGGCTGAACTTTAAGGTCAGATGGTAGACAAAATAGGGATGTCGATTTTGATTGACTGAGCCAAACAGAAATGAATAATAGCTTAAGGTTTTTCAGGGAGTTGCTGTTTGGACGTCAGGCCAACTAGATGTGTTAGATTGCATTTGTACAAACCCCCTCCCTCCCCAGCTTGGAAGGGTCTTTTGAGAATTGGTTATTGCATGTCAAAGAAAATGGATTTCTGAGATTTTTGTGTTTGGAAGCAATTCCCTCATAGAGGGGGTAGTGACCCCCACTTGAGAAGATGTACCCGTCGATGTGTTTAAGTTAAAAGTTCTCTTCAGTGATACTTTTCGTCTCTGATCCCAAAGAACATTTGCGAGACTGACCAAGAGGAGAAGAAGAATGAATTAAAAGCAACTAGTGATCACTGGCCAGACAAGATGAGACCAGCCAAAAACACCTCCCCGCCCCTAATGAAGAGTATGCAACAAGTGCATTTTAATACATAATAAAAAAAAAACTTTTATCGATTTACTGTCTGAGAACAACAAGGATTTGTTTGGATTGAAACCATGAATTCTACGTTTATGTCAGCTTGTCACCATGTTTAATCTAAAAGTGCCACACTCGTCTTCCAAACAAGGGAAGTAACTCTAAAGTATTTTGAGTTATCATCCTTTATAGGGCTAAGAAATTAGCTTCCCCTAACAGTTTTGAAGACATTAAAATTAACAAGCCATTCTTTGCCCCAGTTAACAAAAGACTTTTGGTTGTTTAACATGCGCATGAAATGCATGATTATGATCAACCAAAATAGAATGCATTGCTAATTAAGATTTATCTTACATTATATGTATTTCAGCTGAATAGTTGAATGCAACTGTAAACTACATATGCATAGGCAGGAATCAGTCTTTTCTTTCCTCCAGTTAAGGGTAGACTCATTAATGCTATTAGTATAATTTATCAGCCATAGTTTACCAGCTATTTAGTGTTAGGAAGAATAATGCTTTTTCACCTTCCAGTAGTACATCAAGTACTAATATTAGCATAGCCATTGATACACTAACACTGAATGTGAATATAGAAAGACGAGATACGCACGTGTAACAAACAAAACATTTAATAAGGCGAACAACTTACATACACATATTAAAAGGATTTACATATGTCCCAAAAGAAATGATTGTTCATATACTGTCCAAGGGACGAGAATGTTTACAGAATGAGAACAAAGAAATAACATACCAGATTTATGGCCTTTGACCATCCCTAGCGAAGTGAATAGAAATTACTTTTTTTTTCTCCACGTTAGGCTATGCACATGTTACACCAGTTACACGTGTGTGGACACCCTGGTGATCAGGAAGGTAAAGACCATTCCTCAAAAAAAACAGAAGCCAAAAAAAAAAAAAAAGAGGGATAGGAGAGTTCTCCTCTCTAAAGGGGCTGAACTCCCATGAGCTCAACCCAAGGGAAAACAACTGTGGTCTCCCTACAATGCCATTTTTAGAATAGTGGGCAATAATGGGTTATAGGTAGACCTATCATTAATAGTGAATTCTTTTTATAAAAGTATAATACCAGGTGTGTTTTTTTTTTTAAAGAAATCTGTAATTAATACTAGATTTTTTTAGAGACTTATAATTAATCGTGTAGTTTACAGTTTGAATTAATGGATTAAATATCAGAAGACTGGAATCTCTTGGCAAGCATAGTTTTGTTGAGTCCCTCTTTTCCATCGGGAATCTACTGGTTCAAGAAGTAGGGTGAGGGTTTGGTTTGCTAAGATGTTTAATCCTGAAATCGGATAGTGATAAACACTTGATAGGTACATATAGGTCCAGTTTGCATTAGAGTAAAAAAAAAAAAAAAAAAAGAAATAAAAAAAGTACACATAAGCCCAGTTTGCACAAGAGTTAAGAAAAAGGTACATATTGGTCTGGATTGCACAAGAGTTAAAAAAAAAGGTACACCTAGGTTCAGTTTACTCAAGAGTAAAAACAAATAGAAAAAAGTTACATATTGGTCTGGATTGCACAAGAGTTAAAAAAAAAAAGGTACACCTAGGTTCAGTTTACTCAAGAGTAAAAACAAATAGAAAAAAGGTACATATTGGTCTGGATTGCACAAGAGTTAAAAAAAAGGTACACCTAGGTTCAGTTTACTCAAGAGTAAAAACAAATAGAAAAAAGGTACATATTGGTCTGGATTGCACAAGAGTTAAAAAAAAAAGGTACACCTAGGTTCAGTTTACTCAAGAGTAAAAACAAATAGAAAAAAGGTACATATTGGTCTGGATTGCACAAGAGTTAAAAAAAAAAGGTACACCTAGGTTCAGTTTACTCAAGAGTAAAAACAAATAGAAAAAAGGTACATATTGGTCTGGATTGCACAAGAGTTAAAAAAAAAGGTACACCTAGATTCAGTTTACTCAAGTGTAAAAACAAATAGAAAAAAGGTACATATTGGTCTGGATTGCACAAGAGTTAAAAAAAAAAGGTACACCTAGATTCAGTTTACTCAAGAGTAAAAACAAATAGAAAAAAGGTACATATTGGTCTGGATTGCACAAGAGTTAAAAAAAAAAAGGTACACCTAGATTCAGTTTACTCAAGAGTAAAAACAAATAGAAAAAAGGTACACATAGTTCCAGTTTGTATGAGAGTAAAAAAAAAAAAGGTACATTTCAGTATGGTTTGTACGAGTCAAAAAAGGTACACTGAGGTCCAGTTTACAGAAGAGTAAGAAGAAAAAAGGCTTACAGATGGCTGCAATTGGTACAGGGGGGGGGAATGTACACATAAGTGCCGTTTGCATGAGAGTCAAGAAAGATAGACATCGGCCCTGTTTGCGAAAAAGAAAAAAAGAGGTACACATAGATTCAGTAAAGAACCGTCCCTTTTAAAATAGCTACCCTACTACATGGGGGATGCAGATTTTATATTCTTAACTCGAACTGACAAAGAAATATGTAGGAGGGGGACAATATGAACCTAGAGACTTACCATTTGTGCTCTTTGAACTTCCTATATGAGCGCTTTGTACTCACCATGAAAATTAATTGCTGGGATATAAAGTTGTTTATAGTTGCTATTATAGTGGTTGGATGACCCTCTACTGGGGTGGCTAGCTAATCCACATTTCAGATGTCTGCTCAGGTACATTTGTGTTTCTTCAACACCCACAGAGCCCACCTGTGGTTTATACTGCAACTATGCTGAACGGATCTTAGTTACAATTTCTGGGAGAGACGAGTGTTTTTATCTATTATCTGAACAAGGCTAGCACACTCAAATCCTTGGTAACGATGACTTTGTGCTAGTAAAACCACTGATGGCTCCCCAAGGGTTTTACCTACCCAATTTCACTCACAAGGCTTACTACTAGATTGGCAGCTAAGCCTCATCATTTTACAGTTGAAATGGCAAGGTGTAACTGTAAGTTCGATGCTAACAGGTTCTTCTCTCACACTTATCGCATGTGGAATTCTCACCTGGTTTCTTGTTTCCCAATCAACTTTGATCTTTAAAAATTTAAATGCAATGTCAATCATTATCTTCTGTCTTCCTAATTCTTGTCCTTTTATTGTCCCCTCCCCTTAATAGTAGTTTTTCTCATATTCTCTAACACTCAGTAACCCCTTGCATTCTAGTGGCTTTATTGCCTTTGATCTTCAAAAATTTAAATGCAATGTCAATCATTATCTTCTGTCTTAATTCTTGTTTTTTTTGTGCTTTCTCCTTAATAAAGTTTTCTTTTTCTCATTCAGTAACCTCTTGCATCTTAGTGGCTTTATTGCCTTTTTTGAAGTGAAATTAATAGAAAGAAAGTTGTCTAATAAAAATTAAAAGGTTATATAATTTCAATATTGTTTAATTTCAGAAAAGCCACCAGATATTCAACAGAACGGTGAGACATTTGTTGCGTATACACCGCCTGTCGCTCAGGTAGCCAGAACCGGTAAGTGATGGTGTATATTAATATTATGTGTGTAGTTTTTTTTTTTTTTCATGAGACAATTTATTTTTGAAAAAAAAAATATATATGTTAATTTAAAACCTAAACTTTAAGTAAAAAAGATTACCCATCTAAAAATAGTCGCAAATTACATTCATGAATTAGATTCAAACTGATAGAGATGTTACCTTAACAATCATTTACAATATTGATAGATTACTATCAGTAAACTATTATACTTTAAATAATTTTTTAATGTACTTTCTATGAATGTGTTTTTCAATATACTATTTAACTCATATTAAATCCCTAAATTATTTGTAAAAGAGTTAAAAATTTAAATTGCTAGCAAACATCAAATTAATTTCTTCGGTGATTTTAAAAAATTAAATTACTATCAATCATTAAAATCTTTCTTTACATAAATTGCTAAAAATTACCCCTCCTCCTGTCTCTTAGTAAAGCCTAATGACAGCTTCTTTCTCTTTACTTCCCCCTTCTTTCTTTTTATTTTTTCTCTCTTCTCCCCCTTCCCTTTCAATATATCACTTCCATTAAGTTAACCGATTAAATAGGTCAATGTCTAGTCCCTCCTCCCCTAATACTAAGTATGTCAGATAGAAATATTAAAATAAACCTTCTCTAAACTCGATCATGTCTCTCACACCACCACTCATTACCCTCTCTGTTAAATTACATAAACTTAATACTACCTGTCAAAAGTGTAAATGTTCATTTCATTTTTCGTTTCACCTTTTGGAAGTGTAGTCTGATGATCCAACGTCCTTTAAAAGGACTATGGTGAAATAAATTATTACATGGAGCCTTAAAGTGGTCTGTTTTTCTTTAAAATATATATATATATATATATATATATATATATATATAATTTTTCAACAAGTCAAATGAAACATTTTTTATCTACAAATCCATTTTAAAGAAGTTTATAACTAAGGCCATAAAAGAATAAATATTTTCTTAATTTGAACAAAGCCAGTTATTTTACTTTTTATCATTTAAATCTACTGCAAATTCATTGTTTTTTGTTGATAGGAATAAGTTAATTTTATTATTTACTAAATATATTTTTTGTCAGTTTGTCATTTAATAACTCAAACACTATGACCACCAAAGTTTTTTTGGTTACTAATGAGACCTTAAAGGAGAGTTACAGCATAATAATCTTTAGTCATTTTTGTTGTGTATTAAAATTTACATTGATTTGATTATTATGTATTTATTTACATTGATTTGGATTTATTTATTTTATATTTCAATATTTATTTAAATCTCTGTTTAAATATTCATTTAAATATCTATTTAAATATTATATATTATTATGCTTATTATATATTATTATTATTGTTATGAGTAATTTTTAGTAATTTTTGTTTTAACATAGTAATTTCAGAAAATGTTAAAGTTTTTATTTATTTTTGATGTTGACTCTTTTTCATTGGTATCCATGCTACTCTGCTTAAATTAATGGAATGCTATGATTTATTTCATTGTGGATGTGTTCATATCTGTTTGCTAAAACATTATACACATACACACACACACACATATATATATATGTGTGTGTGTGTAAAAATAAAATAAAATAAAAATCAGGTAGAGTATATCTGTAAAAGAACTATGAATTTATTCATGTGTGTGTGTAGAGATAATTATACCATAAAAAAGATTGCTATTGTATTTAAAACTTATGGAAATTTATTGTATTTTCTTGTATAAATTCAGTATTTCCTGAATATAAAACTGAATAAATAACATTGTATTCATTGTTGAAGAATGAAGATTTCTACATCAGGAGAAATGAGATAAAAGTAGAAAAACCTTTTAATGACAACATGTTTTGCCTTCATCTGTTAGGTTGGCATCTTCAGGGTAGAAGACTACCACACAAAGGTGTAAGATGATGTGGATAAAAAGCTATTCTGCTTTGTTGCATTTTTCCATTTACATTTGGATTCTATATTCTACTAACCCACATCACCAGAACAGAGATGGGCAAATGTTTATATTCAATACTTTCTGAATATTAAACTAAATAAATAACATTTGATTCCCTATTGAATAATTAGGATTTCTCCATCACCAGAAGAATAATTTCTATCTTATTAGAGGAGTTCATTATACAGAGATGGGCAAATGTTTATATTCAATACTTTCTGAATATTAAACTAAATAAATAACATTTGATTCCCTATTGAATAATTAGGATTTCTCCATCACCACAAGAATAATTTCTATCTTATTAGGAGAGTACAGTACATTATATCACAATTTTTTCATGTTTTTAAATTTTTGTCAGTATTTAAATTTGATTATTTCTGTAATCCTATCACCAATGTTTAATCCAATGCCTAAGTAAATAATTCATTGATTCGTTTGCTCCTCTAAAATGACTATGAAACGTGTTACACAGAATTTTTTTCACTTTGTCATTCTGAGGGTCTTGGCAAAGACCATCCTTCTTTGAACTTTGTGAACTGGTGCTGCAGGATCACGAACCAAGAACTTTACCAAATAACAGAAACCCCATCATATTAGGACTACCAACAGCTAAAATGGATAGCACACTACTTCAAACAAAAGATTAGGAAGGAATTCCTCATCAATACTGGAAAGAGTGATAACAGCTACTGGACTTAAGAAACCTGCTTTCCTGAAAAATTGTTTTAAGAGAAAGATTTTATAAATTTTAACCAAAAGCAGTAATGGTTGCTCAGTCAATGAATACCCAATGTTTCCTTGTAGGGAAACAGCTAATGTTACCATTCCCTAACATTGGTCTGATATTATGAAATTTATATCATATTCTCTCATATATACTATAAGCTTCAAACACATCCTTGTTGGATTCAAGTATCTTACATATAGAGATATAACTTGAACATAGATTTATATTTGGATATATGCCACTAAAAAAAAATAAAATAAAAAATGAATGTAATATTCTGACACATTGATAGCTATATAGTAGTCATGTTACGCCAATCAACAAATTTTTTTAAGTAGATTCTCAAACTTTAATCAGATATCTTTAATCTCTAATGTTTTGAGTTCTGGCACCCCACAGGCAATTGATAAAGCGCCTGTACTTCGTTTTCAAACTGACAAAGAATTATGATTACCTTTTATCGTTTGGTGTTTCTATTCAAATGCTGCCTTCTTCTTTCCTTAGACGTGAGCAACTAACATCTTTTTAAAACTTTGATCTTCATGAAGAAAGTGGAGTGTATATAGAAAGAGGAATTATCTTTGTAAAATCCTTAAATAAAACTTGGCAATGTTGTGTATGATGGAACTCGGAAGTTGTTGCTGAACCAATCGACATCCCTGCTTATTTTACGGAAAGCCTAGCCATTTAAGAAAAGGGGAATGTGAGATTGTGTTGCTCATTTCACACGCCTTCAGTGTATCTCCCTAAATTACCTTCCTGCCTTATCTTGGCAAAGGAATACAGCACCCCCCCCCCCCCAAGTTTGTTTTTAAATGGACGGGAAGTGTGTATGTGTGTGTCATTAAGCCATTAGCTTAATTAAAAATGTCTGAGCCAATTTTTTTCATGCAGTTAACTCGTAAAAATGTTTTTAATTTTTTTATATTGAAAAGTTTTATTACTTTGCCTCCCTCTCTGTCCCTTGCTCACAAAAAAGTGTTTATTATTCATTAATCTATTAGTGTATGAGAAGTAGTTTTGCTTTCTAATCAACTTTGTTTTTTAAGCTTATGCAAGGCTCTGCATGTGGTGACTGAGAATGTTCCTTGCTCTTCTGAATTTTTAAGTCTTGACAATTGTTTGCGTTCTTTTCCACTTTGAATTAAAGCATCATAATCAACAGCTGATTGTCATTTCCTTGTGCACTTTACTTCAAGTGGAAAGAAACCACCCCCCATAAGGATTAAACCAGTGTTGGACAGTCTGGTCAAATAATCTCCCATTTCCTTCCTCTCCCCAAATTCTGTAAATAACTTCAGTGGCTTTCAGACCCATTTAAAAATTATACCTCAAAATTGCCAGGATCTCAATATTTGCCTCAGTCATTATAAACCTCTGAAAGAAAAAGTATAGACAAATGGTATTTATAGCATTATTGATATGGTGTGTATATATATATATATATATATATATATATATGTGTGTGTTTATGTGATAGAAATTTTTTTGGGATTTGAATAATCATTTGTAGTCATGCATAGAGTATAGAAAAATCCTTTGCAGAAAGCACTGGACGACTGTTTCATCCTATTTTGGACTCATCAGCAGAGTGCATCTGGGTTTGATTCTCATTAGTGGATGCACACTGCTGACAAGTACCAAATAGAATGAAATGGCCATCCAGTGTTTTCTGCATTCTGTTTAGGATTCTTCTAGACTTGATGAATTACTCCCTCTTTCTTATATATATATATAAAGAGAGGAATAAAGACTAAAGGAAAACTTTACTTTACCGATATGTTTTGGTGTTTGTGATGGACTTTATTAAGGTAAAGGGAGGATTTTATTTTGCAACAAGTATTTCAAAACAGAAGTAAAAATGTTGTTAGGTTTTTAAAATTTATCATGGCTGGTGGGTGTCATCCTCTGGTGGATTTTATCAAGGCAAATGTAAGGATTTTATTTAGCAATAAATATTTATAAACAGAAGTAAAAACATTAGGATGTCGACATTTTTAAATTTAAGTATGTCTGTCAGAGGATGAAGTGCATTTGTAAAGTTTTCCTTTTTATTCTTTATTCATATTGTTCTTTTACAGATATATTTTTATTTATATCTAATTTTTTACACAAACACACACAGACACACACACACACACATATATATAAAATATACAAGTACAAAGGTAATTGCAAAGGTAAATGTCCACTAAATGGAGTTTGCAAAATGGAAGGAGTAATTTACAAAGCCGAAGTAAAAGATACAAATGACCAGAGCAAAATATACATGGGGTGTACTGAAGGCAGTTTCAAGAAAAGATGGTATAATCACAAGTCATCATTCAAGCTAGAAAGACTTAGGAATTTTACCAGACCAGCCAGCCATGTGTGGGAATTAAAATAAAAAATAACAAAAATCCGATTGTAAACTAGAATATATTAAAAAAAAAACAAAAAAAAAAAACAACCCTTACAGTAATCATAGTGATATCTGCACACTATGCCTAGAGGAAAAATTAGTAATAATAACATTTCCAGACCCCAAAAACATCTACTGAATGAAAGATCAGAAATAATGACATGATCCATACACACTAAAAAGTACTTTTTGAGTTTTTACAAACCAGGATGATAGTATGTACATTTTATTTACTCCCCACCCCCAATACAATTTCACTCCTCTTGCTTTTCTCCCCCACCTTCTATTACACTTCACCTTGTGTATTTATATATAAATAATAAAGTGCTAGGAAATCATTTGGCCCTTATCGCCTGAGGATACCGAAAGGTTGAAACCAAGTTACTGTGATTGGCTGATCTAATTTTTTTTAAATTTAAAAGCTCTGCATGTTAAATTTTTATTTTCTTTATATGTGTACTGAGCATATTTTAATACAACTGTTTCTTGTTCTAATACAACTTTGACCAATAACTGTTTTATATATATATATATATATATATATATATAGATGAGCTCTGCCATTGTTTTTGACATATGAGGATTCAACAGCATGTTCCACCCTTGATGCTCTATTTCTGTATTTAGTGATCTGCATTGTAATACATAGATGTTCGATGCATGACCACTCAAATGTTGTAATGACTTTTACGTGCACACTCCTTTATTTTGGTTCTGCTTAACCATTATCACTTTGTAGGTGACTATTTTTGCCAAGCAAAATATTAGTCCCACCAATGCAAGTTGAATTTGAATTTCTTGGTTGTGTGGTCATAACCTTCTATGGCAACACCTAAAACAATCTTGACTGAAATTGAGAGCCAGGCTACTACAATTTCAAATATATAGAACTAATATATAAAACATTATATTTTGAAAGGATTCCATATACAATAAAAAGTGGAAGTAATATTTATAAATGATGCAGAGTGCTGAATGTTAACTCTATCTTTGTACCTCAACAATGGTTTTTCCACTTTTCTGAGAACTTACATGCATTTGGCTGTACATGAAGATTTTTGGTGTCCTTTCATCACACATAAAGTTTGGACTGCTACTCAAGCTTCATGCTACCATGACCATCTGGTGACCAGAAGGCTTTCTGGTTGCCTGACAATCATGCTAGCATGAAACTCGAGTAGCCTTCTGTACATTCTCTTACTTAGTTGTGACACTGGGAAGCATAGTTGCTCTGTCTGGGTAATTTAGAGTTCATGTGAACAAATACCATGAAAATATTTATTGCAGCAGTGAGGAAAGTGACTGAAGCTGAGATTCCAGGTCAGGACCAAGAATATTGCTGACTCTTCTTCGGACTTTATCAAGAATCTCTAAATATACAGCAGGAGCACCAGACTGTATGTGGCAGCAATATTCAAAGCATGAAT
Organism: Acanthosepion esculentum; assembly: GCA_964036315.1. NCBI lineage: Eukaryota > Metazoa > Mollusca > Cephalopoda > Sepiida > Sepiidae > Acanthosepion > Acanthosepion esculentum. Next base: position 89,067,113 of record OZ038501.1, read on the forward strand.
GGATAGTAGACCTATAAAAATGTAAGATAGATTCTGGAAAGAAAAATTGTCTAGCACAACACAGCTGACTTTCTTAGCAGTAGACCTAGCAATGGATTTGATATATTCTTTCCCTTTTGTGTCAGCTGAGAATGTTAGCCCAAGAAGGCACGAGTCACTCTCATGGAGGTTAGTATCAGCCATGCTGATAGGAGGCAAGAAGGGGTCTTATGGTGGCCAGGCTGTTAATCTACCATCTCTGAAACCCTTTTTAATCAGTTGACCATTGCATTTGTACTGTATAAAGAGGCATAATCTTGCATGAAGTTTTGTTCATAAACCAAGGTTAAAATTTGTCCTTCAAAAATTCACTATCAACCTGGGAAGTTGTATTTTATTTTATCTGGTAAATGCCAACGTCTAAGTAACTCATCTACAAATCCAGTACATAAATAACTCCTCTGCTATCTTACTGGTGCTTGAGTCATACAGGATGCTGCTTTTCCTTTAGAACATACTCCAGATGGTCCATCGAGGGTAGATTGGTGCTCGTCGGTGAAAACAGCAATGAAATTAGGATTCAAATAATTTCTAGCCTATTCAAGACTGTCTTATTTTTCAGTTTCAGAAATGGTTGAATATAAGGCATTATATATTTCCCAAAATGGCACAGAATTTGGTATTGAGATGAATTGAACACATTACCTTGATAAACTTCCTAGGATTTAGTTTTGCTGCTCAGAGCTGGATTTGTTTTTTTTTTATGCAGGGGGAGGGGTTGACAGTTTACTTAATTTGAGATAATTTTCTCTCTGTTATTTTGTCCTGGGTATGACGATAAACTACATCTGGCAGCAAGGCCTCAGATCAGGAATTTGGAGTTTTTGAGGAGCATAGAACCACCTCTTAACTGCTGTTCTTAACCAGGTCCACCCTGACCTGGGTGATTGCACCTGTTAGGGTCCAAGCTATGGACAAATAGTGATTCCCCCAAAACAAAAATCAACAGGTCATTTTTATAATAAAATGACCACCAATACATTTTTATAGTTAAATGACCTACAATAATTCTTTATAGCAAAATGATAATTAATACAAAACTAAAAAGTATAAAAATACATTTTTATAGTAAAATTACCATCAACACATTTTTATAAAAACATTACTAACAATACATTTTCATAGTGAAATTACCAGCAATATATTAAAAAAATGACCAACAATACATTTTATCATTCTATATTTCTGAGATGAGGTATAGTAACTATTTACACTATTTACGTTGTTCGGACAGTTGTCCTCATCTTTATTGCCATATTCATAGCGTTTCAGCTGTTATAAGCTCCAGCCTTTTTCAGGTGATATATGTTGGAATTTCAAACCCAGTGTATAAAAGTTTTGGTTGAAGTAATCTAAAATGTGACTTGACCCAACAGGTTGTGAGTTCAATACCTGGCCACAGCAGAGGTGGACAAAAACTTGGAAAGTTAAGTTAGTAAAGGGAATTAACTGAAACTGAGATATCCAGAAAAGGCATGGCATGTGGAACTAGAACAATCTACCTCGGTGGACTAAATAAAGTTTGAAATTCCAACATATATCATCTGAAGAAGACAGAGCATACAACAGCCAAAACATTGTAAATATGACAATAAACATGAAGACAACAGTCCGAACAATGTAAATAGTGTAAATAATACATTTTATGATCTACAAATAATATATCTAAAAACATACGTTTACCTTGAAAGTAAAAAATTACGTACAAAATATGTAGTTGAAAGCATAATATTTTACAAAAAATGTTTAGATTTTGACATTAAACACCCCATAGATGTTGATATGCCTCTAAACAAAATCAATCAGTCATCTCTGTGTTATTATGCTAATCATATCAGATTGATGCAATGGTCTTTAGTATATTTGGCTACTGTTCAACACAGGTTGTGAACACCCGCCATGTATTCAGTTGTGAACACCCGCCATGTATTCAGTTGTGAAAGCAGAATAACATATATTTTTATGACTTCAAAGTTCCCAAGAAAATTAAATTTTCAGCATTAAATGACCCATAAAAATGTTGATATTCCGTTAAACAAATCATTAAATCAAAAAGATAAAAATATTTTGAATACACTTTCATGTTTGAACTGTTATTTTGTTTTTTTAGAGTTACTATTTCAGCCCTTTATACATATGAGCCAGCTTAAAATTTCTGTTATGTTTAGTATCGGATTGATACAAAAATTCCCAGTGTCGTCTTTTATTCTTTAGGGAAATCTTTGAGATATCTTTGAAACTTACTCAGTTCTAATGCTCGTGCATGCTTACTCTTTAAGAATTGTTTTTGGAAATGTGATAATTTTTGTGGTGAAAATCATGGCTGAATACGAAATGTACTTTCAGAACCATTTACTCTTCAAACTTTAAAGGGAGAAAAGGCAAAGTGGAAGCACACAAAATTCATGAAAAGAGGTCAGATGGTCTTGACCTGGCATCTCTGATTTAATCACTTTTCCATTGCCGTAATGTAGCTTCTCTATGCCTTATAATAAATATTTTCACAGTAACTTTACTGATAACCTATCGTCATTGCTACCTAAACTTTACAAATTCAAGTGCAATATGAGATTGGCAGCTAAGTTTCATAATTTAATTGTTGAAATTGCTAGTTGTGATTAATACTTTCTATGCTAATAAGAAATTAGAACTTGGCTCTCCAATTAACAATTCTGAGCCATTATCCATTACACTACCTGCACATTCAAGTTTACAGGACCTGGTATTTGTAAGCAGTCACCCATTAAAGGTACTGACCAGCCTTGACATTGCTTAACTTTGGTGATCATATGAGAACTGGTGTTTGAACATATGATCCTAATCCTTATTTTGCAAAGAAAATGCATTGAGAATCCAAGAAATGGATTGTCCAAGAAAACAGGATTACTATTTGTACTAGCTTATCCTTATTTGATGACTTATTTGTACTAGCTTTTCCTTATTTGATGACTTATTTGTACTAGCTTTTCCTTATTTGATGACTTATTTGTACTAGCTTTTCCTTGATATGAAACTGATATATAGTCAAGTTCTAACTGTTATTAAGCTTCTAAGTTTGAGTTTTTAAATATATATTTTTTCAAATTATTCTTGTTATACACTACCGTTTCACAGAATTGGTGAAATCGGTGAGCCGAATTCAAATTCCAGTTGAGTTCATTACATTTGCTTACTTACAAATATTCTTAGGAAAGGGCTCCTCGAGGTAGTGTAATGGTTAACATGCTTGTCTCGCTAGTAACAATTATGACTGAGTAGTGAGTTCAGTCTTCTCTGGGCTTCCCCTACTTTTGGCCTTGTGCCACATCTAATCTACGCTTGGAAAATCACTACATACAAATATCCTTGGGAAAGGTATGAATCCAGCTCTTCTCCCAGTTATGGGTTAAATAGTAGGACTCGTATCTGGTAAAATCATTATCTCCCCCCACCAAATTAGTTCATGCAATAGTCACTTGCAAAAAAAAAAAAAGTTGTACAAGCCAAAATATGTTTCAGCTTTAAATAACTCACAAAGGGTTGATAAGCCATAAAAAATCGAAACAATCAGAGTTGGTCTTTTCACCTCCCAGTTTTGTAAACATGTTGAAATGACTTCCTTTTGTCAAAACGGACACTGCCACCTGATATTGCCAGAACAAGGGAGATACAGTAAAAAAGATATAAATACAAATGATAGATCTTTTTTTGTGTTATGTCCCTTCAAGATGTGAGTGATAATGGCTCTCCACAGCTTTGTCTTTTGTAGATCTTAGCAATGTTTGCCTTTTATTACCCTTCCCACTCATCCATTTACACAAGCTTGTCAGATAGGTTACACTGTTTCCTTCTGATTCTCATGTTTTTAATGTCTTGTGAGTGTCAAATTCTCTAAACCCTCATTCCTCAATATGTGTCATATGGGAATTTCAAATGTTACTTTGATTCATAGTATAAATCCCTTTTTGTTTCCATTTTTCATAAAACTTTGTCATGTTCAGTCCATGTTATTCTCAGTATCCTTCTGTAGAACTACACTTCTGTTGCTTCATGTCTCTGTAAAGAAATTGTCCAGCATTCACTGTGACCTAGGAGGATTGGTATCACATAGCCACTGAGCACTCTTTTCTTTTGTTTCTAACATGATTTTTCTGTTTGTTTGCTTGGCTTTTGAAAGGTATCCCTTGTTATCTCAATGTGCGTTCGGATTTGGTTGTCACATTTTCTGTCCTCTGTTAAAACACTTTCCAGATATTTAAATTGTTGTACTTCTTATAGCGAAGAAAACGGCGACTTACCTCATCAAACAAAGTGAAAGCGCGTTGCGTGTATCCTACGATGGAAAAGAAAATTACTTACCAAAAAAAGGGCACGTATTCTGCATGACATGCTGAAGATAGAATATTTAGATTAAAAACAAGTTCGTCGCAGGGGTCTCTATAAAATATTTGATATGCAAAATATTTGGCGTCCTCTCCCAGTTGTCGACGAATGAAGAAAATACTTGGCTGATAAAAGCAGCTGTTCTCGAATCGAGGGGTCGATTGATGTATTTTGGCTACCGCATTTGTTGGAGAGTGCGTTATTTTTCTGACTGGTGATATGCATTGGGATTTTTGTTATAGTACCTGCAAATTGAGTTTTCGGCATTTCTTTCTGCCTCCGATATTCGAGTCTGAACTTACAGTGACTTGTTCTCTGCGTTGTGGAACTAATCTGCGACAAACATTTCCTTTGCTTTCAGAATGCTTACACTTCTTTTAATCTCTCCAATTTTAATTTACATATTGGACTGCACCTTTTGCTGTCAACAATGCATTGGCTTCTTAAAATTGATAGTTAGTCCTTTCTTCTCACTTTCTTTATTACCTTTTCTAAGAGTTCCTTCAGTTTTCTTTTGTTTCTGTCATCAATATTAACACAGTATTAACTGTGTATATTATGTTATTAAGATTGAATAATAAATCCTGATAGAACTAGTTTTCTTAGGATTGCTTTGCTGTATAGTTTAAATAAATCTGGTGGAAGTTGTATCCTTGTCACCCATTCCTGTTTTTACATAATTAATTTTCTGTTCAAAGGAGGTTTTCTCCCAGTATAAGGATATATGTATATAAAAATTATATTTCTCCTGTCCTGTATTAGTTAAAGGAATTTGTGTATGTAAAAGTAGAAACTATAATAAGACAGGTTGTACTTATCAATTATATTAGGAATTAGTGCTTGATGAAAACCAAGTTTTGTTTTATGGAATAAGAACTTTGTGTGAAAAGTGAATATTTTATTTAAAGCTTATTGTTACTTTCTTAAAATAATTCTAATATTTTAAATTGGAACAGTAAAGATTTATTCAACCTTTACAGTAGGGTGATTTATTCAGCTTTTACAGTAGGGTGATTTATTCAACCTTTAAAGTAGGGTGATTTATTCAACCTTTAAAGTAGGGTGATTTATTCAACCTTTAAAGTAGGGTGATTTATTAAACCCTTAAAGTAGGGTGATTTATTCAACCTTTAAAGTAGGGTGATTTATTCAGCCTTTACAGTAGGGTGATTTTGAATGTATTAGAATTCCTACCAGGATTCATTATTTCACATTGTCATTCTGAGAGTCTTGGCAAAGGCCATTCTTCTTTGAACATTGTGGACTGGCACTGCAGAATCACAAAGAACTTTACCAAATAACCCCATCACTTGAAGACTTTCAACCACAGCAACAACTGAAATGAATAGCACTTGAAGAGAAAATAAGGACATAATCAAGATGTTGACATTCCACACTACTTCAAAAAAAAAGTTAGGAAGGAAAACCCCTATCAATACTGGAAAGAGCAATAACAGCTACTGGATTTGAGAAAACTGTTTTCCTAAATATTGTCTTAGCAGAAAGATTTTATTGGCGACCACAATCTTAACATCATTAAATATGCAGATGACACAATGTTGATAGAAGACAGAAAGGAAAATACAGGAACTACTACAGAAGGTGGTGAAGGAAAGTGAGAAGAAAGGACTAAACATCAATTGTAAGAAGATAGAATACAAGATTGTTAGCAAAAAGAAGAGCCCAAAATTGTTAATTACAAATTGGAGATACCAAAATCAAGCAAGTACAACAATTTATGTATCTGGGAAGAGTTTTAACAGAGGCTAGAAATTGCAACATTGAAATCCAAAGATGCTGCAGAATAGTGAAAGATGCCTTCCAAAAGCTAAACAAATTATTAAGAAACAGAAAAATCATGTTAGAAACAAAGAAAAGACTACTGGATTCTTATGTAATATCAGTCCTTTTATATGGCAGTGAATGCTGGACAATCTCATCATAGATGAAGAAGAGACTTGAAGCAACAGAAATGTGGTTCTCCAGAAGGATGCTGAGAATACCATGGACTGAACATGTGAGCAATGACGAAGTCTTAGAGAAAATGGAAACAAAAAAGACACTTATACTTAGAATCAGAAAGGAGTTGAAATTTCAAGGGCACATAATGCGGAAAATGACTTAGAAAATTTGATACTCACTGGGAATATTAAAGGCGATAGGAAAGCAGCACATAACCTATCTAATGAGCTTGTGTAAATGGTTGGCAGAACAGGGATTAGGAGAGATAGTGAAAAGACAAACATTACTAAGTACTAGAAAGCACAGTAAATTGTGGGGTCATGATTACCCATGTCCATGACACATAGAAGAAGAGTTGTCTAACTAACAAATAGTGAATTAAAATCTATGAATATTATGGAAAAGAAATTTGACAAATCTCCGTCCTTCATTTTACTTTTGTTATGGTAAATAAACCTGGTTAGAGTATTTTTCTCATGCCACTGAACCGGTTTGTCTTACTCATAATGCCCCCCCCCCTCTCTCTCTCACACACACACACACACACAGCACTCTCTGTCACTTGTCAATTGTCAAGTCCTTGTCATTTCCAAGAAGTCACCATTAAAAATCAACACGATAAGTTCTCAGAACATTAAAAAGAGTTGGGAGTACACTTAATACAACATAGTTTTTGTTCAGGTTATGTAAGCTGAAAGCTTAGAATGGATTTAAACATGTATCAATATGGTGTTTTCCTTTCGTCTTTCAATGATAATATGATTAAGCTTATCAGACAATATGAAAGGAACTTGAAATAAATAGACAAAACTTGTCTATATTATTTAATGAAGCATGCATTAAAATATATATATATATATATATATATATATATATGTGATATGTTCACTTAGCTGTACAATTAAATCTCCTCTCAAGTGGGTGTTACTTCCATGAAACTCTAAGTAAACACAAGGTAAATGGACAAATAATATTGTTTATAGAGCTAACATACAATCTGATAAAGAAAAAATTTTACATTGGTGCATCTGAAATGGACTGGAAAAATCAGTTTTGCAACCACAAACTAAGTACAAAAATAATACTGATCACTCTAAATATTACTGGCAAATAAAATATGGTGGAACTGTACTAAAAATTACATAATGGGTAGAACTAAATCTTACGATGATAAAGGTGAAAGATGTCATTTTTGCCTTTGAGAAAAACTGACCATTCTAAAAAAAATATAGATAATGTTATTTTACTAAATGACAAAAATGAATTAATGGTCACATCTAGACATAAAATCAAATACCTCTTGCAAAATGTTGAACCAGATTGATTTCAATTCAAATGATATTGCCTCATGTTTTTTTTTTAATATATAGATTTATTTATTCATTTTTTTTTTGTTTAGATTTAGATGTAGGATTTTATATTTATTAGTATATAAATTCCTATTTGCTTTTTTATGTTCTTTTATGTCTCTTTTCTCCCTTTTTAAAAAAGTGATAAATAACTTTAATGTGTGGTGTAATATAAGAGGCAATTGCTTTTCTATTAATAAATTTGTAAAATCAATGTAATTAAGTATTATCAATAATTTCTATAAAATCTTCTATTGGTTGTATTCTAAATAATGTGGTTTTGCATGATCTATACAATATGAAATAAAAGCATTTTTTTTTGTTCAAATACTCTGGACATCATATAATACTGACTATTCCATCTTGTCTGGACATCCCGAATAAATTTATGATCTGGTAAATTAAATTTTTTTCTGGTATTCCTGGTACTTTGCCAAAACTGCAGATGAGTGATTGAAGTGGACAACTATTTATTTACAAATAGAAAGTATATCCTTCACATACCTTTGTGCAAAGATGGCATAGTTAATGGTCAACTGCAAGGTGTGTAGAAAACAAGGTAATGACTCATATTGGGCTTGTACAGATGCTGCTGCCATATTAGCCACATTATCTCTTATGAGAACATGAATTTTACTATGAGAAATATTAAATTGCTGTACTGTCTCTCTGATACTTGTTTCAAAAGCTATAAAATTTTTCAGAAATACATGAATTTCATAGAAACCAATTTAAGTTTCATAAAAAGAATGCTTACTTTTTTTTAAGTCTTATTGAAAAAAAAGTTTATTTTTGTAAAAAAAAAAAAAAATTATTCTGTCAGATTTAATCAACGAATCATTTTCTGGACATTATAATTACATGGAATTTTATTTTTAATTTTTAATTTGTACTTAAGAATAAATAAAAATTAGTATTTTAAAATAAAATTTTATATAAGATTCCAATTTTTTTTCTACATTTTGAAATGCAGTCAATGCTTTTTTTTTTCTTTTTTATAAATTAAAAAAAAAAAAAAAATTAAGAGAGCCTGAAAGACCAACAATGTGAATTCCCTTTGTGTTTATATTACATAATTTTGATTATAATTATTAAATTAATACTTTATAATATTAAATGGGCAAATTAACAATTTTATTTTGAACTGAAAGAGACTTTAAACTAGCAAACTGTATGGAAAGTTCAAGAACTGAGAAACTTGCACTTTTTTTTTTTTTTTACACAAGTAAAATAAATTTACATTGTACTTAAGTATTATTATGATCAATAGATTTTAGTTTTACTGATAGTTTAAAATCAATAAATATTTATATTTTTTTATTATTAGTATCAGGAATCGAAAATTTAAGTTTTAAACAAACCAAAAAAAACCAACAAAACAACCCAAAGAATCATTTTTGGAATTGGAAATTTGATTAAAAATTTTCTGATTCCAATGCCAATTCCAACACCCCAATCCAATATTTCCGCTTCTTGATTCTACTTAATCATAACATTACTTTGTGTGTGTGTGTGTGAGAGAGAGAGAGAAAGAAAGAGATAATTTTACCCCTCCCCCTAAATGAAATGGTCCACTATCATTACAGTATGGTATAATACCAATATTTAAATTATGCAAAAATCATTTTTCCCATCATTACCAGAGAATCACATTATTCATGGAACTTAGAGTTTTTCTACCGGCAACAGAAAATTTGTATATTTATTTATTCTTAATATAAATTATAGCGCTGTTGTTATACAACAAGCACTATTTTATTAGCACCATCAATGTGCAATATTTCATATATATTTCTAAAGAATATCTTTAATCTGATACTTTTGTTACATCTAATGTTATTATAATGGATAATTTGTATTTGAAATAGATGATCCATTTTTATTTATCAGTGTGTATTACATCTAATCTCAGCCCGTGTGAAATAATAGTTTAGCAGACTATTATTTTTTAGAGGAAGTGTATCACTGCTCTGACTTCATGTGGTTGACATTCAAGGTCAGATGGAAGACAAAACAAGGAAGTTGATTTTGATTAGCTGAGCTGGTGTGAGAACAATACACAGAGAAAGGCTTTTCAGTGAGTTGTTTCTGAGCCATCAAACAATGTAGGTGTGTTTTCTTTCATGTCTGAAATGTCCCTCCCCCCATTTGGGGAGAGCGACCTGACTGGATAGGTAGAAATGTACATATTGATATAATTAATAAATAGTTAAGTAAAATTACCTTTGTTGAAGTCTTTCATAACTGGACCCCAACAATATTTTGTGACCCCCCAGCTGGGAGGAGAAGGCTGAGAGAGATGAGACCTGTGCATTTGAGAATTCTTAGCAAAGAAAATGCATTCTTTGTTAGGTGGATGCGGGTTCAATCGCTGCTGGGAAATGAATTTTCTTTGCTAAGATTGCTTGGAATGCAGAGTCAATAAACGTAATACACATTGTATCCATTATAATAACATTTGAAGTTTAATATATATATATATATATATATATATATATAAAATCCAAAACAACCTCATTCATAAAATAGCTATTTCGATCCACAAGATTTTCTCGTGGCCCTTATCAATTCAGAGATGTTATGTGTTGTGTATATATATATATATATATATATATATATATATATATATATATATATATATATATATATATATATACACACACATACATGTGTGTGTATATATACAGTGTGCAATGGGTAAAATGTCAGCATTTTATATTTTTAATTTTGCACATGTACGTTGTTTGTATTAAATTTTATTGACTACACAGTATAGTAGGGTCAGTTGGGAACCATCTGTGAGAAAAAAGAACCATGGCACAATTCACTCTACCAAAAATTTGGAAATGGCATGCTGTACTGCTTGGCATTCATACCAGAAGCTACAATACAAACATTTCAGAGTGTTTAGCTGTCAATCTGAGTACAATGCAGAGAAGTTTGAAAGAGTTGGATGAGTCGAATGGTGATTATGAAGGTGTTTGGAATGATCACTATTGATGGCAATGTTATACCTTCATTCATCTTCCCTCAGGGCCCCAGACTCAACACGAAGGCCTGCATCAAGTGCCTTGAGGAGGTAGTGCTGCCCTGGGGCAAGAGGGTGGTTGCTGGAAGACCCTATGTCGGGCAATAGGACTCTGCACCATGCCTCACAAATAGGAGGACCCAGTCATGGCTGTTAGACAATTTCTGCAACCACATCATCCCTTACATCTGGCCCTTGAACTCCCCAAACTGCAACCTCCTTGTGGGGGTGCAGTTGAGAATCCAGCAAAACTCCTTGTAACACCAAAGATAAACTGAATGCAAGGATTATGGAAGCATTCACCAATTTAAACAAGGAGACCATCCAGATGAGTTGCAGGAGATTTCAAAGTCATCTGGAGGTCATGGTTGAAGCCAATAGAGATTTAATTGAATAAATTTACTCTTTAGTATTTCAAGATATTTTTGTGTAATTTGATAAATATATCTGTTAAAATGAGATGTCAGTGTTATTTTCATTTTTTGTGTAATTTAGATGACAATTTATCCATTGCACCCTGTATGTGTGTAAAATATAGCTCTACAAATTAGTTTTTTTTTTTTCTCCTTATTGGTGTCAGTGTCCAAGCTCATTGGGGTTGGGGCGAGTGAGGCTACTTTTGAAAGCTTTTTGTTGTCTGTTTACTTTTGTTTTCTATAATAATGTTACTGTCTTTTTAGAGGTGGTAAAATAATAGTTTGTGAGTCACTGAAAAGAAATGAGCAATCTTTGACATAACCATTGTCTGGTAATTAAAAGAAATAACAAAGTCAGTAGCATCCTAGCAGAAAAGCATTACTGAGAGAATTTTGTCTCTCTAACATTATCTCAGTCAAGAAAGAACACAAGAAAACAAAGTAAGAAGTTTTGATCAGTTTACATATGTCGAACATTTTATTATTATTGTATAAGTCTTCTTGTTCCTTAGTTAGTTGGTACATATATTACAACTGTCTCTACCTCATAAATAATAGACTATTCTATTTTGATAGAGGGAAGATGAAGAAGACATATCAGAGACGCCGTTTGGTTTCACTGAGAAATAGAGAGAAGGTAGAGGAAGTGTTAAGGCTCTCATGTATTTAATGTCTGTTCAAGTGAAATGGAAAAATTTGTCAGTATCTCTCTATAGCTCTGAGATGAGGTATTATGATTATTTACATTATTCGGACGGTTATCCTCATCTTCATTGCCATATTCACAACATTTCAACCGTTGTACAATCTGTCCTTCTTCAGGTGATTGGAATTTTCAAAACAAACCCTTTATTTTGTCCATTGGAGTAGATTGTTCTAGTTCCACATGTCATGACTCTTCCAGGTGTCTTAGTTATTTCCCTTTAACTCAACTCTTCAAGTTTTTTGGTTTACCACTGCTGTAGCCTAGTATTGAACTCACAACTTTTTCCGTCTAGTCACTGGAGCTAACCAACATCTTTATACACTGAGCCATGTGTCCTTGAGAGTTCAAAATCTAAATCACCTGAAGAAGGCCGGAGTGTACAACGGCTGAAACATTGTGAATATGGCAATAAAGATGATGATAACAGTCTGAATAATGTAAATAATGTAAATAAAAATGTCAATTTGAAATTTTTTTTTACATTTGTACCCTCTTCCTTCTTTAATAACCTGAATTTGTACTTATGATGGTTATTGCAATATTTGGCTAAGCTTAAATATTTAGCAATGCAGTCAGAGAATTCCCACAGATATTATATAGTTGGAGAACGAGTGAGGAGCTTATTCAATGATTAAATTTGGAATTATGATTCATCAGAAAATTCAAATAAAAAAACTGAAATTTTCTCTGGTACTACTGTTACTACTATTTATCATTATTATTAATAGTACTAGTTTACTTATTCTATCAAAAATGATGGTAATGTCTAAGTAATTTTACAAATGTATTTTACTTAGAATATATTAACTTTCTTTACATTTTTTTGTCCATCCTGGCTATAACGATAAACTACATCCACATCTTGGGTAAGATGATAAACTACATCCAACAGTAAGGCCTATGATCAGGAGGCTTTGAGGAGTTTGGAACCACCACTTAGTTGCTGTTGTTCCCAGGTCCACTCTGACCTGGGGTGGTAGCACCTGTTAGGGTCCCAGCTATGGGCAAATAGTTAACCTCTAAACTGGGGTCAAAGCACTATGAAAGTGTAAAAATAGGTTTTAATACCAGCAATAAATTTTTTGTTAAAAAAATTATTACCAGCAATACATTTTTGAAGAAATAAATCTTGCCAGTAATATATTTTTTGAAAAAATATTACCAGCAATAAAAATCTTGTCGGCATTAAATAATCCATTGAGGTTGACATGCCATAAAACAAACAAATACATTTTTTGTTTATATTCAATACTTCCTGAATATTAAACAAATGACATTATTCTATTCACTTCAGAATAATTATAGAACTTTATTTATCAATTTGAGCATAATATTTCTCTTCTCGTATATTTACCTTGTGACAAATCTGAACACAGCATCAATAATCTTTCCGCGGGTAATTAAGTGTTTTACGGCCTGGATTGTGTAAACTGAACTATAACACTTAAGAAAGTGGACCCATTCTGAAATCACGTTGTAGGGAAGTTATAACTCTAAGTAAATAATTATAAACTTTATGTCTCATAAAATGAGAAATCACAAGATGTGGAAACAACAAAACAGGTATTATTTATTATCTGGTTATGTGGTGTTGAAGACACAAAAGATAGTAATATGGAGTAAAATTATGGGTTTGGGGTCAAATATGGATCGAAATCTGAAAGAATGATAAGATAAATAATAAGTAAAGTGTATACAGTCTTTCTCGTATGTTTTTTTTTTTGTTTTTTTATAGGTATGTGTAATGGATGTCCAGATAATTTAGTTGGAAAATCAAGAAGTGTTTGGGGTTTTCTTACCTTTATTTTTGTTGAGTATTAACAGATAAATGCTATTTTTCGTCTGAAAAAGGAAAAGGAGCCAAAATTTTCATTGACACACTTGTTGATGGCCTGTCTGTGTTGACTGCTTGTCTGATAGTGAGAATGTGATGTTTGTGTGTATAGAGGAGAAAAGTGGGGTTCATTCTCATTGGTTTAGAATGAGTGAATTAATGTTAATTATAGTTGTTATAATTATTTTATTATAATCATTTTTAACACTATAATTAATTTATTTTTTTATGAACACAACATCATGCGATTCATGACCAACAATCAACTAACAGATCACATAAATATACAAACCCTTCTGGACATAACTGGTCTGATCTTAATTGTTCCCTTAATAAAGACAAAAAAAAACCTTAAGTGGTATGGATATATTAAGCGAAGGTAGAGAGGTTTGTCAAAAATATGTATTGTAGCAGGGGATGATTGCTGGAAAAAGAAGCAGGGGAACCCATTGAAGAAGGTTGTATAACAACATAATCAAATGGACACAACTTCAACTTCAACCTTTAAACCAAACGATCCAGGGCTGTGAACTCTGGAGTCAGTTGTGATATATGAATACACATCCTGTTATCGGTGGAGATAATGTTCAATGAAGATGTGTGTTTCAAGCCTTTGGACAAAACAAACTGCGGTTGATGTAGCAAAAATGAAAACTTAACCATCGCTTGTTTCTTCTAATTCACAGCCATTTTTATATATATATATATATATATATATATATACAGTGTAACCCGGATATAAGAGAGTTGTCGGGACCGGAGAAGAAGTCTCTTATATCCGGGTTTGGTCTATTTTGTTTTATTAACACAGGCTCTAATTTGGGACCAGATAAAATCTCTCTTATATCCGGGTTTCTCTTATATCCGGGTTACACTATATATAATGTGCGCAAAAGTCACTTAGGTATTATATACAAATTTCAAAGTGTGTTAACATTGATATTTTTAAAATTTTCTGAATGTTTAAAAACCGTTTTCGACATTTTTGTATGGATTTTTTTGGAAGCATTCATTTGAGGATAATAATTATTCTAATGAAGAATGAGCAGATACATAATTTTATTTCATATATATATATATATATATATATATATATATTTAATAGTTGTATATTTCGGCAGCAATCCTTCATTTATGCATGTTTCATTAAAAATGACAGACAAGGTACTACAGTTAAGCTTTTTATGTAATTTTTCTTGTGTTTGAACAAGAGCCTCCTTTTCTGGACAAAGAGTGTGTAAGAACTGTCCAAATAACTGCATCCACCTGTAAAAAAAAGATTAAAAATAATGGAAGCTTTAATAATAATAAAAGAAAAAGCCAACTCTTAACAATATTAACTACGAACAAGGCCACAATGTGCTAACCGTATTCAGAAATTAAAACATCCCTACAACACACTAAAACATACACATAATGCACACACGCAATGAAGCTGAAAAATCAAATCATCCTTGTTAATGGCTAAAGGTATAGCCGAAAGCACTCGGAACTATAAAACAGTTTTTACACATTCTTTGTCGAGAAAAGAAAGCTCTTGTTCGAACACAAGAGAAATTAAGTAAAAAGCTTCACCGTAGTACCTTGTCTGTCATCTTTAATGAAACATATACATACATATATATATATATATATATATATATATATATATATATATTACATGAATATATATATGAGAATTCTTTTGTAGAGGTAGGTTTTTTTAAAGTCAATATGGCATGAACTAAATTGTTCAATAAATAGAGGAATGTCACTGTTATTATAAGAAATTTGCATGTAGGATCGGTTATTTTAATATCAAGTATGTGGTGCAGTTCAATTTACATTACATGAATCATTCATACAAAAAGCAGATACTTGATATTAAAATAACTGATCCTACGAATTCTCATATTACTATATTAGTACAAAAACGCACAATTCAAAATTTTAAAAAAATTCAACTACAGCGTTGCGACCACATGCTCCAAAAAAATTTTCCACAGTTAACAATAACACATTTCCAAAAAACCTATTTCGGAGTACATATTAACTTTCATTATCCTGTTATTACCTGGATGTAAAAAAGACATATCTATTCTATACCTGACGATGATTGTAGGAACAATTGAAAGCTCGTACTTAAAAAAAAGACCTTATAAAACTGGAATTTATAAACAGAGATCATAACATTCATCAACGGGTTCGAGGTTAATGTATTTTATTATAAAAATAGTTTGCGAGAGTGATTCTTGCCATATCATTAACTTCACTATCTGCCTTTTGTATGAATGATTCATGTAATGTAAATTGAACTGCACCATATACTTGATATATATATATATATATATATATATATATATATATATATATATATATATATTGCACATTGAGTGCTGGTGTTAATAAAATAGTGCTCGATGTAATATAACACAGCTATTAAGTGTATATTAATAAATATACATATTCTTTACTAGTTAGATGCCTCAGTTTCAAGCACAACACAATCTTCAGGTCAGGTGCTGAGTAGAAACTCAGCACAGCACTTGGAGATTACATTGTGCATGAAACTCTGAGTCATACTACTGGTGAGGAATAAAAAATAATATATATATATATATATATATTCTTTTAATTAAAAGAATATATATATATATATATATATATATATATATTAATTAAAAGAATATATATATATATATATATATATATATATATTCTTTTAATTAAAAGAAATATTTTTGCAATTCCCACCCAAATAAAGTTAGTTGTCTTGTACACAAAAAACAAAGTCCAATAACTCTGTATAGTTATGGATCAATTTCATACTGAATCAATATTATAAACAGGATCCCCCAACTTGCAAATTGATAAAAAACAAATCTATATTTTAATTCTGGCAAGTGTAGTAACCTAAGGAAAGACAAAAGAATGCTCACTATTTACATTATTCAGACTATTGTCCTCATCTTTGTCGCCATATTTATTACAACGTTTCGGCCGTTGTACACTCCGGCCTTCTTCAGGTGGTTGGAATGTGGAACTGAACCCTTTATTTCACTCACTGAGGTAGACTGTTCTAGTTCCACATGCCATGTCTAATGGATGTCAGTTGTCAGTTATCTCCTGTTAATTCCCCTCTCCAAGTTCCCCACTGCCTTAGCCGGGTATTGAACTCACACTCTTTGGGTCCTGCCACTGGATCTAACTAACACCTTTATCCATTGTGCTATGTGTCCTTGAGGACATCTGTGTATGAATTTCTTCACAGATATCTCTCCCAAGTAAGACTGCCCCCCATAGAGGAGAACATGACTAAAGACTGTGTGTACGCTATCTCGTGCAACTGTGGAAAGAAATATAAAGGGGAGACAGGCCGCTCCCTTAAGGTAAGGCTTCAAGAACACCAAAAAGCTGTAACATGAGGGGAAGTGGAAAAATTATGCGTGGCTGACCACATATGGAGAGAAAAGGGAGATCACCGCCCTCTGTGGGATCACGTTGAGATCATAGACAAAGAACACCATTGGAAAATTTGTAAACTTAAAGAATCAGCACATATGCTAGGCCACAAAAATCTTCTGAGCCAACCAAGCATAGAAATGAATACAATATGGGAACCAGTAATGAGGAGTGCCAGAGAAAAGTGATAATAACAACAAAAATTGCAATATGAGCTCTGGTTAAAAAAAATAAAAAAATGCTGAAGACATTAGGTTTATAATACCCAGAAATTCATACACAAATTGTCCTCAAGGACACATAGCACAGTGGATAAAGGTGTTAGTTAGATCCAGTGACAGGACTTAAAGAGTGTGAGTTCAGTACCCGGTTAAGGCAGTGGAGAACTTGGAGACGGGAATTAACAGGAGATAACTGACAACTTACATCCGTGGAACTAGAACATTCTACCCCAGTGAGTGAAATAAAGGGCTCAGTTTGACATTCCAACCACTTGAAGAAGACCGAGGCATACAACAAAGATGAAGAAAATAGTATACATAATACCTCAGAAATATTGACAGATACAAAAGAATGCTCACCTAGAAAAAAAATTATTTCTTAAAAATTTTTCCCTATTTTTTTATGAGAGTACCACTATATTTAAGTAGTGTTATTAGGTTGGTGCAAAAATAATGTCGTTTTTTGACGTTCAACTTCATGTGAGAAAACAACATTATTTTTGCACCAACCTAATATTTATTTTCTTGCTATAGGATTTTTTTTTTTTTTTTTTTTTTTTTTGAATGGACAGAAAAAGTAACCATGAATTGCATAAATGTAGAAAATGAATAAAGAATAATAATTTTCTCTTTGAAAGAAAACTCCATTTTGCTTCAGTCCGTGTTGATATCTGCAGGTGTTGGTTGTCTGTCCTCCTTGAGTATCACATTTTGGTACATCTGATACCCACTGAAGAGAAAGGTGACTTTGATAAAATGTCTCATTTGAAATCACAGCCTTTTGTGATGGTTCTTTCTTGGTTAGAATAACTTTGTTCGCTGCCATGTGTAGATAGGTATTTACTTTTTTTAGTCAGTGACAAGGCCAAAGATAGACATGAGATTATTTAATACCAATCTTTTGAGGAGGGGCTCCTGCACACACATTGGGAAAATTGGAATAAAAAGTTTTGGCTTTTACCTGAGATTGAACTATAGTGAGCTGTGGATAGTAGAGGCATCAACCTCCAAGAGAGACTCAAAATACAGTCTAATTCTTGAGTAAATTAAACTAAGAATGATATTGTAAATTTTTTTTCATAATAGTTCAGGGCAATGATTCATTCTCTCCACACACACACACACACATAGTTGGATTGATGATGACAAATAGCGTGAAACCCAGGGTCACAAACTCACAGCAATCCAAATAAATATGTTAGCTCTATCACTGATATTGAGCACTTTCCAATAAGTACCATGCATATATATAAATAATATATATAAATAATTGCATATGCATATATATATATATATATATATATATATATAAATGAATATGACAGACAAGGTGCTTTTATTTAGTTTTTATACAATTTCTCATGCGATCTAATAATTTTTTTCTTTTCTGATGATAAATTATATAAAAACTGTCTGAATGTTCTTTTTATCCGAGCGCTTTCGGCTATACATTTAGCCATTTCCAATGATTAAATATATTAACTGTTAAATAAGAAATAGTTTGTTGCATGTATGTATTTATATAGTGTTTTCATTTTTTTTAAAACATGGTCAAGATCTTGTGTCCATATAAATATATACATGCAACAAATGATTTCTTATTTAACAGTTAAAATATTTAATCCTTGAAAATGGATAAATGTACAGCCGAAAGCGCTTGGATAAAAAGAACATTCAGACAGTTTTTATATAATTTATCATCCGAAAAGGAAAAAATTATTAGATCGCCTGAGAAATTGTATAAAAAACTAAATAAAAGCACCTTGTCTGTTGTATTCAATGAAATGTCCATGAAAGAAAGATTGCTGCCTAAATACACACACACACACACACAGATATATATATATATATCTGACTTTAGGCATTATTTTTACTGGACACTCATATTTCAGTAGATGCTCTGTTTATTTATCAAACAGTAGGCAGAGGTACGGTGGAGTAATGGATAGCAGCTCAGATTGAGGAATCGGAGAGACGAGTTTGAATTCCAGTCAAATCCATTGCATTCACTTATGTGCTAATACCCTTGAGAAAGGTATGAATCCTCCTTCTCCCCCCAGCTATGGGTAAATAGCAGGACAAGTTTCTGTAGCCATGGATGGCAACTGGTTTACTGCAGAAAGTAATGGCAACCTTCTGGAGGGAAAAAAATCTGCCTCGTCAGTCATGTATCAAAAGATACATGATCACCTAAGCATGCATCACGCATGGCACATAACTGATAACTGAACTGATATTTAATTATTTTCGTCTAACAAACTTATGTTCAAGAAATCTTATTAAAGACAGAAATTGGACTTCTGTTTCTCTGGCTAGAGGAACTTATTGTTAAATCCGATACTCTCTGACAAACTGAGCCATAAAGAACCAATTAGTCAGGCAAGGCCCAAATTGTGCATTTAAGTTAAACTGCTCTTGTCATAGATCTACTGAAATTTTCATATCTACACAGTTTTGTATTTAAACAGAAACAAAGCAAATTTTTAGAATGAATTTTTATTCATCTGACAGAGTTTGGGGGCTGTGTGGCTTTTTGTAAACAAGCAGTCTAAAGCATCCTCGACCAAATGGTGGCTTTCATACAAATATAGGTTCAAACCTTGTTGGAAAACACGTTTTCTTTCTCAAGTTTCTAAAATACACAGGCCAATAAATATAATTCATGCTAAAAAGAACATCTAATGGGTCTCCACTAAAGTAATGTTTAGATTAACAAGAAATTCCATAGAAATATATATATATGTAAACACACACACACACACACACACACTAGATGCAATAGGCCTGTTAATGAAAATATATATATATATATATATATAGAGAGAGAGAGAGAGGGGCCTTTTGACTAAATTGAAGTACAGAGAGAAAGATTTTAAAGTCAGAATTTTCGGACATGCCTGTGTCCTTTTTCAATGAGATGAGAAATATACAAAGAAATGGGACTCACTCTTCCAGGGAATGTTGTTGTTGTTGGTTAGAGGGCTCCTTATGGAAACTATATTCCCTGACTAAACCCAAATCCCTGTTTAATGCTTTAATATGTGATTCTATTTTGAAAATGTATTTTAACTCTGATTTCTGTCTTGTCTGCTTTTAAATGAAGACACTAAAAGCATGCATCTGATGTCATCAATGCTATGGAACAGTTGGTTGAAGTATGCAGCAACAGGTTGTGTTGTTGTTGTAGTCTGATGATGGGTTTTTTATGATTATTGAACCAAAGATGGAATTTTATGCTTGTTTCTCCAACATAATTCCCTTTTTTTGCCTTTGTGGTAAAAAAAGTAAATATATAAGATTTGAACTGCCATAAGTTGGAGCCCATGGTTCAAATATTGTGTGAGTGCCAGGGATGAAAATTCTGTCAGTGATGATATGTTTACAGACTTGGCATCAGGGTTTCTTGCAGGTGATGTTCATTTGGTGAGGTGACGAATTATGTATGCTGGAGTGTGTGTAAGTTGGGTGGGGCTGATGCCTGGCATTGAGTGAGTTCTTGCTGAATACCTTCCTATTTATTTGGTCAAGTTTTAAATACTCGAAATCTTTTATTAAGATATGGGAAAACCTGTGAATATTGTATTTCTAGTATTTAAAACTATTAAATCTACATATTATAAAAAGCACACGTGGGCAGTCTTTTGTTTAAAACACATATATATATATATATATATATTTTGTTGTATCCTTAAAGAAGGTTACAAACAGACAAAGGTGGTACTTGAGTGAAAGGAAGAGAAACACAGGCATAGATGAAAGAAAGAGAGGTTTATTGTAAAAGAGAATACACTACTGAAAGACAGACAATTGGTTAGCAAGCTAGTAATTCCTGAAGCAAGGGTATTTATGCTACCTCCCCATGAAGCAGGATGTGGCACAAGGCCGTTTTTAATGCGGAGCAAAATTGAGCCTGTATACACAGAGTCGGGTAGCTGTCTACCACCTCTGACAAGACTCTGCCCTTTGGCATAGCCTCATCTGTGTTCCTCTCTGCCCAAAGATGGAGAGTTCAACCAGCACAGCTGGAGATGAATCTTCAACTTATTGCCGAAGCAAGTCCACCAGTTATATCCTGTGCTTACTATATATATCTGCTGATATAGTCAGTCCACATAGGCGATTCCATTACAACATATATATAAATAAACAATGTCAAAGATTATATTTCACCAAAATATGGTTCACCAGGGTAATTTTGGAAGATAATGTTTTAAGGCAATCTTTAAGCCCATTAAGTCATCTGAAGAGTGGATGTAATTTTATGAAACTCAGAGCAGAAACAGTCATATGATAAGTGAATAAATTTTATTTTCTGTCTGAATTTCTGGGATGAGGAGTTATCATTATTTACACTATTCGATAGCAGACTTTTGTCCTCACCTTGTTGTTATCATCACATCATTTCAGCCTTTGTGTCCTCTGGCCTTTATTTGATATATATATATATATATATATATATATATATATATATATATATATATATATACATACACACACACACACACATAAGGAATCTAACTAAAATAATAATAAAAACGAAAGAATACTAATATACAAGCCAGTGTGTCTGAAGATTTTAATTTTTGAATATTTTTTATTGTTCAATATATATATATATATATATATATATATATACAAAACTTGAAGTGGAAAGATGATGTTGAATCAATTGCTGAGTCTGCAGAGGAGGAAAGTTGGTTCAATGTGTCGAGCTAGACAATTTTTCTCTCCAGAATCTATCTTACATATTTATAAGTCTACCATTCGTCCTTGCTTTGAATATTGCTGTCACATCTGGTCTGGTGTTCCTGCTTTATATTTAGAGATTCTTGATAAAATCTAAAGAAGAATCTGCAGTGTTATTGGTCCTGACCTGGCATCTCAGCTTCAGTTACATTCTTTCCACCGTAATGTAGCTTCCCTGTGATTTTTCTATAAATATTTTCATGGTAATGGTCCTGATGAACTTTCCTGTATGATACCTAGATTATGAATTTAAGCGCAGTACTAGACTGGAGGCACTGTCTAGACATTTTACAATTGAAATAGCTCGATGTAACTAAGTTCTATGCTTTTATTGCACTTTGTGGAACTCTCTTCTGGCTTTTTTTTTTTTTTTTTTAATATTCTCTAACACTTAGTAACCTCTTGCATCTTAGTGGCTTTATTGCCTTGCTTGGCCTGAAATTATTAACAAAAATAATACTAATGTATAAAATATACACTCCTATTTTATAGTTTCCTTATCTTACTGGATGCTATAGTATTTTCCAAATAGCCACTGTATGGTAAATAAAAATGATAGTATACAATTTCTGTTTGTCTGTTTCCGCACCAGATGCAGCCAATTTTCAAACACATGCTACTTTTTATTTTCCACCTCAAAAAATGTTAGCAAATTTTGTTCTGATTTCTCTTCAAGGATTATATTTAGATTTCTTGAATTTTGCCAAATTATTTTTGGATGGAGTTGTCATTTTATCCTTAGAACGAAGCTGTCTTAGAGGTTGGTAATCTGAGAAGCCACTAAAACCGTTCATTTCACTCAACCAACTGGTTTTAGTAACAAAACATTATTTTCACTTAAAGTGGGGAGATCGGTTTGAGTAAAATCTACAAAAGGATACATCTCAGTTTTTCTCGGGTAAGTGAGATTTATGTTTTAATCAAAGGATTTAAAAAAATTATTCTTAGGAACAAAACGAAAATAAGAAAGATCAGTTTTCTCTCTTTCTTTGACATTATATGAGTTTTATGCGTAAAATATTTAACACAGAAGAATATGACCAAAAGATCCAAAGAAGAATCGGTAATATTATTGGTCCTGATCTGGCAACCCAGCTTCAGTTATTTTCCCCACCACTGTAAAGTTGTCTCTCTGTATCTTTTCTATAAATACTTTCGTGGTAATTGTTCAGATGAGCTTTTCTATGTGGTACCTAGACTTTTTTAATTCAGGTGCAGTACTAGACTGGCGTTAAGATCTCATCAATTTATAGTTGAACTGGCTATATGTAGCTGTAAGTTCTATGTTAACAGTTTCTTTTCTTGCTTGTGGAACTCCCTTCTGGCTCCATGCTTCCCAGCCAACTTTAATCTTCAAAAATTTAAATGCTGTCTATTGTCCTGATTACTATAGACTCTTCCTGCTCATTAATGTTTCTGTTCCTAATTCTTCCACACCTTGTAACCCTTTGTGTTTTAGCGGCTTTACTGCATTGCATGAGGTGATACTGATTTTAAATATATCTATATCTATAAATTTTAAAATGGGTAATTTTAAATTTTATCGTATAATTTAATATTTATTAGAATAAATTCTATTTTAGTCTAACCCCAACATTAAAGCATTAAATAATTATTATAACTTTAGTTCGTTGTCAAGTTTTTTGAATTCTCATATACTTGTATTTTGATTAGTCATTCCAGCTTATGTTTCCCCTTAGCGAGGGGTGTTTGATTGATTTGAACCTTTTAAAACCCTTTATTCTATATTCAACATCATCACTTGATAAGACACCAGAAGTGTTGAAACAAAACGCTATTTTTGTAGTGATTTCATAACATATTTGTTATAATTTTGAAGTTTTGCCATTAAAAAAAAAATGTTTAGCTGCTTTCAGTTTGTAGTGATATTTTCAAGATAAAGATTGGAGAAGTATATAAAGAATAATTAAGAGGTTTATCTAAAGTATTCATATCCTTGTTTTTCTCAGTGGGCTCATCAGCAAGCATTTGGCATTTTCAGAACATTCTTCAACCCCCCCCCCCCCCCACACCAAGAGTGATATATTATGTATCTAATCTGAAAGTAGACAGTCTCAGGATTTCAAAACTGGTCTTTGTTTCAACTTCAATTATTTGTCAATTTATGATTGTTCAGATTCAATTCAACATTGGATTAAACTTTGGTGATGGGATTCCTGAATTGATCAAATAACAGAAGCCTGTGGTAAAGTCAGGAGTCTCAGAGATTATCAGATGTAATCCATACTTGGGGAAGGCGAGATAATATGTCAGCAGAAAGAAACAAAGATAAAGTAACTTGCCTGAATAATTCCTGTGACAATAGAAACAAGAGGAAAAAGGAAAGACAGCTTTTTAAATCTGAATCATTTTATCTTGAAATATTTTAATATTTATAGATATTCTGATCATTTATTATATCTTTTATTTATTTTATCTTTTATTTATTATGTCTTTTATTTATTATATCTTTTATTTATTATATCTTTTATTTATTTTGTATGTGTCTGTAACATTATGCAATCAGAAGAGTTCATAATATTGAAATGGGAGAATGACAAGTTTACTGAAAACCATTCTTAGTAATGTTCTTTTGTTTTGTCCAGGTGTGTGGCAACCAGGTATCGAAGCAATCCCAATTCAATCAGAAGTAAAGCCACCTGTTAAAGAGAAAGAAAATGGCCCACTATTCCAGAGTGCAGCACCAGTCTGGCAACCTTCATCCTCTTTCAATGGAACTGTAAAAAGAGAATTCAAATCTATCAGGCCAAATTTTGAAGTTGCTCCAAAACCTTTCGAAGAAACTAAAAAGGTGAACTTTGACTTTTGATTACGTTTCTTTTTTTTCCTTTCTTTATTTCTTTCTTTCTTTCTATTTTCCTTTTAGTTTTTTCTCATTTTTATTTTTTTTAGTTTTGTGTTTTTTCATGTTCTTCCTGTTTTTTCTTTCCCATTTTCATTTTTTCTTCCCGTTTTTCTTTCTTTTTTTCCCTTTGTTTTTTCTTTTTTGTTTTTCTTTGTCTTTTCCTGTTTTTATTTTTA
>OZ038501.1:89097258-89102258 GCA_964036315.1 Acanthosepion esculentum
TTGTCATATCCTGCTATGACAACACAGCCAGAAAATTCAAACACACTTTCAAGCAGAGTTAACTGTGATGACAAGATAAACTTTTTGCTTGGCAAACTACAGAATGCTCATGATTTAGTTTTGAGATTTAAATATATTTCTTATTCATTCATTTTATGATTAGTTTTGTTTCTGTTGATTTTTCTTACAACATTTGTTGGTTTTTTCTTAAGTTGTTAAATTGAACTTGGAATTCAAAACTAAGACTAAAATTCGAGACTTGAATCTGCATTCAATCAACACGGAAATTATCAATTTGGAGATCAATTTGGAGAACAGAAGACATTGACTAAATTCATTCAGATATAGATTTTTCCAAAAATAATGAAATTATAGAATATTTTGAAATTTACACTTTATGGCATTTGTACAAAATGTATCGAGTCATTAACCCTCGATTAGTACTGTAGGGGAGTGTCACACCATTGGTACTGTCGGATTTTCTTGTTATTTAGTCTTGTGTGTTCTTTCTGGTTTTTATAGGATAAAGGAAAATAACAATCTTTTATTTTGGAAAATTGAATTAAAAAGCCAGCATTAAAATATGAACTTGTAATTTTCAAAAACTGAAATCTGACAAAATAGTTTTCGTTTTAATTTCAGTATGATCTTGGAAACTAATTTAGGATTAGTCCGACTCCCCTTTAATTGTTCCTAATATCGGTACAGTGTAAAATTGATTCCTAACTTTTTATGAAGTTATTGAACTTGGGTGTTATTTTTAATTTTTTTTTTTTTTAACAGTAAGGTTCACCTTTACTCGAGGTAAAGGGTTATGTTAAGGGGTAGTTTATATTGACAGAAGGGGCTGGGGAAGATAATCGTTAACTCTGGACTTGAACAGATTAAGATTGTAGTGATTGGGAAAACATCCTCTTGGGAATCTGTTTGGATGGTTTGCTACTATATAAATGGTATGGTGGGTCCCAGCTGTGAAAGTTAGACTTGGTAGAACCAAGGAATGCAGTTCATCCGAGCACTTTCCATGGAAGTGGCATTAGAGCAGCGAGAGACTCGCCACATCTCGCCTGTGAAAGAGAGAGGTTGGAGGGTGTAAAATAATTCTTCTCCAACAAGGACTTGGAGACACTTTTGAACTGGACTGGAACGTGAAGACTGGACAGCTCCAGCCCAAACATGGCAACAGTACGCCATTTTCTGCCTAGTTAGTCATAAATCAAAAGAGACATGATCGCCCAAGTGTTTATTATGAATGGCACAGTTTTTGACTTGGACTGTTACATCCGACTGCTACCTAGACTATCATGCAGACTGACTGCTTGATAGGTTGTTCTTTATTTATACCTGCCATATACATGTAGTCGTAGACACAAAATGCATACGAATATTTAACAGAAAATGTTTGGCTTCAGTTTAAATTTTATTACTTGAAGAGTTGATGATATGATGGTGACATGATCGATAATGGCTTTCCATGGAAGTAGCGTTAGAGCAGCGAAAGACTCGCCACATTCCGCCTGTGAAAGAGAGAGGTTGGAGGGTGGAAAATAATTCTTCACCAACAAGGACTTGGAGACACTTTTGAACTCTGTCAAGACTGGAAAGTGAGGAATGGGCAGCTTATTTACAAATATCATGTTTGAAATTGTTTACATCAGTAATATATATATATATATATATATATATATATATATATTTATTTTTACCCTTCTGAATTCTTTAAACTTCTAAAACTTTTTGGGGGTGTGGATTTCTTTTTGGAAACATATGTATAAACATTGGTGGATAATAATTATTTATTTTAAATGATGTATAAGTAGAAATACTCAGATTAATTTTTGATCTTTAATTAAAAAAAAAGTATATAATTGTTCTTTATTTAAAAGAAATCTTTTTGTAAAAAAGAAAACGTCTGTATACCAAATATACAAAAAAAGCTAAATTCCGATTCAAATGCCAGGGATCAGTTTTACCGTGTATTTATATTATGAACAGGACCCCACTTCCATCTAAAATGATAAAAAAACTTAATAACGAATACCTAATGCCTTATGAATGGTAATCTAAAAAAAAAAATTATTTCTGAAATATTTTTCCTATTTTTAATAAATGAACCAGTCTATTTAAGATGTTGGTGAGCAGTTTTTTTTTGTTTTTACAATGATGTTCACTCTATACAAAGCCCAAGAGCCACTTGAGGTAGAGGGTTACAGAGTAAGAGGCATAATTTATTTATTATAAACTTACATCTCACCATTAGAATATGAAGGGAATAAGGGTGGTTTGCTATAATGGGTGTGGCATGGTCATGACTTTCCATGAAAATAGTGATAGAGTAGAGTGAGGTTTGCAAAATTTTGTCTGTGGGGAAAGAGGTTGTAGGGTGGAAGACAACTCCTCACCCACAGGGGACGCAGATACTCTTTTTAAACTCTATCAAAACTGGAAAGTGAATACTGGGCAGCTCCTTCCCATATATGGCAGCAGTACTCCATTTTTGACCTGATCTGGCTCTTATAAAGGTACGAGGAGTCAGGTACTTACTGGAGCAATACAGGGAACTGACCATTTTTCCAGCATCTTTAGTGAGGCATCATATGTATGAGTTTCATTTGAAGTCTGGGTTGAGTCTTAGTTTCAGTTGATGCTCAAGGGGTTATTGTGAGAGAACGGCCATATATTTTGATAGGTGAAAATTCAGATTCTGCTTGGTGATGATGGAATGTCACTAGTTTGTTTTTGGAGGCATTGACCAGCCTGTTCTCCCCCCCCCCCCTTTAAGCTGTGAAAGCTCGGTCAGAGAAGAGATCAGCTGTCAGGCTCTGGTCATATAGTGTTGTATCACCAGCATAGATATTCACAAATGATCAGAGTATACTATTAGGCATTATGTAAATTAGAAAGAGGGATGGTTTTTTTTATTCTGTTTCAAAATGTCTAACATTGCTTCCCAACAAGCTAATGAATTATAAATCAAATTTAAGTTGCCACTTTGACAGACACAGTTGTAAATTGCTAATCTAATAGAAAAGCTGTTGACAACACAGATTTAGATTATTTAAATTATTTACATTATTCAGACTGTTATCCTCATCTTCATTGCCATATTCACAATGTTTTGGCTATTGTATGTCCTGGCTTTCTTCAAGGGCACATGGATAAAGATATTGGTTAGATCCAGTGACTAGACCCAAAGAGTTATGAGTTTAGTACAAGGCCACAGCAGTGGTGAACCCAAAAACTTGGAGAGTTGAGTTAAAGGGAAATAACTGAGGCATCTGGAAGAGGCATGGCATGTGGAACCAGAACAATCTACCCCCGTGGATGAAATAAAGAGTTTAGTTCAAAATTCCAATCACCTAAAGAAGGCCGGAGTGTACAACAGCCAAAATGTTGTGAATATGGCAATGAAAATGAGGATAACAGTCTGAATAATGTAAATAATCATAATACCTCATCTCAGAGATATAGACAGATTTAGATGTTTCATAGTTCATTAGAAATTCCTATGTGCAAGATGTTGGTTGTCTTATTCAAATAACACTATTAATTCAACCTTTGCCCATATTATATCTGTTGGATTTTAATTTTTAGTTTTTCTTACTACTATGTTCCATAGTTCTCAGTGGAATTGAAACTTCATGTTTCAGAGCTTTGAGATTTTTTTTTCTTTCTTTGTTTTATTGCTCTTTACCAGATGAAATGGCTAAATTTGTATCATTTTCAGTACAAAGTGCAATTGGTTACTTTTTATCTAGAGTGAAAAGCTTTGAATTTATTCACCCCAAAACAAAGTTTTTTTTTGGCGGGGGGGGGGGGTCTTTTCTCTCGAAAGACTTGAAAGTGGATTGTTTGATGGGAAATTCATTTCTTTGAATCAATGAATTATAAGAATTCAAAGAAAGAGAAAACAAAAACTTTGGCAGGAAATCAAATTAAGTAAGAAAGATTTGATGCTAGAATGAAAAAAGAAAAAAAATCAAAATATTTTATTTTAAATTTAAATTTCTTAATGAATTTTTTCTTCCAGCATGTTTTTGACAATTTTGATTTATTCTAAATTAATCTTAGTATTTTCTTTTCTTTACCTCTGTTCATACAGCAACCAAATTGTGTTTCCTATCTTTTTATCTGTTTTTTTTTTTTTTTTTTTTTTTACATCAATATTAGAAATAATTGTCTCAGTGTGCCCATATGTCAGCTCTGCAACAACTCTTATAATTGTAAGTGCTAGAAATGTGAAACTTTGAAAAATAGGCTCATAAAATCTATAGCCTATGAGGTATACATTTTAATTTTGGATATTTCAAGATTTTGAAATGTTCTCTATATATGCTCATTCATCAGCTCTATAATTTTTACATTGCAAATGCTAGAAATGTGACACTTTTAAAACAGGCTGATTTAGTACAAAATCTACAGTCTACAATGTATATATTTTAATTTTGGTTATTTTAAGATTTTGACAATTTGTCTGTGCATGCATTTATCAGCTTAAATCATAAATGCTAATGTGAAACTTAAAAATTGTTCTTTTAAATATAAAATCTATGACCTACAACATCTTCATTTTGATATTTTAAGATTTTGACATTTTATGTGTCCATTCATCAGCTCTATAATTTTTACATTGCAAATGCTAGAAATGTGACACTTAAAATAGGCCAATTTAAAATCTACAGTCTACAATGTATATATTTTAATTTTGGATATTTTAAGATTTCGACAATTTGTCTTTGTCTCCACTTGTTAGCTAACCATAACATTTAAATTTATAAATGTGAAACTTAAAATTGGCTAATTTAGTATAAAATCTATGGCTTACAATGTATATATTTTAATTTTAGAATGTAGCTTAAATATCTTGTATGCATTTTTAAATTTGAAAACTGATAAAGTACTTTGGATCCTAGAAGAAAAACTGAAGATGATGATTTTGCTCTGTTTGCACAGTTAGATCAAGGAGAAAAATTCATTGAAAACTCTCATCTCTGCTTCTT
>OZ038501.1:89107258-89279758 GCA_964036315.1 Acanthosepion esculentum
TGCATTTAATTTTTTGAAGGACAAAGTTGACTGAAAAGCAAGGTGTAAGAAAATTCCACAGGAGAAATGCCAGAGAGGAAACTGTTAGCATAGAACTTGTGGTTACATCTAACCATTTCAACTGTAAAATGAGGAGGCCTTGCTGTCAATCTGGTACAGCACTTAAATTCATCAATTCTAGGTAAAGAAATTTCATCAGAACAATTACCATGAAAATATTTATAGAAAAGGCACAGAAGCTATATTAAGGCAGTGGGAAGCTGAGATGTCAGGTCAAGACCAATAACATTGCAGATTCTTTAATTAAGAATCTCATTGATAATTGTTTTATTCAACAAATATAAAAAGGTATTTATATGGTCTAGCATATAAGAATAACTTCATCTGCAGGATGTTATTAGTAATGACATTTTTGTTCATTAAATTAAGGGTAGTTATCCATGAGAAAGATTGATATTTCTTAGCAACGTTTTCTATGTCAACATGAAACAGACAATCTCATTTCCTATTCAAGATCTTTAAAATAAATAAGTACATAAATAATTTATCAAAGTCAAATAATAAATAATTAGCGTGTTTGTCTTGTCTAGTTTTCGCACATCTGCATATTGAGAGCGTCTCACTTGATTGAGAAAAAATTGGTGTTACATAGCTCTCCCAGACCCACGCTGCCTATTGGCTGATACCTGCCTAGTATCGTTCATATGCAAATAGTCAGTGCCACCTACTCTAAGTAGAAGGTCTTCTTCTCTCAACAGCTCATTGTCGAAAAAGGCATAACTCTTGGTGCTTATAGCACCACATAAAGCCAACTCAGTCTTTTACTTGTCTGATCCGATTCTCTGTTACAATTAGATTAAGAAATAAATATAAAATAAATAAAAATTCAACAACAACATTTACTCACTTTTGTTTATTAGGCAATAAATTGCATCAACTTAGCATCTAAAAGATGAAACAACTGTAAGCATACTTTTCACCCTCCCTGTATAAAATCAAAAATTTAAATTCACTATATCTGGACAATAGTTCTTCTTTTAAACATGTATCATTAAAAACAATAGATTTTCAAAAGATAACGACACAATCAAATTCTTAAAGTGCATTTAAGTTTCTTCAACAACATTTATTCACTTTTAATAATAAATCTTTTCTATCAAATAAATTGTAATAAGATTCTCTTGTTCTACATGCATACACACATACACACACATATATAGACAATATGAAAAGAACTTACATAAAATAAATAGACAACACTTGTCTATATTATTTAATGAAACATATATATATATATATATATATATATATACACACCCAAGTATAGGGTTGGTATATACGGAATAAATTCCAATAACCAACAATTATTATTCTTAAAAGAGTGCTCAATACTGAGTAGAGCAGATATAATTATTTATTTAAATATTATAACATAAATATGTTATAAAATGACTACAAAAATAGCCATTTTGTTTCAACACTTCTGGTGTCTTATCAAGTGATGATGTTGAATGCCTTATCATCACTTGATAAGACACCAGAAGTGCTGAAACAAAATGGCTATTTTTGTTGTGATTTTATGACATATTTATGCTATAATATTTAAATAAATAATTATATATATATATATATATATATATATATATATATATATATCAGTTTTAATATTTTATATTACTAGGATCCACTTGGATTATATACCAACAGATTTGTTACCATTACTATATATATATATATATATATAATCTCCATATAAATTTACTTTTCCTTACACAGTTGATTTTAAGAATATTTTAGTGTTCTTAAATTTAAAATTTGAAAACTTCATGTTTTTCCTCCACTTTACTTCTGTTTATAAGTTTATGTTGCAAAATAAATTCTTCACATTTACCTTGCTATGCCTTGATACAATCTTTTAGGGGTTTCTTGGTCAGAAAGTTTAATTGATTTCAGCACAGAAGGTCTGGGAGAGCTGAACAGATATCACACTCTGATCCAAATAAGAAAAGTGTAACATTTTATACATGCAAACAAACAGAATAACAACACCTGCTGGAATTCAGTTGATGGGTAAAACCTCTTTTCTTTTTTTTACTTTAACTTTGTTAAATGAAAATCAACAGCCATTAGACATTATATTCAATTGGTTTAATTACTGAAAGCTTTAAGAAAAAGGTTTGTTCAGTCTTTTGTTACCAACATTCTTCGAGGATGTTCATAGTCGAAGAAGTGCAAGTGACATCTTTCAGTTGTTGGTCAGACAAATTAATTTACACCTGTAGTCATTAGGTGTGTAATTAAACTGTGGTCATGGCTTTACGAAGGAAAAAAGGTTATTTAGTTCAAAGGTGTTTGTTTAAAATTGTGTAACTTGTCCATTTGGCCAAAAGTAGTGAAGAATAAGAGGCAAAATAATTGACTGTAAATTTATATAAAGAAATGTTTTCTTTCTGTAAAGAGTTTTTTACTTTCCAGAATTTTGGGGAAGTTCTTTTATGAATAAGTCATTCCCATTTCTGTAAGCTTTTCTATCAAATAAATTTTAATAAGATTCTCTTGTTCTACATGCATACATACACACACACACACACACACACATATATATATATATATATGGATCAGTTTTAATATTTTATATTAGTAGGATCCACATGGATTATATACCAACAGATTTGTTTCCTTTACTATATATATATATATATATATATATATATATATATATATCAAGTATGTGGTGCGGTTTCAATTTATATTATGCAAATCATTCATACGAAAAGCAGATAATGAAGTTAATGATATGGCAAGAATCACTCTCGCAAACAATTTTTAATAATAAAATACATTAACCTCGAATCCGTTAACGAATGGTATGATCCTTGTTTATAAATTCCAGTTTAAAAAAAAAAAAGACATGATAAAACCGGAATTTATAAACAAGGATCATACCATTCGTTAACGGATTCGAGGTTAATGTATTTTATTATTAAAAATTGTTTGCGAGAATGATTCTTGCCATATCATTAACTTCATTATCTGCTTTTCGTATTTGCGTAATATATATATATATATATATATATATATATATATATATATAATCTCCATATAAAATGAGAAGGAATAGAGTCCAATTCCAACCATCATAACATACAATTTAAAAGAGGGCGCAGTACAAAAGTAGAGCAATATTATTTATTTTAGGATATTATATCAGAAACATGTAAAAGGAAATACTATACAAATGTAATCATGTTTCAGTGCATATTAACACATCTCATCAGGTGTTAACTAATTATTATCTAACGCATGATGAGATGTGTTAATATACATCAAAACATGATTGCATTTGTTTCGCTTTTTTTTTTTACATGTTTTTGATGTGATATCCTAAAATAAAGTGTGTGTATATATATATATATATATATATATATATATATATATAATTTCAGATAAAGTATATCTGTAAAAGGACAAAATGAATAAAGAGAAAAGGATAACTTAGCTGACACGTTTTGTCCTATGAGGGACTTTCTCAAGCTAAATATAGAACCAATTGTTTTGAAAAGCGATGATTAGAATCGTAATAAAACCGAAACATTTGAAAGTAAATTTATACATTTTCTTTGTACTTGAGAAATGACAATAAAAATAATAAACACTATTTATTACATTGTTTATTTACATTATTTATTTATAATATTGTTTATTGGAATGGTTGGCAAAAACGTTGGCTAATTACATTTTGATTGAAACTTTATAAAATGATAAATAATAAGAATTTCCTTATGGTTGGTTCACATATTTTAATTTTGTAAATGTTTATAAATAAATAAATAAATAAATATTTATGAATAAAAAGTTTTTTTCATATTTATTTCTTTATAAATTGGTAAATGATAAATATTACATTTTATTCGTTCTAATTGTATTAGTTTTTAGAATGTTGTAAATATAAAATAGTTCTTGTAAATAAACAATCTAATAAATAAATACCGATTAATATTTTTGCTGTAAATTCTCAAGAACAAAAAAAAGAATGTATAAATTCACTTTCATATGTTTAGGTTTTATTCCAATTCTAATCATCGCTTTTCAAAACAATAAACATTGCTGAAGAGTGAAGGTAGTTAAAATAATAGTAACGTCAATGGAAAAACTGTCTTTTGGCACTATGCCTTATTGTGGGCACATTTCTTTGTGTTTGCTGAAAATTTTATTTTCTAGAAATATAAATTCATTACACTCCTCACCAATCCTGAAAAAGAGAATGTTACAAATAATTGTCGCTATTCACAAATCAACTGCACACATTTCTCCATCAGTGTCCACAAAATTTTTCTTTTTTTTTTTTTTGTGCAAAAAAACAAAATGACTGTGCTGATTGGCTGTTATGGGTCACATGACATGCATGTTTACTGTGGAGAAAGAAGCAAAGTTATTAAAACACCAACATATAAGATGCATATTTATATATAGAAGAATTATGTAATTATTACAATGCACCCAATGTGCTGTTACTATGGTTTTGTTGGCCTGGCTGCTAAAATTATTATCTACTAAGCTTTACCTTGTTTTAGTACAAAGTTGCAGCTATAGAGTTCTCAATGAGAATAAAAACCACAACCAAGTAAACTTGCTAACCATTACCCCATGCTGAGGTGACTGGAAAGCCTGACTACCAAACTTAAAAATACACCTCAATGGATCTTGGATAACTATAAGTAGGCATCATTCTTCCAAATACCCTTGTAAATTGTTAATCTTTTTTATTTGTAAACCACTGGCTCAACTTGATCTTATCTGATTTTTTTATCATACCTATTTTAACATGACAAATTCCATACTCATTAGATGAATCAAAATGACTGTCTGCTATATGGTCTTTGTAGCCTAATCAGTAAGACAGCTGCCACAGAAAGATCCTCCCAAGGATAGTGTATATTAGTTCTTCTGAGCTTTATTTTCACACTAATGATCATTGAATGACAATCTCATTTAGTATTAATAACGGAACCCATGTGGCTTTTCTAAAATTTAAGGCCAGAGAACAAAATAATTAATACAATTTAATTTTAAAAAAATAGGTAGTTATGAATAAATTCTTATCAATTTAATAATTTACAAATTCAGTAAAAAAAAAAAAAAAATAATAATAATAATAATAATATCATGAATTCCAGATATAAACAAATTTCCTTACAATGTATTTTTCAATTCTTCTGCTTCTTTATCAAATTTTATTTTAAATTATATTGTTCAATCCTTTGGCTGTTGGGTGTGGGGAGTACTTGTCACTTAAACTATATTCCAAACGTCTCAAAAGTTTATCAATACAAGTGGAATCATTAAGAGATCTGTGAGTAGTAATGTTTACTTGTCACATGAAAGCAGATCTACATGAGAAAAAAAATGTTTAGTAATCCAGAAAGTATTATTCACAATGTAGATAAGAGGATATTGGTATATAAAATATATCCAGAAAATATCCAGACATCTAAATAGCCTGCCTTTGGTAATTGTCCTCTTCAGAGTACTCAACTTTGGACCTTACACACTTCTCCCAGTGTCCCTTCCACTTTTCAAAATTGTATTTAAAAGTCCTCTTTTGGAATTGCCAACAGTTGTCACGTTCTCTTTAATCTCATCCATGATCTGAAATCTCTGAAAAGTTCTAAGACATTACACACTTATCCTAGTGTCCCTTCCACATTTCAAAAAGTTTTAGTATCACCATCAGCTGTCTCATCACATTCTCCTTAATCTTGTCCATGGATTTCACCAGTGATTTTTATCTTTTTCCCAAAGATCACAGGAAGTCAAAATGTAGACTACAAATGGAGTGACACATTTGTATGATATATCATTTTTCTAAAAAGCCACAAGATTAGAAGAATCAACTTTTGCCGTTATTGTGAATGTGCCGACACATAGTGAATATATTTACTCTGGCATTTCAATGTCAACTGTCGACGTAATGTTGTTTCTGATTGGTTGTTAAATTATTTGTGCAATCAGTTCTTGAGATATAGAAAATGTCTGTACATGATCCAGACAGACCATGTATAGATTTTGTGTTTTGGTTGAGGAGAATTGTTTTGGTTGCATTGTTTCAGTTGAGAGCTGCATTTGGGTTTCACTTTCACTTTCACTTTTTTTTTTAATGTTCTTTGAGTTTTTTTGTTATTACATTAATGTAGGATATAAGTAAAATATTTTAAGATGTAAGTAAAATATTTTAAGATGTAAGTAAAATATTTTAAGATGCAAGTAAAATATTTTAAGATGCAAGTAAAATATTTTAAGATGCAAGTAAAATATTTTAAGATGCAAGTAAAATATTTTAAGATATAAGTAAAATATTTATAAAAAAATCAACAAAATGAGTATGATAAATCAACATATTCATTTCAATTCTTTAAACATGATATTCTGATATAAATGCTGTCTAATGTGAGCAAAAAGTCAGATTAATTTGGATTGTCAAATTATTCTGAACATAAAACCTGAATCAACTTTTCATCTTTATGAATCAACTTCCATTTTAGGTTTTGCATTTTTATTCATGAGAAATTTAAATGGTTTTTGTTTTCAATAATTTTTTTTAAAAAAAGTCAAAATTATTTTCTCCTTAAATTTTTAATGTATTTATTTTTTTTCCCATATTTAAAAAAAAAAAATTTTCGCTATCATCCTTTTGTAGGAAACACAAAGAAGGTTGTTCTCTTTTTATAGAGCTTTTTCGTGTTAAGCCGTTTATTTTTTCCTTCTCTATTTGTCTCTCTCATTCTCTTAAACTCTCTCTCTCTCTTTATGCAAGATTAAGCTTTTTTTTTTATTTCATCCCCTTTACCTTCCCCCTTTTGCTGATGCATGTATCGTTTTTCAGATGTCCCTAATTTACCACCTGAGGGCGGCCCCACTGTGGTTGGGCCAACTGTGATGGTCAGTGAGGGTAAGGTTCATGTTGAGCATTTGATTAAAAAACAAAAACAAACAAAAAACCCTTGCTAACTTTGACATGAATTTTATGTTGCTGCTGCTGCTGCTATTAATTTTGGGGAAAATTGTTTTATTTTTTTATTTTGAAAGGTAACAAATCATTTACTTCATAACATTTACCACCACTAACATTCTAATCAAATATATCAATCATCATAAATCATTGTAAGAGATATATATATATATATATATATATATATATATATATATATAGTTAATTGCTAGGTCAGCCATAGTAAATTTACATCCAGGTTCTTGCAATGTATTCCTATTCTTGGCAGATTTTCTAATATCAAAAATCAGATATTTAAAAACAAAGATGATGAAAAGGAAAATAATATAGTTGAATTTGGCTAGATTGCAAAAATTATTTTTAAAAAAATTCTGAAATTACCAGCATCTCTCATTCATATGCATGTGTAGTTACATCAACAACAAACCCAGTTCGAAATCTTATCGGATGAAATGTGTCACAAATAAACATTTTCAATTTTGTCTTAGAATTTCCTCAATACTATTCTTGATATATAAAAAATATATATTGTTATCTCATATCAGTTTCATATATATATATATATATATATATATATATATATAGTTCATTTTAAGTAAAAATGTAACTGTAAACAGACAATATATATAAAGACAAAAGAAAAGAAAATAGTGCACCCCAATATTATATTTAACTTATTTTTTGAGCTGTGAATCTGCGTGTAATTTAGCCTTCCTCTGATGAAACACAGTATATTGTATATATATATATTTTTTTAAATCATAAGTAATATTTGGTGCCTGATGAGTTGGTAGAACAACGAAACTTAAGTCACACTCCAAACGTAGGTATATGTATATCTATTAATATATATTTCTTAGCTTTGTCTAACCACATTCAGCACTGTTATGTTTACACCTTAAAGTAAATTTAGTAAATATTTATTTGCTTACCTGTGTGTGCACACACACAGTTGCTAGTATCTAGTTATTTGATTTACCCACATATATATAAACATTGAAGTCAACAGGCTGTTTCATGCTAGGCGCAATCATCAGGCCACGAATGTTGGGTTTTTCCTTGACTATTCATATATATGGGTCAGTGGTGCATTCTATATATATATATATATATATATATATATATATATATACACATATATATATATATATAATTTTTAAAAGAAAATAGTGCGCACTTAGTACAGATCTCACATTTCATTTTAAATTCATAAGACCCTGTTGGTGTTCCCCACATAGACTCTTTTGGGGAAAATCAGTGCTTACGTATGTTCTGTTAACTTTTGAATCAAAGAACTGTTGAATAGCAAAAAAGAAATTTTCTACTTAGGCAACCATATAAGATAATATTTGCTGTACCACCATTGAGTGGTATGCAAATTAAATCATTTAAGTGACCATACTGATTTCCCCAAAAAAAGATGACCTTATGTGATGAAAGCGTGGTGCTATAGGTGCTTATGAATTCAAAATTAATTCAAAAATATATGTAATATGTTATCTGGATATGCATAATAAGCGGTGCCTATCCTAATTAAAATTTTTAATTTATAATTCATACATAATTAATTATTACACTATTTACATTGGATAAAGGCGTTAGTTAGATCCAGTGACAAGACCCAAAGAACGTGAGTTCAATACCTGGTTAAGACGGTGGAGAACTTAGAGAGGGGAATTAACAGGAAGTAACTGATAACTGACATCCATTAGACATGGCACTAGAACAGTCTACCCCAGTGAGCAAAATAAAGGATTCAGTTCGACATTCCAACCACCTGAAGACGAAACTGTCATCAATATAGCGACAAAGATGAGGACAGTAGTCCGAATAATGTAAATAGTGTACATAATACCTCATCTCAGAAATATAGACAGATACTGAATTAATTATTAATTACAGAAACTAAAATATTTCTAATTTAGTAAATTATTATTTTCTTTTTAGGCAGGCATTATTCTTCCACGCATACCAAACTCTGTACATCTAATACGACTCGTCTACATGTTGTGGTTGCTACTCCAAGCCACATTTGATAAAAGTGTGTACAATCACCATAAATTCCACATTAACTGTTAACAAAAAGAGCTCAATGTATTTATCATATATACTCAACTCTTCTGTCGAATTTGATGTATGAGGGTCAAGCAGATCACTTCCTCGAATCTGACAGTCTAACACCAGCACATGAGATTTGATTATAGTGGTGAAGGTTTTGTGCAGAACCATCCACACTTTTATATATATATATATATATATATATATATATAAAAAATTTATTCTTAGTATAAATTTTAGCTCTGTTATTTTACATCAAGAACTGTTGTATATATATGTTGCATATATATATATATATATATATATATGTTGCATATATATATGTTGCATATATATATATATATATATATATATATAGAGAGAGAGAGAGAGAGAGAGAGACTCACATGCACACAGGGTTCATTAAAGAAGACTGACTAGACACTATGATTAAGTTTCTTATTTTATTGTTAATGCTTTCATGATTTTTAATCGTCTTCTGCATTTACAAATTAAAAATAATGGAAGTGTTAACAATAAAGAAGAAACCTGTGTTAACTGTGTAATATCAATTATGAACATGCCTTACGATGACACACCGACTGTGTGTGGTAATGAAAACGTTCTTATTGCTTTAAAAAGAAAATCTACATACATTCAGACAAACTAATAAACATCCTTAGATAATGGCTAATAGGTTAGCCAAAAGTGTTTGAATTCACAAATCATTTGGTCACTACTTACATGCTCTACACTCAGAAAAGAAATCACTTGTATGAATGCAAGAAAAAATATTAAAAAAATTAATGGCAGTGACTTGTCAGTCATCTTCAATGAAACCTGTATAAAAGAGTTTGGCTGCTCAAATATACAATTGTATGTGTGTGTATATATTAGGTTAGTGCAAAAATAATGTTGTTTTTTGACGTTCAACTTCATGTGAGAAAACAACATTATTTTTGCACCAACCTAATATATATATATATATATATATAGCTGGCCACTCGTATTCAAGGATACGCATCTACTAGCCAATTCCTAATTCAGATGCTTGCTCAGACACTTTTGTTTTTGTTCAACACCCACATAGCCCAACTATGCTGAGCAGAGCATAGTTACAGTTTCTGGGAGAGAGCATGTTATCCAGCATTATCAACAATATGAACAAGACCAGCACACTCAAACCCTCAGTCAGAATGACCTGTGATTTTGTGCTAGCACAGCTATCGTTGGTCCCCCAAATGTTCCGTCTACCCAGTTTCACTCACAAGGCTTGAGTCAACCCATGGTATGGTGTGCAGGCACTTTCCAAAGGTACCACATGCTGGGCTTGTCCCTCTCCAGACCAATAGCATCAGGGAGTCTCCTTCCTGACAAATCGACCATGGTGAGATTCGAACCTGGGTCTCATGGTCAGAATGCGAATGTTCTAACCACTCTGCCACATGCCCCCATACACACACACGGTGGAGTAATAGATAGCAGCTTGGATTAAAGAATCAGAGAGCCTAGTTTAAATTCTAGTCAGATCCATTGCATTCACTTACATGCTGGTACCCTTGGGAAAGGTATGAATCCTCTTCTTCTCCACTCCCCAGGGTAAATAGCAAGACAGACTGGGTTCTATAGCCTTGGAGAGCAACTAGTCTTGGAGAAGGGCAACTCTAGATTCAAAACCGGCAAAGGCTTGCTTCGGGACCTTGTGGCACCAGGTTTCTGTATTCGGGTTTTCATACAGTGTGGTTGGTTCTGCACAAAACCTTCACCATTATAATCAAATCATATGTGCTGGTGTCTGACTGACGGTTCCTTCGAACTGAGCTAGTTGAGCCTTGTACGTCGAATACAACGGGAGAGTCCATTACTCTCACTGAGTTACATAATCAATCTGGTTTGACCCATAGACAACCTTCAAAAGTAAATTGATATCCCCGCGAGGCTATGGTCAGCAATTATGGGTCAAAACCTGCGGAGGGTCGTTTGCGAACCTTGTGGCACGTGATGCACCAGGTCTCTCTATTCGGGCCTTCAAAAAAGTTTGGTTGGTTCTGCACAAAAACTTCACCATTATAATCAAATCATATGTGTAGGTGTCTGGCTGTCAATTCCTAGGAACTGAGTTTCTTGACCCTCATATGTCAACAAAATGATGGGAGTCCAGCACACACACACACACACACACACACATATATATATATATATATATATATACACAAGATATTGCACATTGAGTGCTGGTGTTAATAAAATAGTGCTCGATGTAATATAACACAGCTTATTATATATTAATAAATATACATATTATTCCTCACCAGTAGCATGATTCACGGTATCATGCACAATGCAATTTTCAAGTGCTGGGTAGAGACTGAAATATTAATATATATATATATTTGTGTATTTAGGCAGCAATCCTTCTTTTAAGCACATTTCATTAAAAACGACTGACAAGGTGCTTTTATTTAGTTTTTTATATAATTTCTCGTGCGATCTAATAAAGTTTTTCTTTTCAGAGGATAAATTATATAAAAACTGTCCGAATGTTCTTTTTATCCGAGCGCTTTCGGCTATACATTTAGCCATTTTCAAGGATTATATTTCAACTGTTAGAATTAGAAATAGTTTATGTGTATGTTTTATAAAGTGATTCATTTTTTTTGTTTCAAAACACGGTCAAGATATTATGTCCATGTTCAAAGTTAATATTATTAAGTGTTGGTTTGTTTATTTTTATTAGTAAGGCTTCCATTATTTTTAGCCTTTTTTTGCAAGTGGATGATGCTATTATATTAGTGTTGTCAACAAGTATATTCCGAATAGTGTCTGGTAGGTCTCCATGAATATTTAAATGAGATCTAATTGAGCTATTGTCAGAAAGGTGTAGAGTTAATCTGCGTGTTAAACAATTTGTAGTGTGGCCTATATAATTAGAACATGGACATAATATCTTGACCGTGTTTTGAAACAAAAAAAAATGAATCACTTTATAAAACATACATATAACAAACTATATATATATATATATATATATATATATATATATATATATATATATATATGTGGGGAATTTGTATGTGGGAAAATTTACTTGTAATGGATTTCGTCCTTCAGGACTCCATCAGACTAAATTTATCATAACAAATTTAGTCCAGTAATGTCCTGAAGGGTGAAACGCGTCACAAGTAAACTTTGTCATACAACTTCCCCAATACTGTCCTTGATATATAAAAATATATATTGTTATCTAATATATATAATATTCATTGTGGATATAGGGATCAATACTGCATAGTTACTGCATTAAATTATAAAAATCATTAGGAAGGTCAACAGATTAAGTTCTATAGGAGTAGATAGGTTTGCCTATCGTCCAGTTCACACACGCCCCTAATCTTTTGAACAGGAGTAGTGATCTATCCCTTGTTTCTTATTTAGGATTGGGTTTCCTGCTGGTTCTAAAGTCTTTTACATTCTCTCTCACTCTCAGTAGCCCCTTGCATCTTAGTAGCATTGCATGGGGTAAATTAATTTTTAAAAAGTTTACAAGATGGTTCTGGGACAATCGCAGAATTAAATATATAATGGTTTTCATAGGCTAGTTAATTAGCAATAATTACTTGTTAGAAAATAAAAACAAGATTTCTTTATGTAGAAATGATGTACTTTCTAATGAGTGTAAAAATATTCTGTTATTCTGGGTTCATTCTGCTATTATTCTGTTATTATTATCATCCCCCAAGCTGTCAAACTTGTTGCTCTGAAAAAGACTCATCTGAAGGATAATACAGTAGATGATATAAATAACTGGATAGGCAGAGACATTGCTTGATAAGACCTTGTGATAAGAGCAAAAAGTGTCATAAGAAACCTTATATGGTGTTTCTTTCTAGCACAGAATAAAATAGAAAATATTTATCCCTTTTCTTTTTATCTTTTTGTTTTCTTTTTTGTTGATTTAGAATGAGGCTATGACATGTACTTTCAGAAATATTACTTGATACATTATCTTGATAGCAGGCCTACAGTTGGATGACTTATTAGACATATGTATATATTCAGAGTGATTTATTAATGACCTTGTGATCTGAATCTAGACTTACATATCGTATATTATTTTTTTCCCCACCTGTATACAGGGAACTTTGATTTATCAAGTCAAAAAAGAACAAGAGGTTTTTTTTTGTCAGTGTCAAAAGTTCATTAAATTGTAATGCAACCTTGGAGACCATTTTTTATTGTTTATTTTTTTTAATTTAAAAAAAAAAAACCCCAAAAACCTAAAGTCCTTATAGTATGCGATAATACACAATATAAAATTATAATAAGATTGAATTTGTGAAAACTTGTTTTGATTTAACAACTTGAAAACAAATGCACAAAGATAAAAAAAGGTGTCTGCCATT
Source organism: Acanthosepion esculentum (assembly GCA_964036315.1). Classification (NCBI taxonomy): domain Eukaryota; kingdom Metazoa; phylum Mollusca; class Cephalopoda; order Sepiida; family Sepiidae; genus Acanthosepion; species Acanthosepion esculentum. Next base: position 89,120,708 of record OZ038501.1, read on the forward strand.
GCCTAATGTTCATTAATTCATTAAAATCTTAGCTTGTTCATGGCTGGGGTGAACCGTTGTCTTCCTCTCCTGTACACACAAGTGGTCTCATAACGTAACCATCTACCTCGAGTGGCTCTGGGCCTTGTAAAGGGTGAACTTCGCTGTAAAAAAAAATATCTTACAATGTATAAAAGGATTGATTTTTGGAAAAGTCATGTTGATTACATAAAAATAATTGACAAATAATGATTCATAATAATGATTACATAAAAATAATTGACAAATAATGATTCATAATAATGATTACATAAAAATAATTGACAAATAATGATTCATAATAATGATTACATAAAAATAATTGACAAATAATGATTCATAATAATGATTACATAAAAATAATTGGCAAGTAATGATTCATAATAATGATAATATTAGCAGCAGACATTGTAACAAATAAACTAAAAATGAATAGACAGCATTATTATGAGAAGATTTATATTTGCCTGTCTCAAAGAATAAAGGAAAAAAAATGATTTTTTTAGCAGGTCTTAGTTGAGAAAAGAATTCTTCTCACATCAAATGGTGGCGCACAAATGAAAATAAAAGCCCTAAACTATAAAGATTAATTTATTTTTAAAAAGAAAATGATTTTGAAACTTTAGGATTGTTAGTCTTATGTTATTGTCCCCCCCCCCCAGTACAAGGCCCAAGAGCCACTCAAGGTAGAGGTTGTTGTAAGGGTGTTAAAAAAAAAAAGTGTATATTATGAGGATACATAGGATAGATAGATAGATAATGGTTGACCCTAAACATGAAGAGGTTAAGATTGTAGTGATCTGGGAAGCATCCTTTCAGGAGTATGTTCCACAAAGTAACCGTAAGAAGTGGAACTTTCTCCTTACCAGTGGAATAAAGAGTTGACCATGTGTATATGGCATGACAGGTGCTAGCCATGAAGGTTTGAACTGGTGGAACTAAGGAATAGAGCTCGTCTGAACATTTGCCATGGTTTTATCTGTGGGAAAGACGTTGCAGAGTGGAAAAGAATCAAATAATTTTAAAACAATTAGTTTGGATTGTTTTTTTTTTATCTTTACGCAATATCAGCTACCCACCCCCGTTATTTAATGCCAAATTGTGTCACTTTCATAAACAATAGATAGGTAGGCATAAGGTCCATTTTGCACAAATTGTCAAAATGGTAGCCATAAGTCCAGCTTACACAAGAGTCAAAAAATATACACAGATCAGGTTTGCATGAATGCCAGGAAGGTCTGTGAGTTAAAGATGTCGGTATGACAATCAGGTGGCCCCTGTTTAACAGATATTCTTACCCCTTTGTGTGAGGATGCAGTTAGCATATTATTGAACTGACAAAGCAAATAAAATAACAACAATAGTAGTAGTCTCCTTCTGTGATAGATCCATGTCAAATATACCCCCGCCCACTGCTCAACTATATAGGCTGTATAGTATATTGACCTCGGGTGTATGGGTTGTGTAATGGAAACCAGTTGGATTCAAAACGTGGCAAGCAGAGTTTGAATGCTAGTCAAGTTTCTTATGTTTTACTTTTGCTGAAATACCCACTAGAAAGGTATGAATCCGTTTTTTTCTGCTCTCTGCTAAAAGTTAAATAATAGGGCAGATTGGGCTCTTTAGCCTTGAGTGGCACTTAGCCTATGGAAGAGACAACTCTGAAATCAGAACTGGATGTACCCCGGACATAGCACATAATATGCAGCCATTTACGAGATAAAGAGTTCACAATAATCTTGACTGCAGTCAACCTATGACTGTATCAGTGTTTCATTTTTTTTAATCATTTCTCCCCAAGGTAGTTGGATAAAAACCACGAGGATGCAAAGGGTTACTGAAAAGGAAAGAAACAGAGAGAACAATAAAAGAACAGGATTCAAGTAGGCAGAAGATAATGATTGACATTGCATTTAAATTTTTAAAGATCATAGTTGACAGGTGGCGTAATGGATAGTGGCTCGGATTGAACAATCGGAGAGCCGAGTTCAAATTCCAGTCAGATCCATTACATTCAATTACATGCTAATACCCTTGGGAAAGGTATGAATCCATTTTTTCTCCTCCCAGCTATATGATATGTCGTCCTAGCAGGACAGACTGGGTTCTATAGCCTTGGATGGCAACCGGTCTAGGATAAGTAAAAATCTGAATTCAAAACCAGCCTGGAGAGGGTTGAGCTCTTTCAGGCTATCTTGCCCAAGAAACACCACTTCTACTGCAGCTGCAGTGCATGTGGTACCCCTATGACCCTAAGGGGTCACAGGATTTGTGATCATGAGTTGACAGGAAAGAAGGAAGCCAAAAGAGTTCCACAAGTGAGAAGTGCAAGAGAAGAAACAATTAACATAGAACTTAGAACTGGCAATTTCAACAGTGAAATTCTGAGACCTATTTGCCAGTCTAGTACTGCACTTAAATTTGTGTAGTTGAGGTACCAATGAGGAAAGTTCATCAGAGCAGTTACCATGAAAAATATTGAGAAGTGTCAAAGAAAATTTATGTTATAGTGGCGGGAAAGTGACTGAAGACAAAATGCCAGGTCAAGACCAATAATGTTGGCAATTCTTTGATAGAAGTACCAGACCAGATATGGCAGCAATGTTCCATATGTGGACAAATAGTAGTTTTATTAGTAGTAGTCCTTACTGGCTGTCCACTACTGTAACTTTGGTGCCTTAATTAAGCTAAACTTAGTAATTAACCAGAGTATCTTATTTGTTATTTGTAGTTTACTTGACTATTTTAATTGAGTTTCAGTTTGATGTCATTCAAGGAAGAAAGCAGGGATTATGTTTTTGTTTATATAAAGGCCAATCAAAATTGAGAAAGTGCCTTCAGCCACTTATCTGTCTTAGTTATTGTCAAGTCTTATCGGTCATCATATTACAAAATAAACATCATGAAGATTTCACTCAGGAAGTACAAGCTCTTATAGTGTATGCTTAATTGTAGTTACATCCCTTGAAGAAAATTTTCATTAAAATATTACAGACTGTTGTGGATTAAAAATTTGGTATTTAATCATTGTGAGGATTTGCTTGATGTTACGTGACTTTTATGAAGTGTAAAATATTTTTTTTTTACTTTTCAACATGTCTCCCTACTACTACTACTTTGTCTTCTGTTTCATTGGAATTGTGTTGAATTGACATCCAATGTGTTTTATTTCCCCATTATGGCCAACCTGTTGAAGTTTTGTGCTAAAAACAACAACAGATTAATAATACTTTTTTATAATTTTGTGCATATTTTTCCTTGCTAATATTTTGTCAACATTTTCTTTGTTTTGATCCAATTACTTATCTTTGGAATTTAATTTAACCCTGTCCAGACTGGATTTATTTTTAATTTTTCCCAATTTTAAGATGGCTCACAAATTAAATTGAAATTGGAGTTATCTACTACAAAAGTTAACCCTTCTAAACCACATTGTGATATAATTCTGCTTAAATGGTAGAGGCATTTTTACTCCTGAATATCTGGTTACAGAAACTGAATACAATAAAATACCTATGTTCATATTGTGTTTCACTTGAAAGTGTCAAACTTATTGTAATTGTCCTCTGATTTTTTTTTTTTTTTTTTGCATAATTTAGATGACTTATCCATTGAACCCTGTACTATATACCAACAAATTTTTACCTGTTTATATATATATATATATATATATATATATATATATATATAAAACAGTTAAAAATTTGTTGTTGTATAATCCAAGTGGGTCCTAATGATAGAAAATATTAAAACTGACCACAAAAGGAGCTCAATGTATTTATTATAACAGAGTATATAAATTACACAACAGAGAAATCAAAAATTATCCCATGGGTATAGTCTGTTTCAACTGACACCAGGTACGTCAGTCTTATTCAACCCAGGCAAATGGAGTATATTTGTGTTGGAACTAGAGATTTAAAATTTAATATTTAACAAAGACAGCAGTTGAAAAATTGATACTGAGCCTACCCATGTTGAAGCCTTGGCAGGGCAGTTGCCCAAGTAGTGGTAAGGGGAGTGTGGAAGTTATCTGTTTTAAAAGGAAAGAAATTTCAAATTCAACCCAGGGGTTATAAGAAAGATGAAGTGAAACTAAAGAAAGGTCAAAAAAAGGAGTTTTATAAAACAAAATTTCTTATATAAAAAAAATGTTTCCATTAAAATATACAAAAATATGCTTACAAATAAGATATATAACATGATTAACAATAAATCATATTTAGATAGTTTATATTAAGAAAAAGAATATATTAAAAAAAATTTTATATTATTAAGAAATAAAAATTGTGAAATATTTGCTAATAATCAAACACTAAATAGCAATTAAAATGAATTCTGTTTGTTGTGAATGAAACCAAAGAAAGTTTCAATTTTTTAAAAAAAAAAAAAGGAAGGAAGGAAGGAAGGAAAAAACTTAACATTTTCTTAAATTTGATCATTTTATTTTTTTTATAAGGTAAATATTTGACTATTGTGTGTTTTGGTAATGTAAGAATTTCTTTTTCAAAATTGTCAGAAAATGTAGTAGAAAAATATATATATATATATATATATATATATATATATATATATATATAATCAAAAGCATTACAAGAACATAAAAATCATCCCTTTTTAACATTGTCCTTATTTTCTTCCATATTAACAAAAAAAAAATTGAAACTTTTTATACAGCCTTGTAAAATTCATTAAAGTAAACACCTCCAAAAATTCACTAAAAAAAGAGGATACATGAAAAAAGTACTCAAAATGTAATAAAAACAAAATTTTATTGTCAAAATATTTCAGTTGTTATTCAGAGGTAACATCAAAGAATTTTTATGCAAATTTTTTTTTTTTTTCCTTTTTAAGTCCTTGTAAATTTTAGTTAAAATGTATGTAGTGTTGACAGATTTCATAGATTTTACTGATAACCAGAAACAATAATGATTCCATTCAATTTAAATTCAGGTTTGAAATGCAGCAAAGTATTTTGCTTATTGGAAATATTAAATTTAATCTGTTAGCTTGAAATGAAACTAAAACAAAAGCTTTAAGAAAGATTTTTACATTTTAAAAAAATGTATTTTAAACCTGAGGTATCACCTTTTTTTTTTTTTTTTTTTTTTTGGCAGTACCAATATTAAAGTAATTAGAAAAAGAGAAGCTGCTTAGGACAAAAGAGTCTTACTGCTTTCATCTGCCTTGTCAGAAATGTTTTTGTAGAGATATTAATCATGTCTCTTTTTTTATTTTTGGATCTTTCTACCATTGTTTATCAAGAACAAGTAGCCACAAGATAATGACTAAGAAAAAAATTGGACGACGTATTGAAAAACTGGAAGGGAAACATTTTTTTTTTTAACTAGCCTCATATTGGAAACATAAAAATATTAAAATGAAACAAAAATATGTCTCATCTCTATTTTTTTAAACTAGCACAAGCCTCTATGAATCTTTACTAAAATTTTATTTGAACTGCATATACAAGTGTCAACCTCATGTCAAAGCTTTGACTTTCGGCTGAGAATTCATTCACATCAGAAGTGAACTATAGTTTTGGGGTTGTAATAACAAACAACCATAATTTTTTTTATATATATATATATATATATATATATATATATAAAACACATTTCAGGAAACTGACAAAAAGTTTCTCAACAACTTTTTGTTTATACTAATGTTCACACAATACAAGGCCCAAGAGCCACTCAAGGTAGAAGGTTACTGTGAGGTGGCAGATGGGTGTAAGAAAAGACGAGAAGTTAAGTCCATGGGGTTATGCTGGGAAGATAACATTTAACCCAGTACTTGCAGAAGTCAAGATTGTAGTGATTGGGAAAGCATCCTCCTGGGAGTCTGTTCCAAAAAGCAGCAGTTGTTGGGAAGAAGCTGTCTGAATAGAACTTCTTACTAAAAGAGAATGAGGATAATTCATCCATGTTTACTTAGCATGGCAGGTCCCAGTTGTAAAGGTCAGGGTTAATGGGACTAAGGAATGTAGCTAGTCAGAAAACATGCAGTGAGAGGTTTGCAGTGTTTTGACTCTGGGGAAAGGGGTTGTAGAGTGGAAAATAATCACACACAAATTCATGTCTTTTGTACTCTATTAAGACAGGCAAGTGAGGACTGGGCAACTCTAGCCCAGATATGGCAACAAGGCTCCATTTTTGGTTTGGTCTGGTTCTTGTCACAATAGAGAATTACAGTGGAAGTCAGATACTTATTGGTACAATGAACTGATCATTTTTCCTGCACCTTTAGCAATAGATCAGATGTAGGAGTTCCATTTGAGATCTTGAGAGAACTTGAATCCCAATCATTGGAGATTAAAGCCAAAATTTTTACCTTCCAACAAAATAGAAAAAAATTCAGTTATATATTCTAACTTTCCAGTTAATTACTCAAATACAAATAATTTTTAAAACTAAAATCTTATGAAAAAAAAAAAAAAATAGTGATTGTGATAGCCATATCTCTTGAAGCTAAAAAGAAAGCAAAAGTCTGTTGTTTTATATTTGATTTCTATCCAATTCCCATTTCAACATAAATATATTTTGGTAAACATGGGCCTTCATCATTAAAAGGTTTGGTTCAATATTCCAATGTATATCACCTGAAGAAGGCTGGAGAATACAATGGCCGAAACATTGTGAATATGGTAATAAAGATAAGGACAACAGTCTGAACAATGTAAATAGTGTAAATGGATCTTCATGCCTGCAAAAAAAAACAAAAAAAAAACAAAGTGTCAAAAGGATCGTTTTTCCCTTGACACTGCTATAATTATAACTACCTTCACTCCTCATTAATGTTTATTGTTTTAAAAATTGGTGATTAGAATAACAAAAAAAAAATGTATAAATTTGCTTTCATATGTTTAGGTTTTATTAAAATGGCAACCAGTCTAAGAGAAGGAAAACACTGAACTCTAAACCATGAAGAAAGCAATGGGAAACTACTCCACTATCTTTCTAAAAAATCATGGTGTAAACATATGATGTGACTCTCACTCGAGCTTTCCGCAAACTGACCGATGATCATGCAGTTTCTGTATTCTGATTCTCGATCTTGTTGGTGCTCACTGAAAGCTGAGGAAATGCAGGATGCATACTCATAAGTTAAACATGATAAAAGAAAAGCCACACCAAGTAGAAATAAGAATGTGAATACTGTTTACCATATTATATGTAGGTGTTTATTCAGCCTGCTCCTCTGGGTGGGTAGGTAGGTGATACTGGAGACAATTTCTGTTATGTCAACACTTCCCCCAACCAACATATCTACATATGCCAACATGGTGGCTGACGATATAAGAATGGAGGTTTCAGAACTGCTCAATGGACAAATCCATCTTCCACCAAGGGTGGACCAGAATTCTCTTCAATCCCAAACATGACAATATAGACCAGCACCCGGATATACCCTATTTCTGGTTTTGTTACCACTTGATCTCCAAAAATCTCCTCATCTACTCCTTTACTTCCGTGTTACCCTTCAGTCAAAATGGATGCTGCTTAGAAGACCGAACTTCAAAAGGAACCATGTACAGGTCTATATTATTCCTCTTTCTTTCATAACATAATTGTTGATATTAGCCTCTACAGACTTATTGTTGGTAACTATGGACAATCAGGCTGATATTTTCCCACCTCTTATCTGTTAAAATGAAGTACAAGTGTACTTAATTTCCATTTGTCCATTGAGTTGTTTCATAGCCCTTAAAATTGGGAAAAGGTAGCAATTAACATGCTACCAAATGGGTTAGAAACAGGTTGCTGACACTAAGAAGAATTTGATAAAATTGACGCTTTAGCATCCATGTTGAAACTGATGCATAAATGAATGATGGAGTAAGGGCAGACAGTAACCTCATGAAACATAAAGTTTCAAATTAGTTATTTAGACTCGAACCATGAATGAATGATTCCTATATCATTGGAAAAAGTTTATCATCAATTGATCTCCAATGAAACATTCATGATACATTCTGTTTATAGGTTAATACAAATTCTCTAAAGTAATGAAAGTAATTTTGGGAGAAATCACTTTTTAGAGTTTGATACCTAATCTTTTAATTTGTTTTGTAAATATTATTCTTTTAAGTTGAGAATTATTTATTGATTAATTTCTAAATAAACCTTTATCTCAGATTTCAATCAAAATTTTTTGATTACCATATATACTTGTGTATCATGTGACCTTTGAAGACCTAATTTTGAAGTTAATTTGAATACAGTCAATGGATATATAGTTTGGTCAATGGCATAGCCAGAGCCAGCAGTATATATGCTAATTTTATATCTCATGTATGATGCAACCCCCTTAAAATTAGGTCTTCAAAAGTTGCATGATATGTGAGTATATACAGTAATTTAATGCATCATAGACCTTCTTTTTATGTTTCTTTTAAATTTTTTCATAAATTTAGTTATGTTTTAACATTTTTGTTCTAAATAAATAACATTCTTTGTTCAAATCTCCTTTGGACTTGATAATGAATTTCTATTTTAATTACTTGTATTGAGTGAAGTGAGTTCTGCAGCTTATCAGAAATGTTTTGTTTTTTTAAGATATTGATTTTAGCTTTTTGTATCCTTCCACAATTGCTTACACAAGAGCAAGTAGCCACAAGATAATTATTAAGAAAATAGTAGGCGAGGTACAGAAAAACTGGAATTCAGATTTTTTTAACAAGCTTCATATTGAAAAATATTTTGTAACATTAATAGTCTTTACATTTTTTTTTCTTTGAAGGTTGTGAGAGATCATAACATCTTGACTTATATATATCTATCTATCTCTCTCTCTCTATATATATATATATGACTAGAAAATATAGAAAATAACAATTACATTGAATCTTAGCAAAATTTATAATTATAATTTTTTTAAAATTTTTAATTAAGGCATTTTATTGTAAACTGTTTGGACAAATTTTAAAAATAGAAACTAAGCTTAAAATTTATTTACTCTTTTGGTCGGGGGTTTAGAATATGCGAACTGCATCCCTTGCAGAAAGATAAGATCACGAACATAAGATACATAAACAATTATGGCCGTAGCACACCACATGTACTATAGTTGCAGTAGTAGTAGTATTTCCTGGAAAAGATAGCCTGGGAACCCAGCCCTCTCCAGGTTGGTTTTGAATTCAGTTTTTCCTTCTTCTAGACTAGTCACTATCCAAGGCTACAGAACCTATCCTGTACCTATAGCTTGAAGGGGGAGTGTAGAAGATGGATTCATACCTTTGCCAAGGGTATTTAATGAACCTGGCTCTCTGATATTTCAATCCGAGCCACTATCCATTACTCAACTGGGTTTCCTTCCAAGATAAGATACCTCCCCATTAAAAAGGGGTCACCTTCTGATTTGGATACTTGTAGATTCTATTGTAAACTGGATCTAATGTATACCTTTTTGACTCTCCTGTAAACCAGACATATGTCTGCCTTTTTTATTGTAGTGTGAACTGGACCTGTGTCTACCTTTTTGACACTAGTGTAAACTTTGTCTGGTTAACACTAGATCACAATTAATGAATAGATAGGTACATCTATTAATTATGATTTTCTCCTATAAGACTTACGATAACATTAAATAACCCAGTAATTGTTGATATGTCATTAAATTTACCAACTTATCAGAACTTAAAATTAATCTTAAAAATTAGCAGTTGTCCTCATATATATAAAAAATCTAACAAAAAAGAAATACCTCCATTTTGATCATCACTGATGAACAACAGATATATTTATCAAATAATCAAATGTTATAGAAAATTGACTTTGTGTAGTTTGCAAGAGAAGAATTTCTGTAAAATTTAAAATTAATTATAAAATTAAAATAAAAGTTATTATTAACTCTAGTTTTTTTTTTTTTTAAAATCTGTTGTAATTATAACTTTCTAATATATATATATATATATATATATATATATATATATATGTGTGTGTGTGTGTGTGTGTGTGTATATATATATATATATGCACAGTACTTATTGAAAAGCGCTGAATATCGGTGATAGAGCTAACATATTTAGTTGGATTGATGGGAGTTTGTGGCCCTAGGTTTCACTCTCTCTGCGATTATCAGACGAACTTGTTTGTCTGGTGTTTGCAGAGTGCATGAAACCTAGGGTCACAAACTCACATCAATCCAACTAATATATATATATAGTTTTTTAAATTAAATCTTTTATTATAGATATTTAAAAAAATATAAAATCTGATATTAATTACAGATATTTAAAAAAATATAAAATCTGATATTAATTACAGATATTTAAAAAAAATTAATATCTGGTATTACAGATATTTAAAAAAACAAAAAAAAAACAAGTAAAATCTGCTTTAATTATAGATTTTTTAAAAATCTGGCATTAATTATAGGTTAAATATTATTATAGGTTTCTACCTCTCCCGTTAAAAGGTTAGACAATCTTGGTTGTGCTATTTTGCAATTACCAGCTTTTTCAATTTTATTTTTCTGAAAAGAACAATTTTGATTTTTTTAACTAATATTTTTATTTTATTTTTTGTTTGGTTTTTGGTAAATATTTGGTCACTGTTGGTTTCTGTGCACCAGCTTGCAGGCAAATCTCTTTTTGTGAATTGGGTGGAGATCAAACAACAAGGTGTGGCCCTACTCTGATACAATCCAGAAGTACCATTGCTGCTATCATTGTCTTTATGTGGCCATCAGAATTCATATCATTCATGGCATAACGACATTTTGGTTAACTTTCGTCCCCAGCACAAAACCCTGTCTAACTTGCTATTTGCTTAGCTTTGTGATATGAATGCTTTTTAATAATTGATACACTGCCTTTTGATTATTTTGTGCATAATCTCTTTCAGTTGCTAATATTTTCATTGTTATTTGCATTTTAAATGTGTTTTTTTCCATTTGAGAGCTGACAAGCTGATATTATAAATAAGAACTTTGAAATGTGGTTGTGATATATGTATATGTGAGAAATAATTTTCATTGAAAATTTATATGATGAATTTGTGGAGGAAAGTCTCAAACAAATGCAGGTTTACAAAATGTGTGTCTATTCATGAATATTTAAAGATGATCTGTTTTCATCTGCAATATTTACATGTGTTTATGTTTTGCATGTCCAACAATGAACAAGTTTATAGATATAAATTTAGTTAAAGACAAATTTCTTAATGATTCACTTCTGTGTGTACATAATGGTGTCTGAGAATATTAATATGTACCAGAAAGTGCTGAAAAGTTCTCAGCCCAACCCACTTCTCAAAATCTGATGAAACATTAGAATATCAATCAGAATCTTCTTTATCAAACAAAATAACTTTTCAGTACTCCCCCCCCACATTTGTGTTTTATATATATATATATATATATATATATATATATATATATATTTATATATATATATATATATATATATATATATATATATATATATATATATATATATATATATATATAAAAACATAGAAATAAATACTTTCGCAAAAAAAAACAAAAAAAAAAAACAACCAAAATTTTTTTTCAGTTATTTTATCCAGATATATATATATATATATATAAATAAACCTAACTGGCTCATTATGTGCTTTCCTTAAATAGGTAATTCAAACCTTGCCCTGTCAGGATGGCTTCTGTAGCCAAACTGGTAATGGCACACTTTAGCTAAAAATGCATTTTCCCTAATGTGGGAAAAAGGGATACAGGTTCAATTCCTGTTGGAGGCACAATTTTTCTTTAGTAGGCCTTCTCAATTTAGACCAGTTGTTATTCAGTTTAACTGTTTAATAAAATAAAAATTAAAAAAAACTGGTAACAGATCAAACACATCTACCCACTATAAATAGCATTTATAGTAATAAGAAATATATATAAGCTTAAAATTGGTGTGTATTTGTTTTTAGCCATTTGAATTGTTATATATATATATATATATATATATATATATATATATATATATATATATATATGTTGATAAATAAGTATATGTATGTATACAAAGATGTGTATTGTTGTAAGTTGCTCAAGTGGAAATTTTGAAAGTGTTTGAAATTTTTTTTTTTTTTTTCTCCAATAAATAAAATGAAAAAGTAATAAAAGTTGTTGAGTCTTGTCTCGGGTGACATTAAATTGCTGACCTTGTTTAGACTGAAATTAAATTTTAATTGTAGATGGAAACTGAAATATCTCCTTGGTATCTTTCTAAAAAACATATTTCTACCGGAACTACACATTTAAGAGGAAGATTAAATTGATTTAGTATAGTTTCTGAAGACATGTGATTAAATATTTTCATCACTCTACACATTTTTGGGACTTTTACCTTCATTTTTGTTATTTTCAACACAGTTTCAGCAAGTGCATTCTCCAACCTTCTTCAGGTGTATGTTGAATCCAGTAGTTGTTTAACTTGATTTTCTCTTTCCTCAACAAAATTTTGACACAAGTGACCGTGAAACTTTGTTCTCTTTGAGAAGCAAGAGGAAAAAGTAAATGTTAGGTGTGAAATACAAAATAACTTTTTCAAAAAAATCACTGAATACATTTACCTGATAAAGGTCAAAGGATATTTCATTCTAAATATTGTTTTAAAAAAAGCAAAAAAGATGAGGATATTCGTCCAAGAAATATGTGGAATAACATTAAAATGTATTCAGTTTGAAAATAAGAATTATAACTGACGTTCTCTATTTTAAGGTAATTAAAGTAAGTAAATATACTTGCACAAAATTAAGGAGAATGGTTGAATTTTTCTTCTGGAATTATTTTCAAATAAACATATTAGAAAGACTTCCTTTCTTAGGTGCCATGCATGATGTACACTTGGGCGATCATATCAGTTTTTGATTCAGGATTGACATTCATGTAAGATTCTACCGGACATAAAGTGGGAGATCCGTTTCCTATTGTTATTAAGTACTAAAGTGATCACCCCAGAATTATTACATATTAATATCTTTCCTTACGTGCCATGTGTGATATATGCTTGGCCAATCAGGTCTCTTTTTGATTTAGAATTTACTTATTCCTGTAAGATTCTACTGGACATAATGTGAGGGATCGGTTTCCTATTGTTGTTAAGTACTAAAGTGATCACCCCAGAATTATTACATATTAATATCCTTCCTTAGGTGCCATGTGTGATATATGCTTGGCCAATCAGGTCTCTTTTTGATTTAGAATTTACTTATTCCTGTAAGATTCTACCGGACATAAAGTGAGGGATCGGTTTCCTATTGTTGTTAAATACTAAAGTGATCACCCCAGAATTATTACATATTAATACCCTTCCTTAGGTGTCATGCAAGATGCACACTTGGGCAATGTCTCTTTTTGATTCATAGTAGACTGGTTGCCAACCAAGACTACAAGACATTGTTCTGTTTTGAGAAGAGATGGATTCCACCTTTCTTAAAGGTATTTGTATGTAAGTGAATGTAATGAACTTTACTAGAATTTGAACCCAGCTCTCCAATTTCTCATTCCAAGCTATTATCCATCACACCACCCGCTCATCCAAGCTTACAACACCTGATATTCTCAAGCAGTCATCCATCTAAATACTGACCAGGGTCAACATTGTAAAACTCCGGTTATTGAATGAGTACCAATATTTCAACTTGATATGGATCTAAGACTATTAGACAGACTAAGAATTCCAAATATTAAGTGACTGGATTATTTATTGCTCTTATTTTATATTAGTATTATTACTTGCTTAAATGCTATGGGCTTATGGCCATATCATGTTGAAACATTGGTTCCTGTATGATCACCAAAATTAAGCAATGTTGAGACTGGTCAGTACCTAGATGGGTGACTGCTTGGATGTGCAGGTGGTGTAATGAAAAAGGGCTCTGAATTGATAATCAGTGAACCGAGTTCTAATTCGGTTTCTTATATTCATTTAATGTGCAAATACATTTGGAAAAGTATGAATCCACTCCCACCACCAGCAATGGGTTACTCGAATTACTAAATCATTATTATCACCCCCATCTCCAAAAAAAAAAAAACATTCTCACAATGTAAAATATTTTTTGGCTTTAAATAACCTGCAAATGAGTTGATAAGCCTTAGAAAACGAATCAATCAGTTAAATGCTATGCAACCTTTGACAGTCCGTACTTGGTGTCAATTCAATTCAAAAGAAAACAGTTTATACAGTGTAACCCGGATATAAGAGATTTTCTCTGGTCCCAAATTAGAGCCTGTGTTAATGTATATATAATAGACCAAACCCGGATATAAGAGACCTCTTCTCCGGTCCCGACAACTCACTTATATCCGGGTTACACTGTATTATAATTATTTATAGAGGCTAATTATCACTAAGCTTAAATATTATCTTTAATTATTATTTATTAGATATTTTCACTAGTATGCCACTTTGGCTGACAGAGATGTGTGCAGATTTGTCAAAGATTCTTCCTTGAATTATCTGCATGTAATAAATATAAAAACATTTTTTTTTTATAGGATATGAAATGATGAGCTCTTTTATGCACAGTCATCAAAGAAAATTTTCTGATAAAATAAATTAGACAAATAACGTGTGTCTGCATGTGTTGTGTGTGTTTGAAACAACACTGTAATTAGCGGTTAATAAACCTAGAATTATTTTCTTTAGATTATTATTTTTTCTTTGATCAATCTACAATTAATTATATAGATTATGAGAAATTGGCAAACTGAGTTCCAATTCCAGTCAACTTTTGTGATATTCACTTTTGTGCAGACACTCTTTCAAATGGTATGAATCCATCTCATCTCCACCCAGCTATGGGTTAAATAGTAAAGCAGACTGAACTCTTCAGCTTTGGTTGGCAACCAGTCTGAGAAAAGGACAACTCTAAATTCAAAATACTATGTAGCCATGGCAAGGCACATACAATGCAGCTAACGCAGCAATGTTTGTGATTGGCTCCGACTTTTAAGTTTTATTTTGTATTTTTGTTTTGGGATTTGTTCTGTGAGCTGGATATAATAACACCTTAATACATGGATAGAACAGAATAGCTGAAAAGAAAGGAATAACAAACATGCATTATTCTCAAAGAGATTTTATATACTACTATGTCACACAAGAAATTATATACAAATACTTTTCATGAATTTCTCCCACACAGAAAAATTATATCAAAGGAAACAACAACAAGCAGTGTGAAAGGAGGCAAAATGAGAGGGTCTAAGTTGTAAAATTTCTTGAAGGGAAAACAAGCAGGCCAGTGGTGTTCTCTACGTACCTGGTGAGACCATGTGGTTTTCTCTTAACTGCTGTGGACAGTCATTTCAGGCTTCTCTGCTGTCTACATAGAAACTGGCATTCATGAATTTTACAAACTGACATCCCTCGCCAGCTGTCACGTGAACTTCATGAATTAATCTTTCCCAAATAGATAATCACCCTTTGTGTCTCTACAGTAAGATTAACCCTTTCACAACTAAAATTATTCTCTTCATATAATTCGTCTTCAATTAGATTGTCAAAAAGAGGTACAAATACTCAAGACAATAACAGAATAAGAAAATGAGAGAAATTACTCAAAGATGGATGCTGAACCTCAAATTTGAAGCAAAGAAAATGAAATCCTCAAAAACATTACAACATTAATTTCCCATGGAAAACAAATCAGCATTTGTAACTGAAGATATGTTATTAGCCAAATGATAAATATAAGAATAAAAAAGTAAATTGTTTAAAAAACGTTCTCGTCAGAACATAAAAAATGTTTGTCATTTCATACCTTATAAAAAATGTGAGAATGTTATGGATTCCATGATTTTTTTGCTTGACAGAGATTTCCAAATTGTTATTTTTTTTAATTGATGTAAAGTTATTTTTAGTCAGCTAAGTGTCATTTGGAATAAATAATTTTGATTTAAAAAAAAAAATACTTTTTGTGATATGGCAACGTTTTTACAATTTTATTTATAATTTATGACAGTTTTATCTCTCCAGTGAACGATTTGAAACGATTCAAAAAATTTAGCTGGAGTTATCGCCCTTAGATTATTTAAATCTAGCGGAGACTGTTGGTTCTTCTAAGCATTTAAAACTATATAAAAACTAAGTATATAAATATGAAACTGTTTAATTTTTCTATATCTTTTCTTTTTCCAGATTCAAGGTATCTTAAATCAGATAATTTTTTTCATTTACTCAATTTCGTTTTGTATAAAATCTTCGTTTTATTGTACTTTGCTTTAATGTGCTTTGCTTTATAGATGTTGCAATTTTTAATAGATGTTTTGTGGCAATCTTGTGTTCAAGTCAATCGATGTCATTTTGGCAACCATTTTGTGCCTTTTGGGTAATATTTTTGTAGCAATAATTTTTTTTTAGTGCTGTTACATGCTATGTATAATACAGAACTTTAAAATGCTGAGAGTAACCAATAAATTGTGCAAATTGCTTCATTGTAGTGGTCTAGGCCTTCCATATTTTCGTATATGTTTATTGGTATAATAGTATATTAGGACTACTATTTTAAGTATAGCCGGTAATTGAACAACAAAACGGTAAGAAAAAAAAAATCTTACATTTTTTCCCGAGAAGGAACTTCAGAATAATTATTGATAGTCAGTCGTATAATATAGTGATGGTAGGGAGAAATATGTATCTTGTAACACACAGAAATAAAACAGGCCCTATCTTTGATTTTAAAAAGTACCGCCCTAATACAAAAAAATACATACTTCACTACAAAGGAATATATATTAATAACCTTCCATTGTTAAGCATACACTTTTTCACATTGCCAAGTTTCATAAAACTCCTATTTAAAGAATGTAATATCCAGATACCTGTGGATGGTGGAACCCAAGTCTTTCACTTCAGCATGCAACAAACATCTGATACATTCAAAAGTCCTATATAATAACAATAATAACATCTATAATAGAATTGAACTAATACACATCCCCCTACACTTACAAATTTCTCGATAGACACAATTTTTTCCTCAACCATAGAATTCACCCCAACATTAATAATGTACATTTAACCAAAAGTCAATACACGTACTGACACCACAAACTCCCACAAGAACAACTAGAATGTACATCTACAGGCACACACCTTTCCAATCTTCTTCTTATCTTCAGGAATAAAACACATGGACACTACAAGAGAGACACAGAAAATGTCCACTAGAATCTAGATGTGCACAAACATAACTCAAATGTAAGGGAACATTCTCTTCTACACCCCGTTTCCAAAATTTCTCATGAAGCTTATATAAAAGGTGAAACATGTTAAATTTATAAACATTTCCTATTTGTTCCTTATTCTATAATATATATATATATATATATATATATATATATATATATAAGTGAACTTTGAAGTCAACACTCAGAGGCGACAGGCTGTTCATCAGGCAGCCTGACGATTGTGTCTAGCATGAAACAGCCTGTCGCCTTTGAGTGTTGACTTCAATGCTCACTTTTATATTTATATGTACATACGCTCTATCTCTGATATTGAGCACTTTATCCCATAAATATAGCACACCTTAAAACTATAATATATATATATATATATATATATATATATATATACATACAGTGTGTCCATAAAGTTCATGTGCACTTTAAAAAAATTATAACTTTATTTGTATTTGCGATAGAAATAATTTGTAAAAAGGATTAGAAAGAAGTAAATCTATATTTTTTAAGACTTTATTGAAATTTTATTTAAGTTTCCACATGTCCTCCATCATTAGCAATACAAAGGGTAATACGATTTTGCAGTTCACGGAAAACATTTGCCAACTGATTTACAGTAATGCCTGAAATCACATTAGTTATTTTAGCTATACTTAAAACTAGGTACATTAAACTTTATAACATTTTTTACAGATTATTTCTATCGCAAATACAAATAAAGTTTTTTAAAGTGCACATGAACTTTATGTACACCCTGTGTATAAATATATATATATATATATATATATATATATATATATATATATATATTATAGAATAAGGAACAAATAGGAAATGTTTATAAATTTAACATGTTTCAAGCTTCAACATACACACATATACATATATATATATATATATATATATATATATATATATATATATATAAAACAACTATTATCAGACAAAGGAGGCTCTTTTCACCATAACACGGGATAAAACTATTTGCCTGTTATTGTCTTTCTGGTCTTTTATTTTCACACAAAGTTATTTTTTTTATGTTAAATATTCTAAACAAGTAAAATGAAATTTAATGTCATTTGTGAAATAAGAAATTTTCTTTTATTTCTCTTAAATAAAATACAAATATTTATTCCTTATCTTCAACAGAACAGATTTTATCCATTTGTCTGAGTGAGCTTCATTTTTTTATCCTTGGTAAATATTCCTTCTCATCAGTGAGTTTAATCTTTTTCAAATGTCCTTCTTTTGTAGCCGGTGAAATTCCCAAAGGAGCCATGTATCTTGGCAGCAAGGAAACAGTTGAAGGCAACATGAAGCACACAGATAGCTACTATGCAATGCCCACTGAGCAAAAAACAACTACAAGCAAAGTTGTTGAAACCAAACTAAAGAAATATGAAGGCATTGGTCCAGTGGATGAGCAGGGGATGCCATTAGCATTTCGAATGGTAAGATTTTAATTTCTTCATTGACAGACACATTCGAAGAGTTTATCAATGCTAAGATTAATTATTTGTTTGAAATTAAAAGCAAATTGTTGAAAGTCACCTTTGCAAATGTATGCTTTGCGATTAATCCTCTAGATATACAAGATGGTATAGTAAAGTTCCCAGACAAGGTTTTTCCTGGTAGCAACTTTAACTGATTTCAATCATGTGAGAGAGAGCTGATAAATTGTTTTGCATGGATGAGTTAACAATTATTTTTTTCCACATTCTGTAGTGTTTTTCTGGTGGAAAAAAAATCTTGAGTTGACACCTGTCCAGCTAAAACCTTATATTTGACCAAAAGAAGGTTGAGTCTGAGAAGATTTTATGAGCTTCATAAAAATTTAATTAAGGCACATTGCTTGAATTTGTCAGTTATTGTAAAGATTGCTGATTCTAACATAGTGTTACAAAACCTTGTATAATAAATGGACACAATAGCACTAATGCCTATTTGCAGACTGACTCAGTTAGCTGAGTACCAATGAGTGTTCGCTAATTGTTCATTTCCTTTAAAGGGTAAAATCATTAAATGCTGAGTCTGGGAACTTTCCAATACTGCTTCTTATATCTCCTTTCTCAAAAATTGGGACTTAATTCTTTCCAGCTTTAAAACTGAAATAAATTCCAATTTAAAACTAAATTATTACATTTGATGGCACCCTATTTAGAGTTAATGTTATTGGGGGTGTGTGCTGAAAAGCACTTCTTCAAATCTGACCAAATGAGTAGACATTTTTTTTTTTTTTAAGAATTTGGTTGGGCTAATAATTTTTCAGTAAATCTTTATACAGTATTTGAGAACTGATCCTAGGAAAATGCACAGATAGTATATTGCATCTGGGTAAACATTAGCCTACCAGATAATTTACATATAAAAACCCAGAAGATAATTTATTTTTAGATATTTTGAGGAGAAAAAGGGTGTGATATTAAATAAAGTAATATTGTGTTAAGATTAGATGTTCATTAGATTGATTGATTTTTTAAAATATTTTTAGATTGTAAGAAGTTTTGGAGATAATGATGAGTTACTGATACAAGTTTTACTAATTAACCCATAAATGGGGGGAGAAGCAGCCGATTCCTACCTTTTCCAATGGTATTTGTGCATAAGTGAACCTAACTGGAATTATACTCCTTCTCTAAATTCCAATTCTGCGATGTTATCCATTACATCACTTACACTGCATGGTCATTAGAGAAAGTCCCAATATACAATAGTTGATTTAAAATAAATTTTGATGCTATATTGCATGCATATGAGACAGGTGTAATGAAGTGGGAGTCAGCAAAATGATAGACCAAGATTTGAATCTTGCATATTTGACATTATATTTTATTCAACTCGCAAATGCTTGGAGTGCAGCCCTTCATCCAACATGTGGGCCTGATATTGTCCAGTGATGTGTCTGGGGAATTTGTTTATCTAACCACCAGTATCAGAAATCTTTCCCATGCCTGAAAACTGGATGTATGTAGATGCAGAGTTAAAGGTTTCTGCATTCAGTGGCTGGGACTGACCCCAAGTCAACTTTTTGGTGCATCCTGCTTCTTTGATGTTCTCGTATGAATTTTGTGTAATGTATATTCTGGCATCATACTACACATACGTTTAATTTATAGGAAAATAGATGTAAAAAAAACATTTTCATCTAAAGTAATCAAGGTTAACTACTGGCTTAAGAAAAAAGCTTTCTATTAATGTTTAGTCTGAAAAATCATTTACGACCCAATACACAAAAGGCTTACATCACATTGAAACACTGGTTCACATATGATAGCTGAAGTTAAGCAACATTGAACCTGGTCAATACCTTCAAGAATGACCACTTGGGAATACCAAGTGTTATAAGCTTGGATATGTGTAATGGATAATAGCTTGGAATTTCTAACTGGATAGTCAAGGTCCAATTTTTTTTTTTAATCATTTCACCCTAAGCAGGGCGATAATACTACTAAGATGTGAGGGAGCTACTGGTATTGAAAGAGAATGAAAAGACTTTAGATGGATCTGGAAACCCAATCTTAAACAGGAAACAAAGGTAGGGTTTCTTATATTCACCTACATGCAAATATCCTTTGGAAAGGTATGAACGAACCTCTTCTTCCCCCCCTCCATCCCATATGATTTAATTAGTAAGACTTGTATCACTAAAAGCATTATCTCCCCACAGAAAATCAAATGAAATTACACGCAAAATATTTAGATATTGACATTAAATAACCCCTAGAGATTGATATGCCACTAAATAAAATCAATCAACACACACACAGAGTAACTTTTTTAATAAATAATTAGATTTGAAAATTGTATTTTATTGGTCATCAAATATAATAATTTTTTAATTTCTTTCGAAAGCAAGAAAATGTGTGATTTGAAAAATATTTGACGTTGATTTGTTTTTAGGAATTTTGTTAAATATATTTAGAGCCGTCGAAAAAGCCTATAAAAAGTGACTTTGGTTCATTTTACATTAAATACTTAAGTAGTGAATGCTCTTTATTTATTCATTTGTTAATTATTAAAAGCATGTAATTATCTGCTTTCTGCTGCTATTGATCAGTTTAAAATTGTTGCTAAATAACAAAGGCCAGTTTTAATTTATTTCATAGCTTCAAATGTTTTGGAAAAAAAATTCTTTAAATACTTAGAATTGTGAACTGTCAGAAAGAATTTATTCTTGTTTGATTTGTCAAATAAAAATTGCATCAAATGCAATATTTCTCAGCACTTTTATTTTTTTTTTTAGAAGAAAGATATCTGATTAGAAATAGACGATAATAATGATGGCAAAGGGTGTCCTAGGTTCATTCTCTTCATAAAAGAATTAGTGTAAAATGGAAAGAGGTTACCAGAAAATTAGTCTCTTCGCTTTTACTTCAATATTGTGAGTTATCCCCCTTTAGTTAACAATCATAATTTTTAATTTGGCTTTCATGTCATGTAATAATTGTGCTCATAGCCGACCTTGTTAGTTCTGCCAATAACTTATAATTAATGGACTCTTCCACTTTGATTGTGTGGAAAGGCAAAAAACTTATCAGAGACCCTACTTGGTTTTGGTGAAAGAAAGAAGTGTTTAACATCTCTTGTTAATACTTCATAAATAATTAACTATTCCATCTTGATCGCATAAGAATATAAAAGACTTATCAAATACTCTACTTGATTTTAGTCCACAAATGAAAGAAAGAAGGGAAGATAAAAGTCTGTCTATATCTCTGAGATAAGGTATTATGATTACTTGGATATTTTACTTAGTTTGGACTATTATCCTCATCTTTATTGTCATATTCACGACATATTGGCTGGTGTATGCTCCAGCCTTCTTCAGGTGATTGGAATTTCAAACCGAACACATTATTTCTTCCAACAGGGTAGATTGTGCTAGTTCCATGTGCCATCCCTCTTCCGGATGTCTCAGTTATTTCCCTTTAACTCAACTCTCTAAAGTCACATGGTCAGGTGGATAAATATGTTGGTTATATCCGGTGATTAGACCCAAAGAGTTGTGAGTTCAATACCAGGCCACAGCAATGGTGAAGCAAAACTTGGAGAGTTGAGTTAAAAAAAAAATAACTGAGACCTCCAGAAGAGGTATGGCACGTGAAACTAGAACAATCTATTCTGGTTGACAAAATAAAGGGTTCGGTTCAAAATTCCAATCATCTGAAGGCCAGAGTGTACAACAGGGAAAACATTGTGAATATGGCAATGAAGATGAGGATAACAGTCTTAATAATGTGAAGGTAAGTCTGTCTATATTTCTGAGATGAGGTATTATGTACAGTATTTACATTAGTCGGACTATTGTCCTCATCTTTGTCGCCATTTTTGTCACAACGTTTCGGCCGTTGTACGCTCCGGCCTTCTTCAGGTGGTTGGAATTTCGAACCGAACCTTTTATTTCGATCACTGGGGTAGACTGTTCTAGTTCCATGAGCCATGTTTGATGGATGTCAGTTATCAGTTATCTCCTGCTAATTTTCCCTCTGAAAGTTCTCCACTGCCTGAACCGGGTATTGAACTGGATCTAACCAACGCCTTTATCCACTGTGCCATGTGTCCTTGAGGACATCTGGGTATGAATTTCTGAGTATTATAAACCTAATTTTTCAGCAACCATATTTTACCAGTACTCATATTGCAATTTTGCTGTTATCATTGCCTGTTTTTACCAGATCTCATATTGCAACTTTTTTTTTTTTTTTTTTGTTATCATTGCTTTTCTCTGGCATTCCTTATTACTGGTTCCCATATTGTATTTATTTCTATGCTTGGCCGACTCAGGAGATTTTTGTGGCCTAGCATATGTGCTGATTCCTTAAGTTTACGAATTTTCCAATGGTGTTCCCTGGGAGATCACCGTCCCCTGTGGGATCAGGTTGAGATCATAGACATTTTAAATTTTAAATCTTTTCATTTTTACTTAAAATAATGACCAGCATTTATATTTTGATGGTTGTTATTACAATACATTTTGTACAGTTGTTAAGCTCAAATATTTAATAATGTGATAGGCAAATTTTGTATTTTTTTTTTTTTTAATGAGTTACCCCATGCAAGGCAGTAAAGCCACTAAGACATAAGAGGTGACATTGCATTTAAATTTTTGAAGATTAAAGTTGGCTGGAAAGCATGGAGCCAGAATGGAGTTCCATAAGCAAAAAGTGCAAGAAAAGAAACTGTTAGCATTTAACCAAATCAACTGTAAATTGAGGTCTCGACACCAGTCTAGTACTAGGTGCCATAGTGTAGAGCTCATTCAAACAATTACCATGAAATTATTTAGAGAAAAGACATAGAGAGGCAATCTTATGGCGGTGAGAAAGTGACTGATCAGGACCAATAATATTGCTGATTCTTCTTTGGATTTTATCAAGGAGCTCTAGATATTGTCATAGAACTCACCATGAGCTTATTCAGTCATTAATTGAAGATTTAAGATTCATTAGAAATTTCAAATAGGAAAACTGAAATTTTCACAGGTTAAAAGTAGTAATCTTAATTTGTAGGTGAGTCATCAATGTATTGCAGTTATTAGGCCATCCTGGGTTAGATGATGAACTACGTCCAACAGCAAGGCCTCTTATCAGGAGGTTTTGAGGAGCATGGAACCACCTCTTAATTGCTGGTGTTCCCAGGTTCACCCTGACCTGAGCTAGTAGTATCTGTTAAGGTACCAGTTATGGGCAAATAGTTAACCCCCAAACCAGGGTCAAAACACTATGAATAGGTTTCAATACTAGCAATATATTTTTGAAGGAAAAAATATTACTAACAATAAAAATCTTGTTGGCATTAAATAACCCAGTGAGGTTGATGTGCCATAAAACAAACCAAACCAAACCAAACCAAACTAAACTAAGCAGTCATTAGGCAACAAAGGATTCTGTTAGACATAAAGAGATGGAGATGAAAATAAATAAAAAAAATGATAAATAATTTTTGACGATGCTTCATCTGAGATGAATAAAGTTAATATTGGTGCTGCTAAGACTATACATCCGAAAACAAATATGGCACCTGATGAAGATTATGGAATGAATTTAAAGTTTGAATTGATCTTCTGAAAAGCTGTCATGATTCTGTAGCTTATTGATTGAAGGAGCTGGTGTGCTCAATGAGGGTTCCCTTAGGCAAAAATATAATCTTTAGTCTCACCAAGAGCTTCTTTATTTCTCATCTTGTGTTGTCCACTCACCAACATAGATCCATTACACCTGCATAAACGCTATGATGAAAAACAACTAAAATTTAAGGTGAGTGTGAGTGAGGAAAATTTAAATGTCCATAAAAACAACATGTACTTATACAATTTACTACACTAAATTAGAACCGTTAGTTGATAATTCTTTATCTTATTAAAAAATAAAATACAATGGCAAACCGATAAGTTATCGGCACACCCCCATTTCCGAAAATCAGTATTTAAATGTCCAAACATCCTCCTCTGCCTTACTACCAGCAGACTCTCTGTGGAGTTTTGGGAGTCAGCCTAAGGTGTCCTTGGCAAGTGCGTTTCAAACGGTGTTGCTTGCTCCACACTCAATCAGTTTTGAATTCAGATTTATCCCTCTCTTAGACTGGTTCCCAACCAAGACTAAAAGCCTAGTTTTCCCTGGTATTTAGCCCATAGCTATGGGGAGAAGAAACCGATTCACACCTTTCCCAGGAATGTTTGTGTGAAAGTGAATGCAACAAACTCATCTAAAATTTGAACTTGACCCACTGATCCTACTTTCTGCACTGGTAACCACTATGCTGTGCACATATGGAATTTAAAAGGTTGTGTGTGGGTGTCTATTTTAGGTGTGTGTGTGTTCATATTTAAACAATTTGAAGAATCATACCAAAACTTTGATTTCTACCGTGGACCATTTTTAATTATTACTAGACCACCAATAAACCTGATGAGTTTCTTTTAAAAGCAGTTCATGATACAAAATGATGAGATAACAATATAATCAATTTTATTATTAATTTTACATTTTAATTTATATTTAAAGATGGTAAAAGAAGGTTTATTGTTCCACTAGGCTTCATAGTTAACACATTTCTTGAAAATTTGGAGTAAGAGCTTAAGGCAAGTGTAGTCAAAATAATAAGTGTAATTTTTATTATATGTCCTAGTTTTCAAAAGACATAATGGCAGAAAATCAGTGTGCATCTAATTATTTATTTATCTTCAAATGATATGACAAATATAAGTGCTTCACTTTTCAAGTAGTTGTTTATAAAGAAAAAGTTCTAATGTCATGTAGGGAATTGTATAAATATCTTGTGTTATGCATATTTAAATTTATTTAATAATGTTGTTATAATGAAGTATTTGTTTATATACATGGATTGAGATAAGAATGTGTATCAATAACAAATACTGAATTTTCAATTAAAAAAGCTGTAAGAATAGCCATGATGATGATTGTAAACACTTCCTGTCCCACTAGGGAATGCTGGGATTGAAACAGATCCAGTGGGTAGTTTGAATAAATATGTTCAGATTACCACATTTCGTGTTGTCTTTGTGTTGCTCTGACTTTTCCGCTGTAAATGTCAGATAACTTATCTTTCCACCCTAAGCCCAGGGGAACACAAAAAGTTTAATTTATAAATAAATTAGACACAAGAAGGGATTAACTGCAAGACCATCCATAAACCCTTTGAGTTTCTTTTAAAAGCAATTCATGATACAAAATGAGAAGGTAACAATATCATTAGTTTTATTATTAATTACACATTTTAATTTGTATTTAAAGATGGTAAAAGAAGGTTTATTGTTCCACTAGGCTTCATAGTTAACATATTTCTTGAAAATTTGCAGCAATAACTTAAAACAGGAGTAGTCTTTGTCAAAATAATAAGTGTATTAATCAGTGTGCATCTAATTATTTATTTACCATCAAATCATGTGACAAATATAGGCGTTTCACCTTTCAAGTAGTTGTTTATAAAGAAAAAGTTCTAATATAGTGTAGGATATTGTATAAATATATGTTGTGTTATGCATATTTAAATTTATTTAATAATGTTGTTATAATGTATTATAAATGTTTATTTTTTTCATACACATAATAGTTGGTATATAATATGCAAATGTTTATTTTTATACGCTCATTGATATATTAATGTGTCTCAAAAACAAATACTGAATTTCCTATTAAAAATGCTGTAAAACCAGAAAAAAAGGTCCTAGCTTACTTGTGTAATTTTAATGAAATTTAGCAGTGCATTTGACAGGGGGTTCAAGATGCAATGTGCTCCTAAATGGGTTGACTTATTAGGCATCATTTAAGCTGTATCTCAGGAACATGCATGCATACATACATACAACATTAGAGTTTTAGATATAGGTAGATGTAGTTATAATGTACTATGAATGTTTATTTTTTTACATGCATAATAATTGGAATACAATATGCAAGTGTTTGTTTATATATGTGGATTGATATAATATCAAAAACAAATACTAAAATTCCTATTAAAAATGTAAAACCATAAAAACTAGTATCATTTTAATGAAATTTAGCACTGCACGCATCAGGTGTTCAAGGTACAATATGTTCTTAAATTGTTTGGGGCATTATCTGTCATTTAAGCTGTATCCCAGGAACACACACACCTCTGCATACAAGATTAGTTCTTAGTATTAGGTATTGATGTTATAATGTATTATGATTAGTGTTTTAGTATTATATAGATAACATCTCTGCCTTCAAGGTATATTCAGTGTTCCTTTGAAAGTTATTACTTATTCTTTAAAAAAAAGTTAAATGGTTATTCTAATGTTTAGTGAAATTCCTCAGTCAGTATAAGATTTAGACACAGAACTTTTTAGAACTGAATAATTTTTGTTGTCAAAGAGATGATCACAAAAATACTTCATGTCTTCTAAAGCTCACCAGATAGATATACGATATTTTGGGACTTCCTGTATTTGATTATTACTTTCTGACAGTTTCTATTAAAAGTATTCCAAGGATTTAATTTTTTTTCTTTTTAATCTAAGCAGCATGAAGATTTTGTATGAAATTTAATGGAAATTAATTTAAGATCTGAAAAAAAAAAAAAAAATGAAATAAATTTACTCATTTTTTTTTTCTAAAGATTAATCTGGCATTTTATTCATTTTAAAAATTTTTAATGCTTTAAATTGGCATTTGTATTATAATTTTCTTGGATATGTTTTATTTGGTTGACACTTTTTCTTAGATTATTTTTTAGTTAATTTCTGTTGCTTGTTTTTCTTTCTTACAATCTGCTGCTTTTTATTCCACAAATTGTTTAAACTGATATCCCTGCCCTTCAGTATCTGTCGATATTTCTGAGATTAGGTATGATGTACACTATTTACATTTATAAATGTAAAAGACAATAGGAAAACTGTAATTGTAGCCGATGCGTTTCGTCCAATGTGGACTTTTTCAAGGCAAAAACGAAATGAATTTATTAAACAAAGTAACTAATAATAACAGTTACTTTGTTTAATAAATTAATCTCATTTTTGCCTTGAAAAAGTCCACATTTGGATGAAATGCCCCGGCTACCATTACAGTTTTCCTATTGTCTTTTACATTTATAAATATTGTCTTTTTCTACAGGTTAACTCTGAGAAAATCTTTCACTATTTACATTATTCAGACTATTGTCCTCATCTTTATTGCCATATTTATCACAACTTTTTAGCTGTTGTATACTCTGGCCTTCTTCAGGTGGTTGGAATGTCAAACTGAACCCTTTATTTTGCTTGCTGGGGTAGACTGTTCTAGTTCCATGTGCCATGTCTTGGGGAGGTAAATTAACAGGAGATAACTGACATCCATTAGACATGGCACGTAGAACTAGAAGCGTCTACCCCAGCGAGTGAAATAAAGGGTTCAGTTTGACATTCCAACCAACTGAAGAAGGCTGGAGCGTACAATGGCCAAAACGTTGCAATAAATATGGCAAGAAAGATGAGGACAATAGTCCAAATAATGTAAATAGTGTATCCCTCCCTTTGTTTGATTTTTATCACTAGATATTAACTGATATTTTTCTAAGCCTTCTTCAACTGGAGGATTGATTTTGTTTTGTCTTTCCTCCAATAGAAGTAATGTAGTGTTTGGTGAGAAAGAGGAAATATCTTCTCCACTCTCCAAGACCCACGACAGGCATTAGTGTATCTGTGATAGACTAACACCTTAAGGAGACAGAAGTAAGGACTAGAATAATAAAGAGATGAACTTCAGAAATTAGTTAAAACAAGAGTTCACAAACATAAGTAATACTAATATATATATATATATATATATATATATATCACAAATTGTCTTGTGTGAATATAAGCACAAACAGTATTTGTTTAAATCATTTCACCCCAAGAAAGGCAATAATGCTAAGATGAAAGGGGGTTACTGGGAGTGAAAGAGAATGAGAAGACTTTAGAATTAACTGGAAACCTAACACTAAACAAGAAACAGGGGATATACCTCCTGTTCAAAAGACTGGGAATGTGGGTCAACTGGGTAAGTAAAGAGAAGGTTTTACTTGTAAAATCCACAAGAGAGATACAATAAAGCCCTGTGGTATCTCTTTAGAATGCTATAGGTGAGAATCGTCCTCTATGGGGAAACCAAGCAGTGATGAACTATAGTTCCCTACTCTTTGGGAAGCTCAGCAGCAACTGTCTATTCATACCAACAGGCTGTCATGTTGTCCTCAAGGGCCCCTTAAGACATCAATAAACTCTTTCTTTCAAAAGGAAAGTAATTATCTTGTGCATCTCTACAGATTGTTTTTGATTTGGAGATGAAAATTTTTTGTAAACAATAATAATTCAAAAAAGCGAGAATAAAGATAAGTTTTGACTAATTTGTGGAATAATGACATTGAAAATTTCAAACTGCTGCTTATTTTTCTTTTGTTTTTGTTAGTCAGCTTTGTATTATTTGCATATCAATGTTTTGTTTTCTCAACGCTGCTTTTTATTTTTGTTTTATTTCCTTCATGTTTTTTTTTATCATTTCATTATTCCAGAAACAAAATACCTCAAAGGTAATTTTTTTTTTCTTGCTTTTAAAAAATGTCTTTTTGTTGTTTTTTTTCCTACTCTATTTTTCTAATTGTAGAATCTTTTCATTATGGATCTTTCAAAAGTATTCGTCAAGTATTATATTATATACATATGAGCATTTAAAATTTTTTAAAGAGGTTTTTTTGTTTATCTACAAGAGAGACCACATATCTGGATTCAATGAAGAAATGTCAAAAAAAAAAAGAAAGAATTAATATTTATTTGTCCTTTGGTCTTCATAATGACCAAATAAAAGAAAATTCTAAAAAGTTACCAATATTTAAACTCTTGAATTCAGGTATGTGTTCTCTTGGAGATAAACAAAGTTTATGAAAAAATTAAACCATAAAATTCCCTTTTACATTTTCTTTAAGTAAATGCATTCCTGAAGGATTGTTGCCAAAATAAACATACTCATTTTATATATATTAATATACACTTTCCTCTTCCTAACAACTTAAATACTTACCAATGATTAACACATTTTGTCTCAATATATTTTTTGTGTTGAATGACTTCAAATGATTTGTATAACATCTGTAAAATCTTAATTTTATGTATTTATCAATTGTATGGAAAATGCTTTTTAATATACATAAACTTATTTTATTTAATTTACTCCTCATTAACAACAATTCATATCAGAAAAAAATGAATTTCTATCAGTATTTGTAATTATTAGTTTTATTTATTTCCTTTTTGTGTACTTCTTGATTTAAATTTCCTTCATATATATGAACTTCCTGATCTAAATTTTCTTCAAATATGTGCACTTCCTGTTGCAAATTTATGTATGTACACTTCTTGATCTAAATTTCCTTCATATATGTGCACTACTTGTAAATTTAATTTATATCTGTGCACTTCCTATTGCAAATTTCTTCATATATGCACACTTACTGCTGCAAATTTCCTTCATATATGTTCACTTCCTGATGTAAATTTACTTCATATGTGAGCACTTCCTGATGTAAATTTACTTCATATGTGAGCACTTCCTGATGTAAATATACTTCATATGTGAGCACTTCCTGATGTAAATTTCCTTCATATATGTTCACTTCCTGATGTAAATTTATTTCATATGTGAGCACTTCCTGATGTAAATTTACTTCATATGTGAGCACTTCCTGATGTAAATTTCCTTCATATGTGAACACTTCCTGATGTAAATTTACTTCATATGTGAGCACTTCCTGATGTAAATTTCCTTCATATGTGAACACTTCCTGATGTAAATTTACTTCATATGTGAGCACTTCCTGATGTAAATTTACTTCATATGTGAGCACTTCCTGATGTAAATTTCCTTCATATATGTGCACTTCCTGATCTAAATTTCCTTCATATGTGTGCACTTCCTGATCTAAATTTCCTTCATATATGTGAGCACTTCCTGATCTAAATTTCCTTCATATATGTGAGCACTTCCTGATCTAAATTTACTTCATATATGAGCACTTCTTGTTGTAAATTTAATTTATATCTGTGCACTTCCTGTTGCAAATTTCCTTCATATATGTGCACTTGGTGATTTAAATTTCCTTCATATATGTGTACTTCCTGTTGTAAATTTAAACTATATGTGCACTTCGTTATCTAAATTTTCTTCATGTATGTGCAGTTCCTGGTATGAATTTCTTTATATATGTGCACTTCCTGTTATTAAACTATACTATCTATTCACTTTGTTATTTATTTTTTTTAAACTATTATGTATTTATTTGCTTTTCTCTTTAATATTTTCTGCACATTGCTATCTCCAATAGTTCCAGTCAAATCCAATAATCCTAATAATAATCCAATAATCCTAATAATAATCCAATAATCCTAATTACCCACATGTTTAAAATTCATTTTTGACTTTAATTTCTTTTTCAATTGACCCTATTAGCATAAAATTTACTAACCTTTTTAAATAAGATTATGCTGTAATATGATTATTCATTGCAATTAAAATAACAAGGGGACAAGTTTGGAATTCAAAGAATAAGTATTTTGTATCCCTAACACGTTTTCTTGTCTATGAGAAATTACTGACTACAAAGATTTTGTTATAAACAAAGCACAATTTTGATTTTGTTTTCATCTTAGATTTTCATTTATACACAGTATTTCTAAAACTTTGAGAAATTCTTCCAAGTGAACCATTAATAACAATAGCCAATGTAATCAATTTAAGAAAAACAGAACGGATAACAAAATTGTTTCATATTATATATTTATTAATGTATGTGTTATGATTAATCAAAAGTGGTGTCCCCTTGTTTTATTACTCTCCTCTTTGAGAGAGTTATTTCTATTTACTGGGACTATAAAAGGACACTATACGTGAACCTTGTATTCTCAGTTGAATAAAGCTTTCTTAAAGCCTGCACTTGTATGCTTTTGTCATTACAGTATGTTTGTAAACTGTATAATAGTGTCCGAAACAAAAGTGAAGAAGATGAGAATTTTCCACTTTGTCTCATTTTCTTCACATTTATTAATAGAATAATTATATCTTCACATTTATTAATAAAACTCTGTTTTCACATTTGTATAAATGTCTTCCTTCTGCTTTATATCTGAAGATAACCAAAAAAGTTAATCCTCCATTTTGTTCTTTGAACTTTTGTTTGTAAATTGTTCTATCTTGTCTAATGTATTTTAATAGTTTAATAGTTTTAGTCATTTTTTTTCCTAATAAATCAACAGTCATTTTTCTCATTGGAATTCTTGAAAATTACTTTCTTTTTTTTGTAAGTTTATACCAACAGAAACACAAGCCTTTGCATTAACCTTCTCTGTTCATGATTCCAGACTATTGCTATCATTTTTTGTTGTTGTTTTTGTCATTACCAGTGTTTCAGCCAATCCATTCTATGGCATTCCTATGATGTACAATGGATCAGCCAAAATATTGTAATAACAAAAACGGTTAAAGGAATCAGATGGTTGAACAGGAGTAGAGGTTAATCCCTTGATTCCTGTTTAGGACTGGGTTTCTGGTCCTTTCTAATGTCTACACCTGAAGTCTGAAATTTTATTCACTAATTAAATCTGGACTTTTTCAAGTCTAGAATCAGCTGTCTATCTTTCCTGTTCTTGCCCTTTCTTAAGCTAATACAACTCCACACAGTAACCCTCTACCTTGAGTGACCCTCGGGCCTTGTATTGAGGGAAACATACAGGGTTAGGGTTTATCCTGTTTAGGATTGGGTTTCTGGTCACTTCTAAAGTCTACTTCAACTCTATACTTCTAACATCTCCACTCGAAGTCTGAAATTTTATTCACTAATTAAATCTTGACCTCTTCAAGTGTAGAATTAGCTATCTTTCCTGTTCCCTTGCCCTTTCTTACATTAATACAACCCCACATAGTAACCCTCTACTTTGAGTGTCCCTTAAACCTTGTATGGGGTGAACATTTGTAAAAATGTATAGAATATACCCCCAGTAAAACTGTTCTCCAATTTTTTGAGATTCTTCTCCTTCAGGTCATATAATCATGAAAAAAAAAAAAATTCCATGCTTGCAGAGAAATGGGAATAAGCAAAAACACTTTCTTGAATCTTAACAATATTGGTTTCAAAGTCTGAGGCAGAATTTTAAATTCAGGGTGTCAAAGCAAACTTTCCCCAAAGAAATTAGATATCTGTTCCACAAAAGCAGCTTTGGGAAAAGTACTAAATTAACCAATCATCCAATGAGGAACATGCTTACTAACATTGACTAAGAAGATTAACATGTTAGTCATCCATCTATGGTAGGTGGCTTATTTCTTGTCTTCAGAATTGAATCTACAAGCTCCACTAATTGAACAAAAAGAGGTTAACTCATACCTTTCCCAAGAGTCTCTAATCTTTAGAGAGCAATTATTTAAATTTCATGAAAACAAAGGTGAACACATTGGTCCTGTGAAAATATTGAATGTCTAAATTTCAGGTATTTTTTCTTTTCATTATGTCACTGTTTCTTATATAAAATGATAATTATCCAATGAAAATTCTCCATTTTCCTGTGTTTTGTTGCTTCTGCTTTATTTTGCTTGATTCTCATTGGCTGCATGTTTTGTATTTTTCTTTGTACTGATGGGAAAGAGAAATATATTTGAACTGTTAACTAATTTTCTTTTTCTCATGTGAAGATGAATTTTGTGATCTTCTGATTTAATCATTTCAGATCAACAGAAAAAAAATGAACAATTTTATTACAAAGGATTAATATATATTAAAATAAAATATCAGCTTAAAAAATATGGCATTCTCATATATATATATATATATATATATATAGCATAATGAGAAGCCAAATATACTTTCTTGATATGTATATAATATATGGATAAAATCACATTATTACAAAGGATTAATATATATTAAAATAAAATATCAGCTTAAAAAATATGGCATTCTCATATATATATATATATATATATAGCATAATGAGAAGCCACATATACTTTCTTGATATGTATATAATATATGGATAAAATAACTGAAAAAAAATGGTGTTTTTTTTGCGAAAGTATTTATTTCTGTTTTTATATATATTTAATATTTCAGACCATCTCGCTCTTTCCTCAGAAATTAATTGAATTACTGTAATATATATATATATATATATATATATAATAATGTGATTCATTTATGGGTGTTTATATTAGTATAATACAGCAGATTGTAGTAAGATTTTTGTTAGGGCAATATCATTAAAATGTTTTAATTTGAAGAATAAAGCAATTTCCAGCTCAATGTTTAAAATGTGGTCTTCAATTGCATTCACTTCAAATAATTCAAGGGAGATAATTTATCGTTGTCTCCCTTACCTATTTATTTGCAAATAATGATAAATTCTAAATTGATATATTGATTGTTTTTTTGTTTTTTTTACGGCTTATCAACCAGGTTATTTAAAACCAGAAAATATTTATAGATTGTAAGAACTTTTTGGAGATAATGATGATTTACTGATACAAATCCTACTAATTAACTCATAGCTTGGGGGAGAAAAGGTGGATTCATACCTTTTTCCTTTTGTGCTAAAGTGAATATAATGAACTAAGCTAGACTTAGAACTTGCCTCTCTGATTTCCAATTCTGAGACATTATCCATTACACCACCCATACATTCAAGTTTACACCACCTAGTATCCCCAAGCAGTTAACATACTAATCAGGTTTGAGGTTGCTTAACTTTGGTGATTGTAGGAGAACTAGTGTTTTAACATGATGGGGCCGTAAGCCTATAAATCCTAAAATATTTGAGATATATATATAGATTGTGGAAAACTGGAAAATAGCTAGAAAGACAGAGAATTTGTTTCTAATAGGCATTATGTGAGATGAAAAATAAAAAAATAAGAAATGAAACAATCACTAAACAGACCAACCGGTTTCGTTCCCTAGCTTATCAAGGTCAACGGGGAACATTTATTTTATAATAAATAGCTTAATAATGACGCAAACAATCTTCATACAATTAAAACATTAAAAGTGAAAATGAATAATCTGTATAAAGGGAAGAAAAAAAAAAAATTCTTCAACTGAATATCGCAATTTTCCGCCAAAATAAAAATAAAAAAAACACCAGAGGAAAAAAAAAAAAAAAAAAAAAAATATTATTATATATAGCAGGAAAATATATATATATATAAACAAATAATAGTGGGCAAATGAATGACAAATGGAAAAATTCTTCAGGCAACAGTTTTATTGATAGAATTAATAGAAAGGGAAAACATTTATATTGAGGATTCATATATTGTCTTATGTCCTCATGAAAATGCAAATAATAAAAAACTGAATTAGGTTACATATAACATCTGGATATAGAAAGTTCTTAATTATCAGTAAGAGAAGTCGTTCTTTGCCTCATGAGGAGACCAGACCCCTGTCGGCCAAAGCGGAGACCAGACCCCTGTCGGCCAAAGCGGAGACCAGACCCCTGTCGGCCAAAGCGGAGACCAGACCCCTGTCGGCCAAAGCGGAGACCAGACCCCTGTCGGCCAAAGCGGAGACCAGACCCCTGTCGGCCAAAGCAGAGACCAGACCCCTGTCGACTAAAGCAGAGACCAGACCCCTGTCGGCCAAAGCGGAGACTAGACCATTAACAAGGTTCAGCCAATGAACATAACTCTGGATAATCTTCTTTAGATTCGTCTAGGAGTGGCAACTTCT
Organism: Acanthosepion esculentum; assembly: GCA_964036315.1. Taxonomy (NCBI): domain Eukaryota; kingdom Metazoa; phylum Mollusca; class Cephalopoda; order Sepiida; family Sepiidae; genus Acanthosepion; species Acanthosepion esculentum. Next base: position 89,156,096 of record OZ038501.1, read on the forward strand.
CCACATTTATGCCTCGATACCACTGTACTATGTATTCATAGTCTCTCCCCTCTTTCTCTTTACCTGTGGGTTCCATTTAATGCTTTCCTCGGGATTTGGCTGGCAGGATGAAGAGTTTTTCCTTTTAGTGTGCATGTGTGTATATAAAATTCACCTGATGTTTTAGAAAGAAATTAATTCCTCCCCAGAATATATAGTAAGGTGACTACACCTAAAATGCTACTTTAGTGATTGAACAAGAACCAGAAACAATAGCATTCATATAATAGTCATATTTTATCAGCAATGTTTGTGCCCAACAATGCAAATTTCAATAGTTAAATAACCAAATTCCACTTTTAATTGCAAATGTTGGACAAGACAAGTGACATGACATTTTGTCTCTTAATAGAAAAAAATAATGGTGGTATAGAAAAGTTCTCGGCCCAAGCCAGAAGGAAATCCCCCCCCCCCTACCATCCACCACCACAAAAAAATTAAAAGAGCTATGAGATTTGCTCATTAGGTTAGATGTTGGGAATTGTAATTCACTTCCCAAAATATAACCTAATGACGAAATAGCCAAGAACTTTTCAGAATCGTATATATGTGTGCGTTTCATCATCAGTCATTCAACTGCTTCAGTCTTTAGTGGAGGGAGGACCTAAGGGCAGGAGAAACAGACAACCTCCTCCGGGCAGTAGCTCTCAAGATTTCACCCACTCTTTCTCTAAAAGCATAGTGTGTGAACGTTTCATGCTTTAATGGCTGTAGCTTTATGGTATTTGTTGCCCACTTGCCACACACATCCGAGAGAGATTCAATGGAACATGCAGTCTTTGTTTATCTGGTCCTTGACTGATCCTGGCATTGTTTCTTTCTTTCTTTCTTCATTCTCATGATCCTTTCTGGGTGTATGTTTATCTTATTATAAACATCATATTAAGTAGATACACATGTTTGAGTTAATATCCTTGTTGTTTTAAAGTGAAATAAATTCCCTAAGTCTAGAGATTGAGAAATACTAACAATTCGGCCACAGGAAACTACCATCATGAAGCAGGGTTCAATTTCCTATTTTAGAAATTCATGTCTCTTGTTCAGACCTTTTTTTTTTTTTTTATTTCAGCATATTTTGAGTATCTTTTTACATAGACTTCTACATCTCAAGAATATCCTGGTCACCATACTTGTAATTTTGATCTCCTTTGTGTCACTGTTAAGCCACAATGTACATCATTGTGTACACCTTTTAGTACTTTGTGGGGGTATTACAATATCTCCATTGCATATTATGCCTTTCTCTACAGTTAACATATGCCTTCATTCTTTGTAGAGTCTTTTTGCAATTGAACAATTGCTCCATGTGTTTCTTTTCATTCTGTTTGAAATTCTACTTAACACTGGATCTTGTACTGTTTCCGTTCTGAGACGATTTGGAGGTAACACGTCTGTTTCAACCCAGTGCAGTATTTTATCTTCTGAGTTTTCAGATGTTCCTAATTTTTTACTGTCAAAACTTAGTCTGGATAGCACATCCACATGTGGAATAGTGTTCATCGTTATGTATATGATGTCGAAATCAAAGGCCATGAATTTTATAGCCCATCTTAAAATTCTAGAAGATATGACTTTTGGTAATTCTATCCTGGAGTTAAATATAAACTGTAACGGTTTGTGATCTGACTTTAACAAAACTCTTCATCCTAACAAAATATTTTGAGCTCTTTCTGTGCACCCTACTATTGCTAATGCTTCTTTCTCGATATTTGAATAGTTAGCTTCAGCTGATGTTAATTTTCTTGACAGGTACATTATTGGATGACCTTCTTGAGATAAAATTGCAGCTATATGAATCCATAGCAATTGTCACTTTGTCTTTCTTTTTTTATCAAAGATTTATGCAGTCGGTTTTCTTATTAGTGGCTTTTTTTAAGCTTTCAAAAGCTATGTTTTGTCTTTGAGTCCATTAAAATTCTGTATTCTTTTTCCATAATTCTGCAAATGGTTTCATTAGGTCACTGTGCCTAGGTAGATATTTGCTATAAAAATTGGTCACTATTTGTTTTTAAATTTCCCTAACAAATCATTTTTATCACAAGTTATCTACCATCGCCTGAAGAAGTACCATCTTAGTACTGAAACATGAAAGGTTTTGTGTAGCGATGTAAAATGTTTTATTGTAATTTATTATAATAAAAAGATATATATGAAAAATTATAATATTTATGAACTCTCAAAGTAAAGCAAAAAACAGCGTCCATTCCAAAGAAAGCTAATGACACTTTATCACAACTTCTTTCTTTCTCTCTCTTTCTCTTTGTCTTTTTGTCCTATACCCTCCCATATCAATATATAACTTCCGTTAACAGATTTAATGTGTCAATGTATGGATTTCCTCTAAAAATTTAAATTTGAAAGAATAGAAATGTTACATCTAACTCAATCATGTCTCTCTACCCCCTTCACTCCCTCACTCCCTCAATTTACTTATTACTGCCAGTCATAAATGTGTAAATTTCTTTTCATTTTTAGTTTCAACCTTTGGAAATAAAATCTGATGATCTGCGGTCCTTTAAAAGGGCTGTGGTGAAATAATTTATTATATGGAACCTTAAAGTGGTCTGTTTTTATTTAAATTATATATATATATATATATATATATATATATATATATATATATATATATATAAGACAGGAAGTGCTGGTACTAATAAAATCATGCTCAATGTGTAATCAAAGAGCAAGCAATAATTTATATCAATAATAAATATACATTTTTTTTCTTCACTCGTAACACAACTCTGAGTTTTATGCACAATACAGTTGTCAAGTTAGTTATGCTACCATTGAGGAAAAAATATTTATTATTAATATGAAATATAGAGAGAGAAAGAGAGAGAGACGTCATTGAATTAAATTAATGTTGTTGATGGAATTATATATGTGTAAGAAGGAGAGGGGGAATAAATGCATTATCCAGAATTTTTTCCACATTGTCATTCATTTGCCTAACATTTATTCTGATATATAAAAATTTATATATCATGTTCTCCTATATATATATATATATATATATATATATATATATACACACACATATACATATATATATATATATATATATATATATATATATATATATATATATACATACACAAGAGAGAGAGTAACATTTAATAAATATTAATTGTTAGCACTCATGGAATTATTATTATGATTCATTTAACGCTTCTTTATGGTCACTGGAATTTATTTTTAGATATTGGTCAAATGGACAGGAAGATAATAATGACATGGTGATCAATAAACTCCATAAATGTCTTCGTTGGGAAGCATATTTCGATGGAAACTTAATAGACTCATTCATGTTGTAAATGTGACTTGGTTGAAAAAAATAATGAAGCATGTATTTTTCTCATACCTGAAAATTCAGAGCATAGATGATTATGGCTCTCCACAGCTACCTGTGAATTGCCATGATTTGTTGGAAAAGATAGAGGAGTGGTTTTGTGTTGCTTTCTTCATCGTTTAGAATTCAGAGCATTCCTTTTCCTAGACTGGCGACCATCCAAGGTGAGGAAGTCGTCTCTATTTAATCCATAGCTAGGGGGAGACGAGAAGGATTCATGCCTTTCCTGATGGCATTTAAGAAATTAGATGCAATTCAGAGTAGTCCTTCTTTTATTCCAGTGGTTCTCAACTTTTTCACCATATGTCAGAATGTCAATCCCTATCATTTCCAAGATTGCCTGACTAAAAAGCTGCATTCCAAATAATATGCATATATTATTGAATATCTTCAATCTTTTTCATATTAATATGTATACATTTACAGGGATTATTTTTATAGAGTCTATAAAAATAATCCATGTAAACACATTTTTCTTTACGCTAGCAGCTAGCGAAAAGAAAACTCAGTATGACTGCTCAGTTGCACAGACCGATGAACATTGCGGGTGTGCCACTTTGGGGAGGTCAAATGTTAACATTTCAAGTTTACAAATCTGTGAAAAATCCTGAAATTCTCTTCTAGGCTAATAAACCCTGTTCTAGACTGTCTGTCCAGGCTACTCTGCTATTTAACCCATAGCTGGTGTAGAAGAAATGAATCTGTGCTTTTCTCAAAGGCATTCAGGCAAAAATGAACACCACCAACTTGGCCGTGATTTGATCCTGGCCTGCTGATTTCAATTTCTGCAAAAATACCCGTTGCACGTCATAATGAAGATTGTACAGTTATAGAAAGTTTATCAAGCACTGATGAAATTCTGGCAAATCAATGGAGACTTTTGTAAAAATAAATTTGGGAATGTTTAAAAAAAAAAACCCTGGTGTGTCAAAAGTACAGTTATTCTCTTAACACTGCTTTTACAGTATACACTTTTGATTCCTTCCAGTAATGTTCGTTTTAAAAAGTGATTATTAGAAGTTTAATAAAACCCAAGCATATGAAAATGGATTTATACATTTTCTTTATTACTGAGAAGTGACAACAAAGATGTTAAACACTATTTATTTATTAGATTACTTATTTACAAGAATAATTTTATATTTACAAGATTATAAAAAATATATGAACAAAATATAATGAAATAATTATTTACCATTTTATAATGAAATATGAAAAATTCTTTTATTCATAAATTTATAAAAATGTCTATGAACAAGATTTAAATAAACACATAAAAATGGATAAATTAAATATAAATTTTGAAGAAAAGCATTTTCCATGCATTTCTCTCATTTGCTCTCATGACACTTTTAATTTTTCTTTGTCATGTGTTTATTCAAATGTTCTTATTCTATAGTTATTAATAAAATGGTAAATAATAAATATTGCAGTATAGTTGGTTTACATATTTTGATAGTTTTGTCATTTTTTATGAATTTTTGAATAAAAAATATCTTAAAATTTATTTCTTTATAAAATAGTAAATAATAAGTCTTTATAAAAGGTAAATAATAAATATCATATTGTACTTGATTTACATGTTTATAATTTTGTAAATAAACATTGCTGAGCGAGTCAAAAGCGTATACAGTAATAATGGTGTCAAGGGAATGGCCATCCTTTTGACACGCCTTTTATTGTGGGCATGAAGGTTAAACATCTCCACAAATTCAATGTTGTACTGCAAATTTGTCTTTCTAATTTAGAAAATAATGACTTCTGGAAGAAAGTCATTATTTTGGATATTTTTAAGACCATTATCTTTATCATTGTTGTTTTTTAACATTTTTGGCAGATAGATTCCTCAGCCTGCTTTAAGAATTTAAGTATTTTTTTTGTTTTCATTTCCTTCCTACTTTTCATCTCAACTTAAACTCTCGTCTGATAGTATTTGAGGACTGGGTGTTAACCTTTAACACTCTGCATTATACACTACTTTCCTTTCCACTGCATTATATTTCAAGGCCCCTCTGCTGCACAACTTAATTTCAGTCATGGTCATTTTCTGTTGCCATAGCAGGATATGACAACACAATTGCAAAATTCAAACATGCTATCATTCCTTCATCCAAGTGACTTGCAATGACAAAATAAGCTTTTTGCTTCGTAAACAAAATAACCTATAGAATGTTAAAGGTTAAAATATTGTTTCATGTGAGAATAGAAAAGATTGGAAGAGTATTATCTCCTCAACTAGAACACCACAATCTAACAGAATCCTAGGACTGTGTGTTACGGTCACATTGTTAGTAGAAAGAGCATTTTAAATTGGAACTGACAACATTGTTGATCTATGTGAGAAGCATTTAGAAAATGATAGTACTAATTTTTAAATAGTCTTGTGTTGACCCTTTGATGCAAGGGAATTGAACTACTAACACTTTTGTAGAATCCCCGCAAGAAATGATTTTTGGAATCCAGAGTTAACCTCTGGAAAACAAAATAACAATATAAAAAATATATAAATCATTAATGTCAAAAGAAATGAGACGGTGGGCATTAATGAGTTACAGGTAGAAACAGGTGATTAATAGTAGACAATTTTAGAAATATATAATTAATATTGGGTTTTTATTTTAAATTTTACATTTAATACTAGATATTATGATGGGTATTAATGGGTTAATATAAGTTAAATGTGGTAAAAAAATTTATTCATGTAATTATAATCTTAAGGAGTCTCACTAGATTCCCCACTATTATGGTGGCCTTGTGTCAGACTAAGATAAGCTTAGTAAAAATCTGTTGTATGTATTAGAGTTTTATACATAATGCTGGAAATTGTTTGGTTTTTCAATGTCAGTTAATTTTTTTTTTACTTTTAAAGATTTGTATACAAACAAATATATATACAGGGTGTCTCAAAATAATGTATACACTCTTTAAATATTAATAGTTGCCAATAATCAAATCAATCTCGAAGGAAAAAAAGGTTTTAAAAAAAGAAAGAGCCAGGAACATGAAAGTCTGTCGAAAATAATCGCACAGATACAGGTTCAAAGGCCAAGAAAAAAACCCAACACTAGTAAACAGCCAGCTTTCCCTGACAATCCGCTTAGGTGAAACCTTGGTAGGTTTGTCTGGCTCACTAGGTTTGACTATATATATATATATATTTTTATATATATAAACAAGTTTTATTAAATAACACCAAGCAACATATTGTCTTTCTAATTTTCAAATGATACTTTGTGGAACCGACTCCCAAGAGGATACTTTCCTGAACACTACCATCTTAACCTCTGCAAATCTAAACTGTTATTTTTTCCACATATCCTCATAAATTGTGCCTCTTTACTGCTCTTAAAACAACCTCCTTCAATAACCCTCTACCTTGAGTGGCTCTTGTGAATTTTATTGGGTGAATATTATTATAAAAAAATCAAAGAAACAATTCTGTTCTTTTTGTAATAATTTTGCGAATCTTTTTTTCTGCTTTTCCAGAACATTGAAGGAGAAAATCAGCATGACTGGTATAAACAGATGTACAAGACCTTACACAGAGGGGATAAGAGAGATGGTCAGTATTCAGATCATAATTCCAGGGATTTTTAAACTTATAACCATTGTCAGTATTGTCAGTTTAAAAAAAAAAAAAAAATCAATTTTTACTTTTATTTTTCTACTAAAACAGCTTCTTTTACTCACATAAACATCAGGTAAAATTTTGGAAAGAGAAAAAATACCTGAAAAAATATGTTCTCTTTATAACCAATCTATAATGACATAAAGATGAAAGACTCGCACTTTATTAAGGAAGGCATAATGGAGGAATGGACAATGTCTCAAATTGAGAAATCAAAGACCTGAGTTTGAATTCCAGTCAGGTTTGTTACATTCACTTATGTGCAGATACCTTTGGTCCAAAATAAGAAAGCATAGTAACATATATATATTAATAACTGAGTATATATTAAAATACTAAGATGCTACTTGCAACTCCTCATATGTTGGCTATCAGTTCCCCAAACTTGGGAGAATGGACTGATTAGACTGCATCTTACATTTGCTTGACCAATGAATATACTCCGTCAATGGCAAGGAGATACCATCTTTAAAAATAGGACATTGTAATCTTTAGTAGTAATTGTGGCTACTAATTGTATTACTATTTACATTTGGACTGTTGAGGAAAACAATGCATAACTTACAGAACAAGGTTGAGTAAATGGATAGCAGGAGAGATAAAAAGACAAAATTTATTAAGAGCTGCAAAGGACAGAAAATTGTGGAGAGCCATGATTGCTAATGTCCCAAAGAGACAATCTATTGTGGTAGAAGAAGAGTACAAATTAATCTTGGTGAAAACAGTTTAGCAAATTTAATTGAATATATTTTGATAATTTTAATTCATACCAAAATTTTACATGCAAAAAATGAGTCATAACTAATCCTCTAAGCTGAACCCTAAAAACTAAAAACAGTCAAAAACATAAAAAAGCTTTTGCACAAATATAGATATACCTCTCCATTCAGGGGAAACATAGCTGAGTACATTTTGAATCTGCTGCCATTAGTGTGCAGATCTGCCACTAGAGTTTTTTGATTTGGTTTCAACAGTTTCAAACATGATTTATTAGTTTTTAAACTAACTTGTTAAACCAAATTTGTAAAAACATGAAGAAAATTTGGATCTGGTAACTAGCAAAATTTATTTTAGTATAAAATTAAATGTGAATTTATTAATTTTTTAAGGAATCTCAAGAATTATTTTTAATGCAGCAAAAAAACCTTCAGCAAACATTTTTCATCCATTATAATTTATATGAATTTAAAAAAATGTTTAGTTTTATTTTCCACACTATTAGCAAAAATCATTAAACAATCAATAGATTGATAAAATTTAATGCCTGCAATATCAGTGGCTTAGTGTCAAAGTTACTGGTTTAAGAAGGTATTTTTTCTTTCCTTTCACTGGTATATTTTTTTAATTTCTTTCTTTATTCTTTTTTTTTTAATTTATTGCATTTGTCTTGTTTTTTGCTATTTATTAATTAGTTTTTATGATCAGATTTTAAGAATAATATCTGATAAAGACATTTTTGCTGTGCATAAAAAAAATCCTTTTTTCAAACCCCATTAAATGTGTCTGGTAATGTCAGCCTCCAAACAATGACTAACATTAGTGTATGCGGCCAAAAGAAAACAAGTCAATACTGATGAAGTGTAAGCCTGTGTGTATTTTATACTATAAGACTAAAATATAGTCTATCTTTAAGAAATACATGCTAATGAATGATGACTAACACCTCACTTTTTAGTAAGTAATCTTGTCTGCAAGTGGAAATTACTAAATCTTAATATCCAGAAATGATGGGTTAAAAAGAGAAAACAGACTTTACTTGTTTGTTGTTTATTTTACAAATTGTATCCACTTCCTTTGTATTGGAAATATTTTCTCATCAATCATTTTCACCTACAAGGGCCATTCATTTTGTTCAAATATATTTCACCCTTGAAAAAACTGGGACCAATAGAATATTGTTTAGATAGGTGTCTAAAATATGGCATTAGTACAAAGATAGGTGTCTAAAATATGGCATTAGTGTAAAGATAGGTGTCTAAAATATGGCATTAGTACAATGATAGGTGTCTAAAATATGGCATTAGTGCAGAGATAGGTGTCTAAAATATGGCATTAGTGCAGAGATAGGTGTCTAAAATATGGCATTAGTGCAAAGATAGGTGTCTAAAATATGGCATTAGTGCAAAGATAGGTGTCTAAAATATGGCATTAGTGCAAAGATAGGTGTCTAAAATATGGCATTAGTGCAAAAATAGGTGTCTAAAATATGGCATTAGTGTAAAGATAGGTGTCTAAAATATGGCATTAGTGCAAAGATAGGTGTGTAAAATATGGCATTAGTGCAAAGATAGGTGTGTAAAATATGGCATTGGTGCAAAGATAGGTGTCTAAAATATGGCATTAGTACAATGATAGGTGTCTAAAATATGGCATTAGTACAAAGATAGGTGTCTAAAATATGGCATTAGTGCAAAGGTATATGTACATTAATCATCAAATTCTCAATTCTTGACTAGAAGTTAGGTTATATGAAACAGAAATATATCAAAGACCCAATCATCAACGTATGTAAAATCTATATGTGATGTTTAAAAAAAAATATTTAACATATTTTATATTGTCTGCTTTTAAGTGTCTGAGTTTCAAGATGGAAATTCATCAGAATGGGTAGAAAATAAATTAAAGAATTGTTTTTATTCATGCATTCTCCATGCCAACAGTCTATATATATATATATATATATATATATATATATATATGACAGACAGAAATTGTTGGTTCTTTTTAATAAAACTCATTTGGATAAATGCTTATTACCTAATGATATTTATATATATATATATATATAAATATATAAATAAAATATATATATATATATATATATATATATATATAAAAATATATAAATAAAATAATATATATATATATATATATATATATAAATATATAAATAAAATAATATATATATATATATATATATATAAATATATAAATAAAATAATATATATATATATATAAATATATAAATAAAATAATATATATATATATATAAATATATAAATAAAATAATATATATATATATATAAATAAAATAATATATATATATATAAATATATAAATAAAATAATATATATATATATAAATATATAAATAAAATAATATATATATATATATAAATATATAAATAAAATAATATATATATATATATATATATTTAAAGACATTTATATTATGTTTAACGTTCTTTTTATAGATACAAGTATTTAAGCAAATGCTCTGTTTTATAATAAACAGTATTAAATAAATTGTTATTTAATACTGTTTATTATAAAACAGAGCATTTGCTTAAATACTTGTATCTATAAAAAGAACGTTAAACATAATATAAATGTCTTTAAATATAATATAAATGTCTTTAAATAAATTGTCGGACTATGTCCAATTCTAATATATATATATATATATATATAAATATATAAATAAAATAATATATATATATATATAAATAAAATAATATATATATAAATATATAAAAAATTAATACAAGTAAAAAGTTTTTCACTTAGCTGATTGATATTACCTTCAGCATCCTGACTCCAGAGATTCATAGATGGACTCTCCAGGAATCACACCATCCACTCCTCAGGGGGTATCATTTTTTTCATTAGAAAATGTCATTGAATAAAATTATGGCTTCTCAATCAAATAAAACCTTTTTTCACTAGAAAATGTCATTAAATAAAATTATGGCTTATCAATCAAATAAAACCTTTTTTCACTAGAAAATGTCATTAAATAAAATTATGGCTTATCAATCAAATAAAATCATTTTTCACTAGAAAATGTCATTAAATAAAATTATGGCTTATCAATCAAATAAAATCATTTTTCACTAGAAAATGTCATTAAATAAAATTATGGCTTATCAATCAAATAAAATCATTTTTCACTAGAAAATGTCATTAAATAAAATTATGGCTTATCAATCAAATAAAATCATTTTTCACTAGAAAATGTCATTAAAATGATGGCTTATCAAATACAGTAAAATAGACAAACTGGTAGCAGAGCACTAAATACTGAATATAAAAATGTAATTTTTTTTTAACCAGTGTGTTTATGAAATTTACTTATTTCTCTGAAAATATAAACTTAGATTAAAATAATAATTGGAGAAGTTTCCTCAGTACAGAGTTACTTTCCTGTTTATTTATTGTAACTTTGTGTTTGTTTTTTTTTGTTCTTTTTTAATGGATTTTGTATCATGGTTGATAATGGGACTAATTATCTTAAAATTTATTGCCACTGTAAAAGAACAAGACAAAAAATTTGAAAGCTTAAAAAAAACTCATTCACATTGTGAATTTTGATCATGTTCCAATACAAAAAGTGGAAATACAGTCAAAATCAACCAAGTGTATAGTGACTATGAATTGTGTTAACAAGACCAAATGTCTGTTAGTGAGTTGGAACTAATATCAAAATGGAATTTTTGGTTTCCAGTTCCTATTAGACAACTGAATAAAAGTAAGTACATTTATTGCTTTTTTTAAAAGTTTTAATGGTGGTGGGAAGCTTTTTGCTTTGGTGCAAAAGAGTTTAATTTCCATAAGATGTTGGGTTATGGATAATAAAAGAAAATGCCACAGAACTTGGAAAATTTAAAGGCAGTAAAGAAATGTAGTGTTTTTTTTGTTTTTTTCAAAAATCTCAAGTCTTTTGAAATATCCCTCCATCAAATATGTAAAAAGAAGTATGTACAAAGGTGTATGTGTGAGATTATATATATGTAGAGAGGGTGTTTTAAGGTATTCAATATTTAAGGGTGAAAGTGCTTAATACCAGGGATAGATCATATGTAATATAAAATATGTAATATAACACCAAGCGGCAACAGTCTGTTTCATGTTTGAACACAATCTTCAGGCCGTGTGTTCTGTTCATATAAGTTGGTCAGTTGTGCATTATGGATAGTGCAGTCTGTTGTATTATTCTAACTGTTATTGGGTAGGCGATAATGGTGATGTTTCAAATTATTCTAGAGCCAACTGAGTAGGAATAATTGTTGATTCAAATGTAGTTATTTTTAGCTATTTTATAGTGTTGTTTGTTAACTTGATTACTTAATTATTTGTATCTGATTATTATTACATTTGTGTTTATGTGAGCATTCATAGTTTGTTAATTTGTTTATTATTTACTTAATTTGTTTATTTGTTATTTATTTTTCTTTCTTTTTTGAGGGGGTGGTGATTTTATTTGTTTAAAGTATTGGCTTTGTCTTAAATATGTTATATAATCTGTGTTGTAATTAGTGTATATATTTGCTTTTTCATTGTGGTATTTTACAGGATATTCATTTTGAGATAAGTTGTGATCATTTATATTGTAATTTGTGTTGGTCTGGGATGGTGATTTTTATATAAATATATATATAGTGGACACTTAGTGGCAACATCCTGTTTTATGTTTGGATGCAATCTTCAGGCTATCTGAATGTGTACGTATTTATTGTCATACATGGGTAATGTGTGTCATACATCTATAATAAATTCAAACAAAAAAAATAAACATCTGAGCACCTCTTCACCCACCTCCCCCGGCACAAAAAAAAACAATCCAAAATTGAAAAAAAAAAATGAGTACAATCCAAGACCAAAAAGTCACAAGGACTTTACAATGACTAATAGTTTCATGCTTTGGGCACTAAACAATTAGTCATGCTGAAGATCTTTTCAGTTTTAGATTGTGTCTGTGTGTGCTTATTCTGTTTAAAATCTGCTATATCGATTAGGAATTAGTGTTCAATATTGAAGATAGATTGTTTGTAGATATAGATGGTGGGAACATGGAAATCAACACTGCATACATGACTTAGTCATGTTGCAATATTGATTTCAGCACCCACACTCAGTCTCTCTCTCTTTATATATATATATATATATATATATATATATATATATATATATATATTCCGATTTCTTTTTGAATTTGTAGGTCTGTGGAATTGGATCGTGATTACGATTCCAATGTAATAAATTATAACCATGGAATATTAGTGTTTGAGCCTTTTATATTATATTCTTACTCTGTCCTGGACATTGAGTTCTACCTGGATTCTATCCTCTTGGGAATTTATATATATATATATATATATATATATATATATATATATATATTTATTTTATATATATATATATATTTTTTTTCTAACAAAATTACTGCTCTCACAAACAAATGTACACAAAAACATATTAAAATCAAAAGAAAATGGTTGAATCCATCAACAAAGATTAACGAAATATTCTCCACACGTGACATTAACTGACGTCATTTTCAGTTAACAATATGATAATAGCGTTTCCTACATTCCCGTTGCTAAGAACACTCTGTTTTTTGTTTTTATTAATTTTCTTTGTTTGATTAAATTCATTTCGTTTCTTGCTTTGAAAAAGTCCGCATTGGACGAAACGCATCAGCAGTTACTGTTTTCTTATTGTCATTTATTTATAAATATATATATATATATATATATATATTTATATATATATATATATATATATATATATATATATATATATATATATAACTAGCAGAGTTATATTACAATATTCATTAATAATATTTAACAAATCTTTGTAATATGAAATGAATATCATCACAATTTAATATGTAGTATACAAACTTAACAATTGTAAAGTTTGCATATTATGAATTATACAATACTTTAAAATTTTAAAGTTAGAATTAGTGTTCATTTACTCAGAGAGTGTTTAAATATGGGATTTGATAATAGTCCAATAGATTTATCAAACTTCTGATCCAGATGAGCATTTCAATGCAAAACTCTTCAATTACACTCATACACAAACACTTCCCAACATCAAGGTCTATTCACAATATTTTCAACAAAAACACAGTAAAATTCAGTTATAGTTGCACTGAGAACATGACACAAATAATAAAAAGGCACAACAGGAAAACAATCAGCAAACCACTTAAACAAATTAAACTACAGAATCAAGAATGAATGTCCCTTAAATGGATAGTTTTTGCAAAACAATGAAATATAACAAGCCACTGTAAAATCAGCAGATAAGGAAGAAAAAACAGGAGTAATTGAAGGACTCTGGAAACAAAGAAACCATGTGCACAAAACATCCTTTACAAACAGTAAATATGCAAACAGAACGATGCTTTTTAAACATATCAGAAAGATTAAAATCAAATCACACTGAAAATGTCATGGAAAATAAGGAAAAGAACATCAGCCTACAACAATCAATGAAAAACTGTAAACTATGCCTGGAGGAAAAAATAGCTATAATTATCTTCCTAGACCAAAACAAACTACTAAATAAAGGATCAGAACTCATCTCAGAATGCAGACATAAAAGCAAATTTTTATTATGTTACTTAAAAATTGAAAACTGAAAACGAACAAGAATAAATAAAAATGAAATAAATGAACAGAAATAAGTTAATCCAAACAAATAAATAAGTAAATAATAAACAAATTAACAAATCATGCCTAGCCAAAATAACTGTTAGAATAGATTATCCACAATGCATCACTGACCAGTATATATAAAATGTCGAGCAAAAACACAATGCACATGGCCTGATGATTGTGTTTAGCATGAAACAGACTGTTACCTCTGGGTGTTGACTTCATAATCAAAATGTAAGCCTGGAGCTGGATTGTGTTCAAGCAGGAAACATTGTGTTGACTTCAGTGTCCACACACACACACACACACACACATGATATTTTTTACAGTCTGTATTGTAAATTTCCATTTTAGGTTGTTATTTTGTCTTGTATTAAATCTCTTATTGTTTTTGAATTAGTTGTAACAAATTTTATATAAACATTAGATAAATTCTTTTCAACTGTATGTGTGTGTGTATATATATATATATATATATATATATGATTAATGTGAGTAAAATTTGTCACTTAGCTGATTGATGTTACCTTAAGCATCCCAATTTCAGAGTTTTGTAGATGGATCTGTCTGTCCACTCTTCAGGGGATATCAGCAATTTACTGCTTGTATTTTTTCAGTTAAATTTTCTTTATTCTTTGTGTTTGTGTGCACTTGTCCACACGTTGTGATCATTTTCTTAGTTTTTTTTTTTAATCTGTAGCAGACTTAATCAGGTTTTGTTCTGGCTCCAGACGTGATCTATTTTTAGTTATTTATTTTTATTCAATACCTCATTTTCTCTCAATACTCCATTGAATGTCAGCATTTTTGGCCTTATACTATCTTTGACATTGCTATTATATATATATATATATATATATATATATATATATATATATATATATATATTTTTTTTTATGTGGTATATTATCAGCTGTCAATATACCACATAACACCCTTGAGTGCTTAACCTTGGAGCTGGTTGAATGGAGATCAACATGTTTTAGTTTTCAATCTGCTTGTCTGAATCATCTTCAAGAAGCGAGAGCAAGATCAGAAAGGTCAGCCAATCTAACAGTGATCTCATCTTACAATCCTCACTCTTGCTCCATATGTGGCCTCCTTTGTAAATCACTAGCGGGTCTTAAGTGCCACTTAAGATTATCTCACAAAATTTCATAACTGAACTAATTAAGCTGTCAGATCCTCATACATGGAAACCGATGGGAGTGTCCATTTAATATATATATATATATATATATATATATATATAGTAAAGGTAATAAATCCATTGGTATATAATCCAAGTGGATCCTAGTAATATAAAAATTTTAAAACTGATTGACAAAAAGAGCTCAATGTATTTACAGAGCAAATAAATAGTTCTCTGACTCAGTCTATGCCAAGGTTGAATAAGACTGACAAATTTTTTATCTGTTGAAATAAGCCTATTCCCCATATGAGGTAATTTGGGATTTTGATGTGTAACATATTTATATATATATATATATATATATATATATATATATATGGCAAGAAGGATGTTAGGGGAGGCTCTTACCTCTCTAAGAACAGGGGGTGAAGGCACACCAAATTTCTTCTTACTTATAGTGCCTGTTAGTTAACAATTATTTTAATAATTCAGTGTTAAGCACAAAAAAAAAACAAGTATTATATCACTTCTGTGTACTTGGGCATTTATAATTTCAGCCTATTATTTAAATGTCTTTGTAGAAGTACTTTTGAAATTTCCCTGTTGAAGGTGTGCATTTGAAAAAAAAGTGTTCAATACTTTAAGACTAGTATTAATTGATTTTTGCCCATTTTGGGATTATTGGTATTAATGAATTACAGGTGGAAACTTTTAATTCATACTGAACATTCATTTTAATATTTTTACTACAATTAATGCCAGATTTTATGGTTGGCATTAATGGATTAATTATTATCTTTTTAAAGTTTATTTCAATTTAGTTTTGATTAGTCTCTCTCCGTCCTGGGTATGATGATAAACTACGTCTAACAGCAAGGCCTCTGATCAGGCGGTTTTGAAGAGCATGGAACCACCTCTTAATTGCTGGTGTTCCCAGGTCTACCCTTACCCGGGGTGGTAGCACCTGTTAGGGTTCCAGTTATGGGCAAATAGTTAACACCCAAACTTGTGTAAAAATAGGTTTTAATACCAGAAATACTTTGTAATAAAAAAAAAAAATTATAATAATAAGGAAAAATTATTATCAGCAATAATTCAAATTTACAGTGAAACATATACTGTTAGAATGTGTAGATTTTGATCTAGTGCGAACAAAATATTACCAAGTGAGTATTTAAAAAAAAAACAAAAAAACTTTTTATGTAAATAAAACCATCCAAGATTTTAAATTTCCTAAAAGAAGTTGGATTGTACTCAAAAATGAGTAATTGAAAAATGGTTCAAATATATATGTATACATAAACACCTCTTTTACCAAACTATCGCTATGAATCTATTTAAAAAATTTTGTTGGCATTAAATGACCCACTGAGGTTTTGATATGCCATGAAAGAAAACAATCAATCAATCTCTCTCTGTCTCTCTCAAATCCCATACACTCCAAATGTGGAATATGGGATCACAACCTCAACCTACTAGGTGTCGCTGCAGATTGATTGATTAATTTGTTTTTTTTTTATGGTTTATCAACCCCTTGTGAGTTATTTAAAACCAAACCTATTTTAGACTGTAAGAATAATTCTTTCTTTTTTTTTCTTTTTTTTTTAAATTTTTTTTGTGCATGTGAATGTAATGAACTTGACTGGAATTCGAACTCAGCTCTCCAGTGTCTCATTCTGAACTACTATTAGACGACCTGCACATTTTCTCAGCTTGTAGAAGTTGATAGTTCTTCATATTTGTCATTAACTAGGTAATGAATCACAAGATAAATTGAAACATTTCAGAGAGAGGGAAACAAAATTGTCCTCTCAGGCACTGAGGAACCTTCCTATGCCATCAATATGTATTTCAGCTTCTGCTATTTGGACCTGTTATTTTATTGATGGGATTTATTTAATCACAAAGTCAATTGTATACTTAAATAATAAATGTTCTTTACTTAAGTATTGCAATCAGAATCTGTTGTTTCTCACCCACTAGTTTAGATAAAATCATATTTATGCTCTTTAGTTTACAGGGCTTGAGTTAGTAAGATATTAATGTCGACATTGAATATTTCTATTTCTCCCGAGATTTAAAGAATGCACAATAAATTCAATAAAAGTAAAGGTTATGAAGTGCAAATTACTAATTGGGGAAACAGTTGGCTTTTAACTTTTTCTTAAAAATCTGCTTGAATCTGGTGAAAAGAATCTGAGTAGAAAATAACATTCCAGATTGGTGGTGAGTGTTTAACTGGGGCAAGAAATGGCTTGTAAATTTTAACCACTCCAAAACAAAAATGCTATTATTTAATCACCATAGAGAATCTCTTATGCCTTCTGTCAGCAATCAAATCTTTGCACCTTCTTGGACTCATATTTTCCATTGACATGAAGTGAAAAGGTTATATTGAATTAATTGCTAGGTCTGCTACGAGGAAATCTGGTTCACACTGTCATGCCAGACAATTTTTCTCACCAGAATCCATCTTGAACATTTATAAATCTATTATTCATGTATGCATTAAATATTGCTGCCATATCTGGTCTGGTGGTCTTGCTATATATCTTTAGATTCTTGACAAAATCCAAAGAAGAGTCTGTAATGTTATCGTTCCTGACTTTGCATCTCAGCTTCACTTCCTCACCACGATGATGTGGCTTCCCTCTGTTTTTTCTAGAAGTAATTTCATGGCAATTGTTCTGATGGGCTTTCCTCTTTGAGGCCTTGACTGCATGAATTTAAGAGTACTACAAGATTAACAATTAGGTTTTACTAGCTAGATGTAACCGTATGTTCTCTTCCAACAGTTTCTTTTCTCATTTTTGGAATTCTATTCCAGTTTCTTGCTTCCCTGCCATCTACAATCTTCTAAAATTTAAATGTAATGCAAATCATCAACTTCTGTCTCCCTAAGAACAAGCTTTCATTTTTTTTTTTTTTTACTGTTTTCCTGATGCCTGTTCTTTTATTGTCCTTTCTCTCATTTTATTTCATGCCCAGTCCCCTCCTACATCTTAGTGGCATTATTACCTTGCTTGGGGTTGAAATAATAATAAAAAAAAAAAGTAAGAAGTAGGTAAAATATTGATTGCAGGAATTTTTACATACATCTGATATTTAAAACTTATTGCAAACATAATTTATATCGTAAAAATAACCCTTTTGAATTACGACCCTGGACTTGTGTTTTTTGGATCTGAATATCCCCATGACCATTTTCTCACATTGTTTCCTGATGTTTGTCTGACCTGGGGAACAGACCTTCTTGGGGAGTACTATATTTTCCAACTATATAATATGTATCCTAACCTCCTCACCGACACCTTCAATAATTTTACTTAAAACCCATTCTGCACATGCTACTTTGAAGGTTTTACATTTTTCCTCAGTTTCTCCTTTTATATGATGTGTGCGATCATGGATCTCCACAACTTCCTATAGCTGTAAACAGTGTTTGTTCCTCTTACTATCTCTACCAATCCCTGTTCTATCCGCTTACACAAGCACATTAGGTATATTTTTTGTTATTTCCTTCAGCCTATTCTGCCATTCAGTATGTCTGGTGAGTATCAAATTATCCAAACCCCCTATCCTCATTATATATATCCCAGAAATTTCAATTGTCTCTTTCTAGTGACTTTTCATTTTCCTTAAAACTTCCTCTTTGCTCACATACTTCGTCAATGGTATTCTCAGCATTTTTCTGTAGAAACACATTTCTGTTGCCTCAAGTCTCTTCTTCATCCATGAGGAAATTGTCCAGCATCCAATGCCATATAAAACGATTGTTATTAGGTAACAGTTGAGCTCTCTTATCCTTATTTCCAAAAACTTTCTTTGCTTAACTTTTGAAAGGCATCTTTTGCTATTCCAATGCACCTTTAGATTTCTACCTTATATTTTTTATCCTCCCTTAAAACACTTCCTAGATATTTAAAAATTTCTCTACTTGCATCTTGCACTACCCCACTTGCTCATGACCATACAGTCTGCCTGTCTTACAATTGCTGTTTAGTCTTTTCTTCTCTCTTTCCTTTACTAGTTTGTTTAGAAGCATCTGCAGTTTTATTTCTGTTTGCCTTTAACATGGTGTCATCTGCATATCTTATGATGGTAAAATTGTGCTCACCAGTAATAAACCCTGGTAGGACTTCTAGTTCTCTTACAATTGCTTTAAATACATCCTGTTAGAAGATTTATCTTTTTCTGATACCCCATTCTATTTCTGTATACTTAATTAATTTTCTGTCTATATGTTGGTGGTTTTCTTCAAGAATAAATTCTGGATTATTCTAATAGTTATTTTGCAAACTACGACTCACATGTGACCCATTTGGCTTTCTGAATGCCATGTTTAATTTCATAAGAAAAATAACATTCATTAAAAACTTTTCTTTCATTCTCACTTGTTCACTCACACATTCTCATGCATAAACAATGATTAAATACAATGTTTGTTAAATTTTGTAACTTTTCCTTGAAGGTAACATTTTCATCATTTTAAACCATTGACAATTTTCACTATGGAAGATCATATGTGCAAACATCTTTTGCTTTAGAAACAGGAAACATCCTTAATCATTTTTTTTATATTGTCAAATGAATAGATAAGAAACAAATCACATGCAAGAATCAGTCTCATTTTTGATGACATTATACAGAAACCTCATTTTGTAATAATTGAGAAATCTTTTCATCAAAAAATGTCAACCTTTCCCCATTTTTAAGGCAGATGCTTACACATGTGGTCATCTTTAGTGAAAAATGGCTAAGGCACCTTCAACGAAAAATTACCTTGAATCTTTTTAGTAGTGCGACCATGTTGAACTATATCTGATGCAGTCCTCTGTTCAGAAAATAGGTAACCGATGCCTGTTCTAATATTTTTCTTAAGTAAATCAAGTTTTTTCCTAGCAGTTCAGATTGTGTCGTGTCTCATCAAATGTTTTTGTATAGTCTATGAAAGATAGGTAAAAGGTGCAATGGATAAGTTGTCATCTAAATTATGCGAAAATGAAAATAACATTGTCATCTCATTTTAACAGGTATATTTACTAAAATTACACAAAAATATCTTGAAATACTAAAGAGTCAATTTATTCAATAAAATTGCCATTGGCTTTGACCACAGCTTCCAGATGGCTTTGGAATCTCCTGCAACTCTTCTGGATGGTCTCGTTATTTAAGTTGAGTGAATGCTGCCATAATCCTTGCCTTCAGTTCTTTGTTGTTAAAAGGAGTTTTGTTTGTATCTCGTTCAACTGCGACCTACACATAATAATAAAGGAGGTTGCAAATCTGGGGAGTTAGGTGGCCATATGTAAGGGGTGATGTGTGCGCAGAAATTGTCTGACAGCTATGACTGGGTTCCCCTGCTTGTATGTCATGGTGCAGCATCCTATTGCCAGACATAGGGTCTTCCAGCAGCCACCCTCTTGACCCAGGACAGCACTACCTCTTCAAGGCACTTTATGTAGGCCTTCATGTTGAGTCTGAGGCCCTCACCAACAAATTTGGGAGTTCTTTTCTTATCAGGATGATTAGAGTAAGTTTTCTGAGGTGCTGTACATTCATAATTGCCATTAGACTCATTTAACTCTTTTCAAATCCTCTGCACTGTCATCAGATTGACACCTTAGCATTCTGAAATGTTCATATTGGAGCTTCTGGCACAAATGCCAAGCAGTACCTGCATGACGTTTCCAAATTGATGGAGTGAATTTCATTATGGTGCTCTTTTTCTGACAGACAGTGCCCAACTGACCATTACTATACTGTGCAGTCAACAAAATCAAAAACTAACAATGCACATGTGCAAAATTAAAAAAATATAAAATGGCTACAATTTACCCATCGCACCGTTTATATATTGGTCTGAATTTGTATTGCTTGCTCTGATAGCATTTTGACCCCTTTTTTTGTTTTTTTTGTTTTTAACAAAGACACATGGTTCTTGCCCTATTTCTGCTCAAATTTTACTGTGTTCTATTCATTAGATTCAAGATGATAAACTTAGTTATATAGCCAATTTGCATCTGGATTCTTTAGGCATTTCTATGCAAATGGATCAGGTCTTCTTGTTATGTTATCATTGCTGTTTACTACATAGAATTATTTGAAAATTCATGTTGAGAAACGTTCACAGATTAAAATCATTTTTATTAAATCTTTATCCTCAAAATATCCTTTTCAATTTACAATAACCCCCATGTAAATGCCATAACAACACTAGAGAGTCCAGTCTGCCTTACTGTTTTACCCATAGCTTGAGAGGGAAGAATAAATCAATTCCTGTTTTACCCAAGTGCAAAATGAATGCAGTCTGGATTTGAACTTAGCTGATCAAATTCAAAGATGCTATCCACAATTTTGATCTGGATCATCATCATCATTATTCCAAGAGTTGGTTACATGCATTGGTTAGAGTTGTATGTTTCTTATTCATTTTGATTCCTTTTTTTCTTTTGCATATTCACTATGCAGACAGGGCATTTTGCAATTAACTGTTATGTTCATCCCAAAAACAAGGCAGGTGAAAAATAGTTTAGAAGACTAGGGATCTGTGGCAGAGGGTAACTCATTGCATTGAGAAGTCTGGTCAGGGTTTACACTGATCTTTGCAGTAATGAACTGGGTTATTTTTATATGACCAACTATATAATAAGTCATGTACTATCTTTGAGTGGTTATATAGATGCTCCCCATAAACACACACACACATTAATAAAAGGCTGTTACATTTTGACTTTGTTGGGTGGCTAATATTGATTTGCCTTACTCAGCGAAAGATACCTCCACCCACACTTTTCATACATGCTTTACACTTGAAGAAAGCCATAGAATATTGTGATGATGACAAAAGAATTAATTCAGTGTTTTAAAAAGCTCTTGGTAAAGGGTTTGAAGTCTGAAAATAAAAAATATAAAATTAAATAAAAAAAAAACAAAAACTTTTCCTTTAAAATGATTGTCTTAACCTTTCATTTTGCTTTCTTGCTAGTTTTTCTTTAATTTACTAATTTTCTTCTGTTTAGTCAACTTACTAACAGTAGTTGTAGTAATTTATGGTTTTGGGTTATAGGATTTTTTCTTGAATCAGTTTTGATTAAAAAAGACAAATGATCAAACTGAACAATTGTTATCACTTAAAAAGACATAAATTGCTTGAGTTGTTCCAGATTTTGCAAATCTTAATTAAATTTAATATAAATATTTGATAATAGCTAATATCTATAATAATGCTTAATTAATATACTTTTATATTATATTATTAATAATATAATCATATAACCGTTTCTCAGAAGACCATTGATTTAGATTATGGTTAAATTAAAAAAAAATTTTTTTTATATATTTATAATATTTGAATGACATTTTTACTGACACAGTTTCCTCCTTTTCCTAACACATTTTAAAAATTAAAACCTATCACAAATATTTTAATATCTTCTTGAAATTTTAGTTTTAATTGTGAGAAAATAGTGCAAAATTAATTGTAATAAATATTTTTGCTTGCTTAAAATAGATTTTTGAAGATTTTTTTGTCATTCAAAATCTGCTTTTGTGAATAAGCAATGAAAGTTTTTGAAATTTAATAATATGCAAATTTTTGGTAGATTTTCAAAATGTTTTTTTTTGTTTTGTTTTTATTTTGTCATACGCAAGAAACTGCTTCTGCCAAAAGAAAAAAAAAGCACCCAGATTTTTAAAATCTACCAAAAATCTGCATATTATTAAATTTTGATAAGATTTTTGTTACATAAATTATTACATCGCAATTTGTTAAAGAGTACAAACGACTATTCAAACAAATATGTCTGATTCTATTTTATTGTCACAATTTTTATATTAGAATTTTCTTCGATCTTTCTTTCTTACTAATTGCACAAAGATTATAATGATACAATTTATCTTTCATGCATTTCTTGAGTGTGTGGTAGTACCTAATATTATATGACTTAACGTTAATAATTTGTGCAAACAGAATGTATATATTTACTGTCTTGTAGGTCTTAGGTAATGAACTAGTAAGCGATTGTATTAAACAGAAAGCAAAAGATGATGTCCAAATAACAATATAAATATAGTGTAGTTATAGTCTTCAGATGTGTAAATTAAGCAAGCTTTGTAGTAAAGATTTGTAAAAAGAAAAAAGATACTTTTGATATTCTTTCATATATATATATATATATATATATATATATATATATATATATATATATATAATAAGCAGTTATTTTTATCTAATTAAGTGTCACATTTTTTCTTAACCCCAAGTTTGATTTCTTATAAACAGATTAGAAGTCAAGATGTATTTCAATACAATCTTTGTCTCCCAATATTTTAATCGTTGGAGTAATTTTTTGTGGGGCTTTCTTCATGACAATGATTCAAATTCAAATTACTGTAATTTCTCAAAAATAATACGAACTCATAAATAATACGCACCCCAGCAAATGATCCCAAAATTAAGAAATGTATCTATCCCTATGTATAATACGCATCTATAAATTTTGTAAAAAAAAAATTTACAAAGACATTTTGTTGACCTTGAGATTAAGAATAAAGTCAAAACTACGTGGCTAAAATAATGTTGGAAATTACCATGAGTTCGAACTTATTGTAAAATGGATTCAGGAATTTTGGCAAGAGAATGAAGAGGCTGAAGATAATTTTGAACAGGATGAAGATAATATTGTGAATGATAATTTGTTTAGTGACAATTTAGATATTGAGTCTATAATAGAAAGTGGTTGTGATGATGATGAAAATTAAAATTTCAATAAATTGTTAACTTGATATCCACTTTTCTTCGAAATTGACATTTTTATAGATTTTTTTTATTTTTTTATTTTTTTTGCCAAATAAAAAATGCGGTTACTGATAAAGAAATTTACTGACAAAAAGTCACAATTATTATTGTTGGATTTAAAATGAAAATATCTTATTTTAGAACAACAAATACATATTTATTATTATAAATCAATAACGAAAAAAATATTTTTGTTTAAACCTATTTATAATATGTACCCCCTACTAAAAATTTGTATTATTTTCAAGAAATTACGGTATTAAAAAACTTAGTATTAAGAGTTATGAAGAGAGGTAAAAAGTACAAAAAAAAGGTCTGTCTATATTTCTGAGATGAGGTATTATGTACAGTATTTATATTAGTCGGACTATTGTCCTCATCTTTGTCGCCATTTTTGTCACAACGTTTCGGCTGTTGTACGCTCCGACCTTCTTCAGGTGGTTGGAATTTCGAACCGAACCCTTTATTTCGATCACTGGGGTAGACTGTTCTAGTTCCACGAGCCAAAAAAAAAGGTATTATTTTTTTCTTTGTATTGTTGATGTTGTTACCAATTTCTTCTTTGAACAGTTTTCCTTGTGTGTATCATTTCTAAAGAGAGGGGTCTGTTGAATATGTTGTGGGGCTCAGTGGTGTGGTGGCCTTGTCTGAATGTTATTTTCAGATTTTTTTTTTTAGGGTTGAAAAGGGCATCGTTTGACCATAACAAGATTGTAATGCTAGAAGCAAAATTGTACATGAGGTGCAATGAAATACAGTTCTGAAACAGTTTCTGTTATATAGGCATAGGAAAAACAATAAATTGATTTATTATACCTTTCAGCATGTCAAGTAATATACAGTAAGTAGCATTGAAGGAATAGATAATTTGTTATAATTCAGAAACATCTTTAAGTATGTAAGTTTTTCTTTACAATGATGAATTAGAGAAATAAATATTTTGTTAGTAATTTTTCTTTTTCTTTTTTTAGTGTACATTCAATAAAAGTCTTTCATTTATCTTAGTAATACATTTCAAAGAAATTATTGAAATATTCAAAGAATATGTGTTGATAATTTTGCTAAGCACAGAAATAAAGAAATATTTGCTTATCTGTAGGTGGCAACATATTTTATCAGAGATTGTCTTAAACTTTAACTTTCTTAGGCAGTTAAAGTCAAAAGAAAGTAAGTTTTGATTTTTATTTCTTTTGGCAGTAAAATGCCCCCAAAAATATTTTATTTAACTTATTTTATAATCTAACTTTTTATTTCTTTATTGCTACAGTTCTTATCTTGTATTTTAAAGTATTTTCATTGCTTAACATTTTTGTTATTAATTATTTTGTTTCTAGGCTACTACATAGTCTAGTAATAGGAGTTAGGGGTTATTTAGTAATTTATTGATTGTTATCATTACAGATAGATTTGGAGTTACAGCATTGACACAAGGAAGATCAATT
Source organism: Acanthosepion esculentum (assembly GCA_964036315.1). Taxonomy (NCBI): domain Eukaryota; kingdom Metazoa; phylum Mollusca; class Cephalopoda; order Sepiida; family Sepiidae; genus Acanthosepion; species Acanthosepion esculentum. The sequence goes on from OZ038501.1 coordinate 89,181,879, forward strand.
CTCAAAACAAAGCTTGGAATGTTAATAACTCTTTTCAAAGTTATAGGCACTAAACCAGAATTGCTTCTCACCATATTATTAATATATATTATCATTCATTCACATTATCATTCATTCACATTATCATTCATTCATATTATTAATATAAATTATCATTCACAATATTATCTTCCTCCTGTTCAAAATTTTCTAAAATTATGAATTTCTGTTATTTTATACATATTTTTCAAGGTCATGTCTCCACCTGTCTTTATTACAAAGTCTTTCTCTTAAGGAAGGCAAGGAGTATATGGAAACATTTTGATATAAAGGAAAAAGAATAATGAAGACACGGGTTTAAAAATATGTGGGATAATAATTATTTTCAAAGTGAGGCTTTTTGGTTTTTCAAGTTTGCAGAAATGAATGTTAATATTTACTTAAAAAAAAAATTAATCTTGTAAAATTGTAAGGATATTTCAAAGAAATATTGATTCATACAAATATTTTATTTTTTTCCTTTTTGTGCATTTTGAAAAGAAATTTATAAAATGCAAGTTTTCTTTCAGCTTTTTTGATTGTATGAAAATTATATATCTTAATAATTTTAAGCAACTTGTAATTTTTATGCTGCTCTTGGAATTGTAGCGCACAAAATAGTAAGAGATTTTGAATTTGTTTTTTTTGTTTTCAGTTATGTTTCTGTGCATTGATATTATGTTTCTGTAATCAGTTAAATTCGATGTATGTACTGCACTTGTACTGTGGCCATGTGATGGATTTATCAAGGCTTAAACATTGTCGTATTTTTGTTTCAGTTTTGCCATGTAAAATGTTGTAGTTACTTTCTTTCAATGGTATCTATGTATTAGTAATTGTTATTATTGATAATTATTGTAAGCAATTATTACAAAGTCTATTTTTACTGTTATTAAGATTGTAATGTGACTACAAATGCATCTATTCCTGTTGACTTGCATGAAATGAACTGAAAATTTGTCATTCTTCTTTTTACTTATTTTGACTGAATGATGAACCAACCTTTTCTACTTGCATATTTCTAAATTTATTAGTTTGCTTTTTGTATCTTTCAATGCATACATCTGTTGTCTTGTATATCTATGTAACAACTTTTCTTTTTATGAGCCTTTCTTACTATCGTTTGGAATACAAGTCTGTCTGTCTGAATTTCTTTGATGAAGAGTTATCATCATTTACATTCTTCACATTCAGACTAATGTCCTCATCTTTGTTATTATCACAATGTTTCGGGTGTTGTGCCTTCCAGCCTTCTTCAGGCATCTCTCGATCAAGGGAATTTTAGATTCAATCATATATTTAATCTACACGAGTAGATTGTTTTCAACTTCACTCTAAAATTTACTCCTAGGAATATCTCATCTTGTTCTTTTTCAGTACTGCTAGGTTACTGGTCTGTACTAGCCAACATGGAGAAGCACCAATCAGAATTGGTCAAGCATAACAGCAAGCAGGGTATGAGAACATTAGGTCCAACACTCTCAGTTCTAGATTCAGGATTGTCCCATGGAAAAATGTTATAGAAGATTCAAACATTTGTTCATGAATTTGGCGGAAAATTAATTTTGAGTTCAATCTCTCCGCCATATAATAAAGACTGAGAACAAAAAAAACAAGATGAGATATCCCTAGACATCAGAAGAGAAGATGAGATATCCCTAGGCATGAGAAGAGAAGATGAGATATCCCTAGGCATGAGAAGAGAAGATAAGATATCCCTAGGTATCAGAACAAAATATGAGATATCCATAGATATCAGAACCAAAGAACAAGGTAAGACATCTCTCTTAGATTAATTAAAGGGTTCAGTTTGAAATTCCCTGAATGTTATATGGATTGATAGACAGCTGAAAAATTCCCTGTGGCACAATAGCTGAAATGTTATGACAAAAACAAGGAAATCAGTCCAAATCTAAATAATATAAAAATATCTGTTTGTCTGTCTGTCTCCTAATATATCTTTTTTCTTTTTTAAATTTTTACCTTTCATTTCTTTTCTGAATCTTTTTCTCTTCCTCTCTGTCTCTATGCCCGTCTGTCTGTCTGTTTCTCTGTCTCTTTTGTGAATGTCTACCAATCATTCTTCGGCATATTGTCTTTTCCTTCCAGATATTCTTGGAATAAATGAACTTGTTGAGTCAATCCTTCGAGAAGCAGGTGTTTACTTTAAGCCTTGTCTGCTGCATAATTACTGCTTGTTATCCCTCGTTGCACATGTAGAATGCATCTCTTCAGCTACATGCACTATGCATGTACAAATAGAAATATCTAGAGAGAAATGTCTGTATGCATCTTGGACATGAACGCACACACAGACTTGTGTATACATATATTTATTTATGCTGCTATTATGGTCAGTTTAACACATAACAAAATAAATATCACCTTTGACCTTCAAATTAAAACCCTTCTGCAGCAGTTGTGATTCAAGTGATATTTTGCTTATATAAACTAATGCTACAGTTTTTTAAAGAAATATTAATTGCTATCTACTGAGAGATTGGTCAAAATGTGTTGTTTTTTTTTTTTGCTTTTCTTTTTGGTTACACTTGATTAAATTTCCTTTCAGTTTTATATGGAGTTTTTGATGATAATTTTAGAAACTCGGAAACCATAATTTTTTTTGACTAAGATTAAAATGCCATTGTTAGGGAATTTTTAAAATATTGATAATTAATCGATATTTCTTAAAGCATTATAGTATTTTAAACAATATAAAACCTTTTATATTCAGCTATTCAGAAAGTCGTGTTGTATTTTGGGTGACAGAATAAAAAACTCCTCAGATATTTTTAAAAAGAAACAAACATTAAATTTGTTAAGATCGGAATTATTATGATTATTATTCTCTATAAAACTAATTCTTTCATTCCTTGTTGAATGAATTATTAGTAAAAGATTAAGTCAAAGTTAGGCACCCTGTTTAAGGCATTGGTGAATACTCATTGGAATATGGTAGGTTTTGTTGCTTATTAATTCTTAAAATAAAGCATTACAGATGAAGAGCTTGATAGGAAGTGACTGATGTGACCCCGACCACCAAAAAAAGGAAAGATTGATGCTCTCCCAAAAAGAGATTGATGCACATCCTCCACTCTCCAAAAGGAGAGATTGATGCACACTCTCCACCAAAAAAATGAGATTGATGTGCCCTCAACATAAAAAGGAGGCATTGGTAACACACCCCACCTCCAAAAAGGAGAGATTGGTGCACACCCTCCACCCCCAAAAAGGAGAGATTGGTGCACACCCTCCACCCCCAAAAAGGAGAGATTGGTGCACACCCTCCACCCCCAAAAAGGAGAGATTGATGCACACCCTCCACCCCCAAAAAGGAGAGATTGGTGCACACCCTCCACCCCCAAAAAGGAGAGATTGGTGCACACCCTCCACCCCCAAAAAGGAGAGATTGGTGCACACTCTCCACCCCCAAAAAGGAGAGATTGATGCACACCATCCACCCCTAAAAAGGAGAGATTGATGCACACCCTCCACCCCCAAAAAGGAGAGATTGGTGCACACCCTCCACCCCCAAAAAGGAGAGATTGGTGCACACCCTCCACCCCCAAAAAGGAGAGATTGGTGCACACCCTCCACCCCCAAAAAGGAGAGATTGATGCACACCTTCCACCCCCAAAAAAGAGAGATTGATGCACACCTTCCACCCCCAAAAAAGAGAGATTGATGCACACCCTCCACCCCCAAAAAAGAGAGATTGATGCACACCCTCCACCCCCAAAAAGGAGAGATTGATGCACACCCTCACCAAAAAAAAAGAATGGGATTGATAACACACCCACCCTTAAAAAAGGAGAGATTGATGTACCCCACCCACTCCCAAAGAGAGTTTGATGCATCCCAACCCCACCTTCAGATGCCAAAAATTTGGTCAGCTTTTCTCATCTTTGATGATAGCAATTCAAATTCCAAGACCTTAAAAGAAAAGTAGAAAATCAAATCATTAGATTGGAATATTTTACTGCTTTGTCTGAATTTGGTCAGTTTATCATTTCACTCTGATACAATAAGTGGCAAAACTTTTAAAAGTAACGAAGAGCATTAGCAAAATTGTTCTCCTCCAGAATTCTGGTTTCTTTCAACAAGAAAGAAAATAATTTCATTGAAGGTTTTAGTTATTGAAAACCTCCCGAACCATTTATATGTAGTATTAGAGTATAATGAAGTTATACAAAGTGCAAGTATTGCTACTTTATGGTATCTAGGTAAACATTAGCATACTAGATACCTCAACTTTGTATCTTATAACTAAGAGTCATTTTTTTTAGTCATTTGGAGGTGGGGGAATGTGGTAATAGATGCAAACAAATATAGTATGTTTTTGATAAAGTTTTGCTATCTTTAGATTCTTTTGTTTTTTCAATAAAGAAATGTTATTTTACAAACAACCTTACTTTTCTGACAAAGTGATTTTCTTTTCTTAAAATATTAATGATACTATGCTGTAATAAACAATGAAATTCATCCAGAAAAGGACTTGTAAGTAATTAATAATGGATAACAATTCTGGGTGGAGTTTTACTGTAGGCACTTCAACCAGAAATAATCATTTTTTTTTTCATAATTTTTTCTCATATTACTATAGATTAATCACTTCAGACCATGCATATAAAAAAGACGGTGATCTAATTTGTTATGTAATTTCATTGTAAATTAAGCCCCCTACCAACATAAGCCAAAACAAAAAAATCTTAAAATTTATAATCTTGCGTACTTTTTTCTTTTTTTTCTTCTTTTTTTCTTTCTTCTTTTTACTTTCTTCTTTTTTCTACTTTTCTTTTCTTTTTCCTTTTACTTTTTCCTTTTTCTTTTTTCTTTCAGTTTTCTTTCTTTTTCTCTTTCTTTCTTTTTCTCTTTCTTTCTTTTTCTTTTTCTTTCTTTTTCTCTTTCTTTCTTTTTCTCTTTCTTTCTTTTTCTCTTTCTTTCTTTTTCTCTTTCTTTCTTTTTCTCTTTCTTTTTCTCTTTCTTTCTTTTTCTCTTTCTTTCTTTTTCTCTTTCTTTTTTCTTTTTTCCTTCCTTCTTTTTCCCTTTCTTCTTCTTTCTTCTTCTTCTTTCTTCCCTTTCTTCTTTCTTCCCTTTCTTCTTCTTCTTCTTTCTTCTTCTCCTTCTTTCTTCCCTTTCTTCTTCTTCTTCTTTCTTCCCTTTCTTCTTCTTCTTCTTTCTTCCCTTTCTTCTTCTTCTTCTTTCTTCCCTTTCTTCTTCTTCTTCTTTCTTCCCTTTCTTCTTCTTCTTTCTTCCCTTTCTTCTTCTTCTTCTTTCTTCCCTTTCTTCTTCTTCTTCTTCTTCTTCTTCTTCTTTCTTCCCTTTCTTCTTCTTCTTCTTCTTTCTTCCCTTTCTTCTTCTTCTTCTTTCTTCCCTTTCTTCTTCTTCTTCTTCTTCTTTTTCTTCTTCTTCTTCTTCTTCTTCTTCTTTTTTCTTCCCTTTCTTCTTCTTCTTCTTCTTCTTTCTTCCCTTTCTTCATCTTCTTCTTTCTTCCCTTTCTTCATCTTCTTCTTTCTTCCCTTTCTTCTTCTTCTTCTTCTTTCTTCCCTTTCTTCTTCTTCTTCTTTCTTCCCTTTCTTCTTCTTCTTCTTCTTTCTTCCCTTTCTTCTACTTCTTCTTCTTTCTTCCCTTTCTTCTTCTTCTTTCTTCCCTTTCTTCTTCTTCTTCTTTCTTCCCTTTCTTCTTCTTCTTTCTTCCCTTTCTTCTTCTTCTTCTTTCTTCCCTTTCTTCTTCTTCTTCTTCTTCTTCTTTCTTCCCTTTCTTCTTCTTCTTCTTCTTCTTCTTTCTTCCCTTTCTTCTTCTTCTTTCTTCCCTTTCTTCTTCTTCTTTCTTCCCTTTCTTCTTCCCTTTCTTCCCTCCCTTTCTTCTTCTTCTTCTTCTTTCTTCCCTTTCTTCTTCTTCTTTCTTCCCTTTCTTCTTCTTCTTTCTCCCCTTTCTTCTTCTTCTTCTTCTTCTTCTTCTTCTTTCTTCCCTTTCTTCTTCTTTCTTCCCTTTCTTCTTCTTTCTTCCCTTTCTTCTTCTTTCTTCCCTTTCTTCTTCTTCTTCTTCTTCTTCTTTCTTCCCTTTCTTCTTCTTCTTCTTCTTTCTTCCCTTTCTTCTTCTTCTTCTTTCTTCCTTTTCTTCTTCTTCTTCTTCTTTATTCCCTTTCTTCTTCTTCTTCTTCTTTATTCCCTTTCTTCTTCCTCTTCTTCTTTCTTCCCTTTCTTCTACTTCTTCTTCTTTCTTCCCTTTCTTCTACTTCTTCTTCTTTCTTCCCTTTCTTCTTCTTCTTCTTCTTTCTTCCCTTTCTTCTACTTCTTCTTCTTTCTTCCCTTTCTTCTACTTCTTCTTCTTTCTTCCCTTTCTTCTTCTTCTTCTTCTTTCTTCCCTTTCTTCTTCTTCTTCTTCTTCTTTCTTCCCTTTCTTCTTCTTCTTCTTCTTTCTTCCCTTTCTTCTACTTCTTCTTCTTTCTTCCCTTTCTTCTTCTTCTTCTTCTTTCTTCCCTTTCTTCTTCTTCTTCTTCTTCTTCTTTCTTCCCTTTCTTCTTCTTCTTCTTTCTTCCCTTTTTCTTCTTCTTCTTCTTCTTTATTCCCTTTCTTCTTCTTCTTCTTCTTCTTCTTTCTTCCCTTTCTTCTTCTTCTTCTTTCTTCCCTTTCTTCTTCTTCTTCTTCTTCTTTCTTCCCTTTCTTCTTCTTCTTCTTTCTTCTTCTTCTTCTTCTTTCTTCCCTTTCTTCTTCTTCTTCTTTCTTCCCTTTCTTCTTCTTCTTCTTTCTTCCCTTTCTTCCCTTTCTTCTTCTTCTTCTTTCTTCCCTTTCTTCTTCTTCTTCTTTCTTCCCTTTCTTCTTCTTCTTCTTTCTTCCCTTTCTTCTTCTTCTTCTTCTTTCTTCCCTTTCTTCTTCTTCTTCTTCTTTCTTCCCTTTCTTCTTCTTCTTCTTCTTTCTTCCCTTTCTTCTTCTTCTTCTTCTTTCTTCCCTTTCTTCTTCTTTCTTCCCTTTCTTCTTCTTCTTTCTTCCCTTTCTTCTTCTTCTTTCTTCCCTTTCTTCTTCTTCTTTCTTCCCTTTCTTCTTCTTCTTTCTTCCCTTTCTTCTTCTTCTTTCTTCCCTTTCTTCTTCTTCTTTCTTCCCTTTCTTCTTCTTCTTTCTTCCCTTTCTTCTTTTTTCATATACAAACTTCTCATCAATGGACAAATAGTGGGGAGAGATGGTCCATTATTTAAAGCCGATTGTCCATAGACGGGAAGGGATTATTTTTGTTTGAGTTATAAAACCATGGTAACTGCCAGTAGTTATGATCATAATGTAAATACTAACATGAATATATGACATAAATAAATATATACTTAACATAAATATATTAGTCAAAATGACAAAAATAATAGATTTCTCATAACTACTTTCTCACACACGCACTGATGTATCATACTTTCTGTCTCTGTTGACAATTGAAAGGCCCACTACCACCACCAAGCGGTCACATTGAGAACTAATACGACTTGTTCTGCTAAGCCTGCGATTTTTGAAATATTTTGCTGCAGATTTTTTTCATTGCATCCGAAGTCCATTGACGAGACATTTGTCTGTATTACCGTCGATTTAGCACTCTAGATTATATTTCTTTATTTTTAAAATTTTAAGAAATCACTTTTTTTTTTTTTTAATTTTTTTTTTTTTTACTATGTAGACTAGAGGAATAAAATTAAAATGAATTTATATAACATACTGGATACCCACCCCCTTAATATTTATAATAATTAATTAAAAAAATTGGTAGGGACATAATCATGGTCTGGAAAGCTTAATCTAAAATAATGAGAAAGAATTTTGAGAGAAATGATTATTTCAGTTTGCAATGCCTATTTTACAACCACACATTTTTTGAAATTATATAAAATTTAAATAGACAATTTAAATAGATAATAATATATATTAAATAATGATATAATAACTGTCTATATTTCTGAGATAAGGTATTGTAACCATACACTGTTCGGACTGTTGTTGTCATATTCACGATGGCTAGTGTACTCTCCAGCCTTCATTAGGTGACCGGAATTTCGTTATATTAGAATATAATAAATAATAAGATTAATGATTCAGTTCAGGAGTTGACAGATAAACCAAAAAAAAAAAAAAAAAATTACTGGATGTCTTTCTTAATTTAGAGAGAAAAATAACTAAAATAATACATGGTATGCAACTATTTCTACCCATTCACAAGCTTTATAGCATGTTCCTGCTTTGTCAACCTAAATTTAACAAACATTGTTTTTATTATTAAAATGGTAAAATTTTGAGAAAATCAGATGCTGTAAAACCCAATTTACCCTGTATCTTCTTTTGCTGGCTGCCACTCCCCTACCCTATTGCTAAGTAATGTATTTTTGAGGGTAATGTCTAATCCCTATATTCTATGTCTTTGATCTGAAATTTAAAAAATATTTCCAACATGTTAGTGCTATTGTACTTTTTCACCCCCTTCGTAAAAACATTATAATATATGTCTCCCCCCCCCCACACCGGCCACTGAATCAAAGCTTTTTTTTTTATTGCTTGTGATTTTCTTTATTTGAAGACATAATAGTTTCCAGATGTTTAATTTAAATGTCATGAAGGTGAATTTTAATGAATAGGAAGTTAGTGTATGATGTTTAATGTGCTTATACATCTTCTCTACTCTCACCCTTTTGCCAGTATCTTCTCATTTTATACCTTATCCCTTTCAATCTTTGTTGCCTGTCCTTCTTTATTTTTCTCTCAATATTATTTAAGCGTGATTTAGTTTCATATAGAAAAACAAAATTAAGGGAATCAGTAAAAAATTTCAAGCACTCAAAATTTTATCGTTTTTGGCAACAAATCACCATGGATTTATCTCTTGCTTAATATTAATTCCTGAGTTTGTATTTAATTAAAAAAACAAAAGGCTATATTTTTTTTTATTGATGTTGTTTTTTCTCATTAAAAGTATATTTTCCAGATATTCAATTTAAATAATATTTAGAGAAAAAAAAAAGAAAGACTGGCAACAAATATTGAAAGGGATAAGGTATAAAATGAGAAGATACAGGCAAAAAGGTGAAAGACGAGCAGAGGTATAAGAACATTAAAACACCATATTTACTTCCTATGCATTAAAATTTGCCTTTATGACATTTAAATTGAACGTCTGGAAACTATTACGCTTTCAATCAAGAATATCACTATCAATAAAAAAAGATTGTTTTTTTTTTTTCAATTTAATACAAATTCAAGAATCAATAATATTGAACAGGATATAAATCTATGGTGATTTGATGGAAAAAATGATAAAATTTTGAATCTTTGATTCCACGGAAACTCTGCAAATTAATCATTTGTTTTTCTCTATGCAAACAAAAATTTATTGATTTTGACTTTACCAATAAGTTTTAAGATTAATAATAAAATATACATTTAATTGTAGACTACATTTGCTTTTTTAGTTAAGCTTCGTTTGGCTCAAGGCCACAAATATGGAGCACCCAGTGAGGATTGAACGTACTTCTCAGTACTAATGGTCAACCAGATTAGCGTGTTACATTTGCTCTTGTAATTAAACATGAAAAGATTAAATATTTTTTCTATAAATCTGACTAAGATTTGAGTAAAAAAAAAAAAGAAAATTTGATCTTTGACTATTTGATTAGATTTTGGGAACTGGTTTTGGACTGAGAAATTCTCAGCACTGCATTGACAAAGGAGGAGATTATATTGAAAAAAGATATTTGTTGAGTAAAGAAAGTAAATGCATTTTTTTCTTCTTTTTTTTAATTATAATTAGACTATTAATTTATTAATATATTTAGAAAATTGGTAAATTGCTAAGTTTTGTGAGGTCAACGAACACATGTTGCCACTTTTGTGATGTCAATGAATACTCGTCATCACTTTCGTAATGCTTGTTGTAGTAGAGACTTTGTAATCGCAGATACAACTATAGTAACACCACTGAACAATACTGGTATCAGACACTTTTGAATAACACTTGCACTAATAGTACTTGCTTGATAATACTCACTTGAATAATGATCTGAATAGAGAAATAGCATAGTGGTCTGTATAGTAATAGAGGATAGACTAGAAATGACGATCCAAATAATAATAGAGGATAGACTAGGAATAACGATCAATTAGACATCATGCAACTTTCTACTTATACATTTCCCTAATGGTCACATGGTCCACTTAATTCAATAATGGGATCACCTGTGTTTGCTAATTGGTAATCTATGTTCCGATTCAAGTGTCGGCAGTGACACTTTATGACACTAAGATTTTTTACCCTCTATTTTACAATAGTAAATCTCTTTTGTGAACGTGACAAAGTTTTTGTTTATCGTAATTCATTGTTTTATTCTTCAAAAATATTAACAGCATCTTTGTAGATAGACAAAAACTGCCAATACATTTTAATTCCCCCTCTTACACATCCAGTCTGGCATGAATATCGGAAATTTTGATTTGTTGTCATATTAATTTGACATTTGCTGAATATATCAACACATTTTCTTTGTATTAATGTTGAGATTTTGGAATAGTGTTGATCTTTATGGTGACCTACCAATACCAAAAAATGATTTTTTTTTTTTATTTTAATTTTTTTCTTACAATAATGTTCAACCTTACATTACTTACATTATTCAGCTGTTGTATGCTCCGGCCTTCTTCAGGTGATTGTAATTTTGTCCACTGATTTATTTTGTCCACTGGGGGTAGATTGTTCTAGTTCCACATGCCATGCCTCTTCTGGATGTCTCGGTTATTTACCTTCAACTCAACTCTCCAAGTTTCGGTTCACCACTGCTGTAGCCGGGTACTGAACTCACAACTCCTTGGGTCTAGTCACTGGATCTAACCAACGCCTTTATCCGCGGGACCATGTGTCCTCAAGGAAGAGGCATGGTATGTGGAACTAGAAAAATTTACTCCAGTGGACGAAATAAAGGGTTCAGTTCAAAATTCCAATCATATGAAAAAAGCCAGAGCGTACAACGGCCGAAGTGTTGTGAATATGGCAATGAAGATGAGGATAACAGTCCAAATATGTAAATAATGTAAGTAATCATAACACCTCATCTCGGAGATATAGACAGAAAATGTTCACCCTATACAAGGCCCAAGAGCTACTCAATGTAGAGGATTACAGAGTAAAGTGGTAAAATGCACAGTTAATTGGGGGGTATGCGAGGAAAGATAACAGTTAACTCTAGACAGGTTAAAATTGTTGTGATCGGAAAGAATTCTCTTGGAGTTCATTCTACAAAATAACAGTTTGTTAGAAGAAGCTTCTGGAGGGAAACCTACATCTCACCAATGGAATACAAAAGGAACGAGGGTGGTTCGCTACAATGTGTATGACATGGTGGGTCTTAGCTGTAGAAATTAGATCTGGTAGAACAAAAGAATGTAGTCTGAACACTTTCCATGGAAATAGCAATGTGAGGCTTGCAATATTTCATCTGTAGGAAAGGGGTTGTAGAGTAGAAAGTTATTCATCACCCACAAGGCCACAAAGATGCTTCTGAATGCTCTCCATGCTGGAAAGTGATGACTGGGTAGATATAACAGAAGTACACAATGTTTTGGTCTGCCTCTTTTAAAGATACAGCATAACATGCAGAGTTGGGTACTTACTAGATTGGTACAATAACCTGAGCCTTTTCTAGCATCAGAGTGATGGCTCTGGGATGAACTTGATTTCCAATCAATGTTCAAGGTAAGGATCCTCTTTGATAAAAATGACAACAAATTAAAACAAACAATAATGACTATCTATATTCATGCCAGATTGGATGTGTAAGAGGGGAAATTAAAATGTATTGGCAGGTTTTGACTATCTACAAAGATGCCTTCATCATGAGAGGTGGAAGTTCAGGGCTTAGGTTATTTTTAACATCAACTTGAGATTTTTCTTGTTAAAAAGTTGAATAATTTTAACACCTTCAATGTTATGGATAAAAAATAATGAATTTTATATAGTATTTTTTTAGACTTGGAATGAATTTGGACAAAAAAAGACCCAAGAAATTTTTTTTTAGACTTGGAATGAATTTGGACAAAAAAGACCCAAGAAATTTTTTTTTAGACTTGGAATGAATTTGCACAAAAAAAAGACCCAAGAAATTTTTTTTTTAGACTTGGAAAGAATTTGGACAAAAAAAGACGGAAGAATGACATCAAAATTCATGAAAATTGGCCATCCTTTAACAGTTTGTTGTGGTTAGTTTAATTTGTCATGTAAAAAATGTAGATAGAAAAAAGTAAATATTGATAAGATAGCAAGGGTCACAAAGCACTGCCCGGGGGCCCACAATCAGATTTGAGCTTTCCCAGTTTAGGTGTAGTAAGTACCAGCCCTGTATAATATACATGTGTTTCAACGTGGTAGCATCAAACTTAAGTAGACATCTGGGCATTCTCTCTTTCTGAGGTGTGACACTGGGAAATGTCATTGCTCCATCTTGGCAACATAGGCATAGAGCACTTTTTATTACTGTTGAGGTAGGTGTCTGTCTTTTGGTCTTTTTTTCTTAGTTTCTTTTTCATTTTCCAATTTGCTTGTATTGTTTCTTTTGTACTGTTACTTTTTTTTTCTTGTTTTTGGTGCATTCATCGTTAGTTGTTTTTGTTTTTAATTAAATTTTCTTTGGTTACCTGGCAGGCATTTTAAATGCAGGTGGTAATAAAATAGTGCTTGATGAAAAATAACAGAGCTAAATTTTATGCTAATAATAGTTTGGAGTGGAACTATATGTATATTTATTATTATTATTATATATATATATATATATATATATATATATAAGGTTCTAATTTTTTTTTCATTGTAATCAGGGTGTTGATTTCTGTGAATTTTCTTGTAAGCTTATTGTAGTGATATGTAAATAAGGTACTGTATAAAAGGCAGTATCACTATACCTATGGGAGAGTTGTCTTATTTTAATGAGACTACATCTGCCAGAAAGAATACCTATCATAACAATATGGCATTGCCGATCGGTTACTTAACTATGATAGAGGATACTGAATATATAGTTATTTTCTAAGCGTAGCTTAGATGTGGCACAAGGCCGAAAGTATGGGGCACCTAGTGAAGATCAAACTCACTTTTCAGTCGTAATTGTTCTAGCAAGATAAGCTTTCTAACCATTACACTACACCGAGGTACCCGAGGATATTGTATATATTGAAACATGGCTTAGGTGTTTTGCAATGTCAGCAAGAGTGAAAAGGTTAGAGGACACCAAAGCTAGTGGAGGAGAAAATGAAGTTATGGATTTGTTTTTGGCCTCAGCAGGGTCCAAAGCCATAAAATAAATCTCCATCATGGTCTATCTCAAAGGGTTGGAAGATTTTGCCTATGAAGAAATTGCTGCCATCATAAAAGCAGATATACAACCAAAAAAATATTGTTCATAGTGGAAAGGACTAAATTTCTCAAAAGTATACAGGGTCTGGATGAAACTATTATGCGGTATGTACAGCGATTGAAAGAAGGGTTGAAATATTGTGAGTTTGAAAGAATGGGTTCAGAACAAAAGTCTATCAAAGACAATTGTGCTGAGGCTGATTGGACGAATGTTTGGCATCTTGTACAAGCATAAAATTCTAGAGCGGCTTCAAGCTCATAATATGAATCTGGAAGCATGTGTGGAGTTCTAACAACAACTGGAATTGATTCAAAAATTTAATACCTCCAAAGACAGTATGGAGACTTACAGTGCTGCTAACAGCTTACTTGTATGCAGATATTGCAATAAGTACATGAAAAGAGCAAAAATAACTGTCCGATCTTTGGGAAATGGTTTTAAGTGTAAAAAGAACAATCATTTCCAGGCAGTATGCACATATGGAAAATGAATGGAAAATATAGATCCTCCAATTGAAAATATGGAAGTATTTGAGATCAAAACACAGGATAAAAGTAGGGAAATGGTGAAGTTGAACAGAGTGGAACTCATGCAGGTGGATACTGGAAGTGATGTTATATTGATACTGAGGAATTTTTGGGAAAGAATGGGTAAACCAAAGTTAAAGAAAAATAATCTCCAGTTGAAACAGTTTGATGGGTCAGTCATCAGAATTTTAGGATGCTTTGAAGGCATGTTTAAGACAAAAATCAGATTCGAGATAATACCCATCATAGTGGTGGAAAAAGTCAAAAGCCACAGCCTTTTAGGAATTGACGTGTTAAGAGTGAATACATTGAAGCTGATAAATTCCATGAAGACTGTAGAACCAGATGTTGGATTATTAAGGAGATATAAGGTTAGTTTTCGGCTTAAAGAAAGCAGTCAAACCATGTATTTTCAAGCTCAAAAAGTTCCAGTTCACATGCTACCCTTGGTGGTTGCTATGCTGAACAAAATGGTGGAACAAGGAATATTAGAAAATGTCAATCAGTGTGATAACAATTGGGTTTCACCCATTGTATTGATATGCAAGCCTCATGGAGATTTAAGAATTTCTGGCAATTATAAGGTGAGTGTGAATCACCAGATCTGTTCAAATTTATTCCTGTTGCCAAACATTAAAACAGTGTGACATGAGTTTACTGGTATGAAATACTTTACTAATGTTGACCTTAAGTCAGCATATAATCGGATAAAAATTGATCGGTAAGTTTCAAAGAGTCACCCCAATGAACATCCCTACTGGATAATAATAATTTTATTATTTAATAAGTTTAATACCAAAATAGTTTGCAGATAGCCTTCCACTTGTTTTTGTTCTATTTTTGGCTTTTCTCAAAAATTTTTTATTAAATCCAAAATTTATGTCTTTGCATTTTTTTAATTGTTTATTTATTTAGTCTTACTGTATTTATTGGTTGAAGTAATTGTATATTTTACACCCTTTTCATCCTGTTGATAGCCAAGATTTCAAAAACTGCTTTCTCAAGGCACGAAATAGACATTCCTTGCTTAGAATATTTGTACAACTTAATCCTCCTCCTCCTTCACACTGGGGTCATTTGTGACAGTGCCACAGCAATTTCACTATGAAGGCCAAACTTGTAGAGTTTGGTAAGGCATTGTCAGAGAAAGACAGGCTCCTAAGTGGGAAGGATGCGAGTTCAAATCTCAGTTGTCTTATTTAGGATTTGCTTAGACAGTGGTGATCAGAGTTTTGCTTTAAAAGGAATAAAAGACAATGGAAATATTGGTAATGATTTAACCAGCTTTTGGTGGCAGAAAGTTCCACTTGTTTTGTCTTAGAACTTGCACTGACAAAAATTCCTGTCATCAGCAGTTAATGGGATTATAATAATTGGTCATGCTTTATCTAAGACATTCAAATACTGTTAAATGATAGGAAAGCTAAGAAACAAACAATATTTTTGGAAGAAGAGCGTATAAGTGATCCGATTCCACCATTGTGGGGAACTACTGTGGATTTTATAACACGCTCATCAATTTCCCAAGCTGTTCCTATTTCCTTTATGAGGTCAATTAAAATAGGATCTGTCATGAGCCAGAAGTGAAATAAAATACATTTCTGAAAGGGTTAACTGATAGCAATCTGAAACCAGACTTCTGACCATGGCAATGACCTTTTGTTCTGTCAGATGAGCATCAGATCATGTGTCTCACTTTAAAAAGCTGTCATGAGAACTTTCATAGCAGTTTCATTTTTTTGGCATGGTCTCATATCTTGTTGATTTTTTTAAAAATATTCAGGGAGTATAGAAAAGAAATATAAAAAAGTTGATACTATTGACAAGATGGAAAACGCTACCGATTTTTACTTTTTTTTTTTTGTAGCATGCAGAATTTTACTTCTGTGTCATTTCGAGATCAAGATATCTATAATGACCAAAATGCAGATGAATTTGTTAATAAGTGTTATAATCCAAACACTTTATTAAATTAAAAAAAAATGTTCTTGTTTTGTATACAAAGTTTGTTCAGAAATTACCCAGTCCAGGCAGATAGTGTCTTTGCCCTCTTCAAAATATATTCCTTCAGATCTCATACATATTAGCATTCCTTCCTTCGTCTGTAAAAAAACAAGGATGTTTACTCAAATATGTGTGCCCACTAAATATGGCATTTATAGTAATAAGTATTATTGGATTAAAAATATTCATTGTTTAAAATATATATATATATATATATATATATATATATATATATATATATATATATATATATAGTAGATTTTGAACCACTCATAGTGGTTTTTCTTTATTTAGTTTTATTGCTATCTCAGTTTGTCGCCATTTTCATATGTTCAGTCAAATTTGTTTTGTTAGACATTATATTGAAACACAGAAAAGCATCAGAATTGAAATTAGTATTAAAAGTATCTAATGTCTAAAAAGCATAAGATAAAAAAAAAAAACTTTCACCCATAAGTTTATCTGGAAACACAGGAAACTACAGATGACCATGATTGTCAAAATTGCTTAAAAAATATCAGTGAGAATGCAATTATTACCAATATTATATCTCTTAAGATAATTCATAACTCTATCAAGCTTTATACTGCTACGTTCAATGTGGAGAAGTATGTCATGTGACCCATAAACAGACACAATTCAAATGACATTTAAAATAGGATGTAAAGTATAAAATTCTTATATGTGATGACAACTCCCCAGAATTTGATTTGCTAATAACAGTAACAGCTAACCTTTTTTGTCTCCCATTGAGGAAGAGTGCTGAAGACATATTGAAATTCTTAAGGATAGGGATTGGATAGAATTAGATATTATATTCTATGCTAGTTTACTTATGAAAACCCCAAAAAATGACCAAGTAATTTTGCACTTGTACTTACAAAATAACAAAAACTTTTCTTGTATTTTTTTGTTGATGTTCGCCACATCTTGAATATTAACCTAAACAAATAACATTCAACATTGAATATTTGTCTTCTATGTCCACTCAGATCATGGACAATCAAGTTTGTATCTCTTAGCAGTATTTGTCTTTCTTGCTATCTCTCCCTGTCAAATTCTTCAAACCCTCTTTTCGTTGTGTGTCCTAGAAATTTCAACTTCCTTTTTCGGATTTTATGTATGTATCCTTTTTGTTTCTATTTTTTAAAAACTTTGCTATTGCTCACAATGTTCAGTGTATGTTATTCTCACTATCCTTCTGTAGAGCCACATTTCTGCTGTCTCAAGTCTCTTCTTCATCTGTGAGGAGATTGTCCAGTATTCACTTCCTATAGGAAGACCAATATTACATAACAGTCCAGTTCTCTTTACTTTGTGTCTCACAAAAATTTCTCATTTCTTAATATTTTGCTTAACTTTTAAAAAGCATCTTTCGCTATTCCAATGTATTTTCTGATTTTGTACAGAAATTTATTTACCAGATTTAACATAGGATTCAGTTTCCATTGTGTCACCAGAAGAGATCAGTGTATTATCTGTGCACTGTTCTCTTGATCAGTGTTGCTTCCTAGCATTTCTGCTTATGTTTTGAAAGTAGCATCTGGGATTGCTTTTGAAAAGTGTTGCACACGCACATCCACACACAAATCCATCAGGTCAACTACAGTCAGGACCATAGTCCCATTGTGAACTCCACAATCCTTTTGTTGGCTGTATACTATGTGTTTCCTCAGGACTATATACAGTTTTGGATTAAATTTTTTTTCCTTCAAGTAACAGAAATGTGGTTCTACAGAAGGATGCTGAGAATACCACAGACTGAACATGTGAGCAATAACAAAATTTTAGAGAAAATGGAAACAAAAAGGACACTTAACATCAGGAAGAGATAGTTGTAATTTCTAAGGAATCTAATGAGGAAAGAAGGCTTGGAAAATTTTGATACTCACAAGGCAGATTGAAGGCCCTCTTGAAAAAGAGAAAAACAACACACAACCTACCTAGCAAGCTTGTGGAATAAGTTTTAAGAGAGATAACAAAAAGACAGTTTATTTAGAGCTACAAAGGTCAGGAAGTTGTGGAGAGCCATGATTGCCAATGTCCTGAAGGGAGATGGCACATAGAAGAAGAATTTGTAATCTACTTAAAAAGCCTCTGTTGTTTAGCTTTTTATGAAAAATGTTTTTGTTTTTTTTGTTTTTCCTGTTGGTATTTTTGGGTTAGTTTTATGTTCAAGTACACATTGTTTCTTTTGAGATATAACAAAGTTTACCTATCAATTTTTTGATGATGTAATTATAAGTTATGATTGTTTAACTGCAACATCACAGCACATGTCAACTTTTCTCTCCTTGTCATTTTGCATGTTTTCTTAAGGAAACGTTCACATTAATTTTGCATGACTAAATCTCGCATGATTCTCCGTCCATAACAACAAACACCAGATGTTGTCCTTTTTTTATTATTATTATCCTGATGCTTTTACCTGTCATTTTGACAATTTATTTCAATGTTTTTTTTATTTATTTATTTTTATTCTGATTGTTTGTCAAAGTTTTTAACATTTTTCAACATGGTTTAATCAAGTTAACCAACTTATACTTTTTACTAAGTTGTTCAAATTTTTACTTCAGTAAACCTGATCAATGTACATCATTTTTATTTTTTAAGATATAAAACAGTTATAGTTTATGATGAAAAATTAGATTTTTATTTCAAACAAAACAAACTATTCTATTAATTTTATCTCAAATAGATTCGGGTCTGAGATATAAATGAGTGTCATGTGGTTGAGTTAATAAAGTTCTTGCTTAATACAAAAGATGTTTAAGTTCCTTGGTTAGACGAGAAAAGAGCTTTCATATTTTTTTTTTGCAAAAGAGCTTTTTCAATTTAGATACCATATAGAAGATCATGGATATATTTTTTTAATGTAATGTTAGAGATTACTGATTAAAAGTGAAGTTTTCTTTAGAATATATTTAAAAATTTATGCTGTATTTTCTTTGATCTTATAAAGGATAAAACCATTTTTATAAGATTCTATTAAAAAGGAATCTGATGATTTAGTCTTGAAATTTGACAATTTGACTCAGTGTTATTTACCAATGATCTGTGCATTGACCATGTCACACGAACAACCATGCCTTGTTTGTTTTTCATTTGAACATTCATGTGTCCACTTTGAACTTAATGTCTGTTTTCTCTTTCAATGGTTACTGTTCTTGAACTGGATCCAGGATTTCATCACAACACAATGAATTAAGTTTTCTAAATTCTGTCTCTAAAGATCTCATCCTGATCTTTTTTTGTTAATTTAATCCTTTCTGACAGTTACTAAGATTGAGGGATTATCTTTAGATTGTAAAAAATTAAATAAGAAATTCTGGATATTAAATGACTCTTTGAACCTCGTGGAATAGTGCTAAAGAACCACAAAGAAAGAACTGTACCAAATAATTAATATCCCTTTCAACAACAGCAGCAACTAAAATGAATAGCATATTTAACTCAGAGAAAATAATGACAAAATCAAGATGTTGACTTTCCACACTACTTCAAACCAAAGATTAGGGAGGAAACCCCTATAAATACTGGAAAAAGCAATAGCAACTAGTGAATTTGAGAAACCTATTTTCCTCAAAAATTGTTTTAAGAGAAAGATTTTATAAATTTCAACCAAAAGTAGAACTGGCTGCTCAGTCAATGAATGCTGAGTGTTTCCTTATAAGGAAACTGCTAATATTGCCATTAGTAAGGCAAAAAAAAAAATGCTGGTGTTTGTCTAATCACTGAATTCTACTCACACACACACACACACACACATATATATATATTATAAAGATGTTACATATGGACAAACAAATACTCACAACAAAGATGCATTATTGTTTCAATGCAAACACATCTTGACAGGTGAGAAACAAAGATGATTATAAATAGTTTGTTCTCATTACATTTGAATATATATGCTGTATCAAAAATACTTTTACAAAATTTGGGGGTAGGTCCCTCATACCAAAACAAGAACAAAAGTCCATATAAATATATGCCTGCAGATCCTTCATTTTTGAGTTATTAATTTACGGTAGACGCTGTTAAATGTACAATACAAAAATACTTATTACCATAGTTTGTGGTGCCATAGATCCTGTCTCAGCAACACTCTGATAAACAGCAGCGAAGGTTTGATGAATCTGCTGCCTTCGGTCTCGAATCACAATCTGATGCAGCCATGCAGCCTCACATCCATTACCATTTGTGTGGGCCCATGTAAAAATCATATCTGCCTGCTCATGGTATGAATATCCTGTCATTGTCAAATGGAACACTTCTCAATTAATTCATTGCTACACATTTTAAATGTTGAAGACAGACTAACCACAAATGTACACGAATGACAAATGTAACTTAGTCTATATGGAAACACAGCGCCATCTACTGGAAACTTTCTTTAAACTTAACTCAAAAATGAAGGATTTCGGAACACATGTTTGTATGAACTTTTGTCCTTATTTTGGTGTGAGGAACCCACCCCCAAAGTTTGTAAAAGTATTTTTGATACACCATATATATATATATATATATATATATATATATATATATAGGCACGGTGGAGTAATGGATAACGGCTTGGATTGAGGAATCGGAGAGCCGAGTTCGAATTCCAGTCAATTCCATTACATTCACTTACGTGCTAATACCCTTGGGAAAGGTGTGAATCCTCTTCTTCTCCCTCCAACTATGGGTAAATAGCAGGACAGACTGGGTTCTATAGCCTTGGACGGCAACTGGTCTAGGAGAAGGACAAATCTGAATTCAAAACCTGCGGAGGGTCGTTTGGGGACCTTGTGGCATCCGTTGCACCAGGTCCCTGTATTCGTCCCTCCAAAAAGTGTGGATGGCCCTGCACAAAGCCTTCACCACTATAATCAAATCCTGTGTGGCTGTCGGGCTTTCAGTTTCTGGGAACTGATCTGTCTGACCCTCATATGTCGAGTTCGACGTGAGAGCGATAATATATCTATATATATATATATATATATATATTCAAGTGACTTTCACAAATATTTGTGTAAATACCTGCTTTTATTTCCACTTTATTGACGGCAAAGTGTTTGTCAAAGGCAAAATATACTTGATGCTACAGTTACAGAAGAAAAGCCATTACTTTAACTTCTGCTTGGAAAAATAACATAGAAAAATATGTAATATTTTTTATTTAAAATCAGTAATATATTTAATAAAGTAATATTTTAATTTATTTGATGACTAAGAACTTTCAACAGCAGCAACAAGTAAAATGAATATCACATCGAACACAAAGGAAAAAAAATGGTATAATAATCATGTTGATGTTCCACACTACGTCAAGAAAAAGTTAGGAAGGAAACCCCTGTCGGTAATAGAAAGAACAATAACAGCTACTGGACTTGAAACCTTTTTCTTGAAAAATTGTTTTAAGAGAAGATTTTATAAATTTCTAGTAGCTGCTTGGTCAAAATGTTTCCTTATAAAGAAATGGCTGCTAATATTGCCATTACTATATAGTAATGAAATGAGTAATAGTTTAATAAAGCTTAATTCATATAAATTAAATAAGGCTTTCTTCTCATCATTTCTTTTTAAAATTAAGAAAATAGTTTTTCAAGCCTTATTTTATTTTTAAATATATATGTTTATATATTTTATATTTCCATTCATGTTGTTTTAAAAGAAAGAGAAATCAGGCATTTCTTTTTTCAGATAGATGGACACATTCTTGTTGCTATTTTTAAAATTATTTTTATTTGTATTCATCCATTTTTGTTTTGTTTTAGATCTTGTCATTATTTGTTTATAGAAATTTAATATCTGTATTTCTGCTGGGAGTAGATTTTCTTCACCTGTCCGTTTTAACTTTTGTCAATCTATTTTTTTTGCCCATGTATGTCGTGTTTACATTTCCTGTCTAGTAAAAATGTTCATAACTTAAACGAATGTTTTCATGTCAGTAAAAGTCAAATATTTGTTTATTTAAGAAATATTTCTTTCAAATCTGTCAACTCGTTCTGAAATCTCTTTCATGTTGTTAAACATTATTTTCAAAAGGTTTAAATTTAAAATGTTCTTCATAAATGTCATGTGGCACTTTTTCTGGAAAAGTCATTTCATCCTTCGGGAATCAATGTGAATTAGGTAAATGTATTTTTTGCTTTTTCTGGAGCAGCATGGATTTTATTATATTTTAAATAATTTTATTTGAATAAGCTTCTTAATCAGAAACGATATAAAAACTATGAAAATTTTTTTTATTATTGAACATAAAAGGCCGAAAAAATGAACAATCATTATTCTTCTCAGCATTTTCAATTCCTTCTTTCATTGTATGAAACTTTCTTTTTTTTTCTTTATTTATTTTGTCTTTTTTCTTTTTTCTTTTGTCCTTTTCCTTTTTTTTTTCCTCCTTTTTCCCAGTTTTCATTTTACATTTTGTATTCAATTTTTCTTTTTACTTTTCTGCCCTTTTCTTTGCATTTTTCTTTTTTCCTCTTTCTTTTTTCCTCTTCTTTTTTTCCTCTTTCTTTTTTCCTTTCTTTTTTCTTTTTTTCCTTTCTTTCTTTTTTCCTTTCTTTTTTCTTTTTTTCCTCTTTCTTTTTTTCCTCTTTCTTTTTTTCCTCTTTCTTTTTTTCCTCTTTCTTTTTTCCTTTCTTTCTTTTTTCCTTTCTTTCTTTTTTTCCTTTCTTTCTTTTTTTCCTTTTTTTCTTTTTTCCTTTCTTTTTTCTTTTTTTCCTCTTTCTTTTTTTCCTTTTCCTTCTGGCCTCCCTTTTCCTTATTTTGTTGTTTTCTTCTCTTTTTTTTTCCCCCTTCCTTTATACATTTTGATGTCTTTTATTATTTCCAGAGAATAGTCCATATGCTCTGTCTGATGATTTGGATTCAATATTGTTTGATGGTGAGCTATAAAAATTATTCATCTATTGGATCCATTCAGTCTGTTGTATTAAACCTTATATGTTTAAAAACATTGAATTTCAAGAAATTACTGCTTATTGAACATTTCTTAAACTCCTTAATAAAAAACTTTTTAAAAAATCCTTTATAGAAAAACCAGATCAAAAGAGGTTAATGCAATAGTTCACATTTTAGATAAAAATAAGAAAAATAAAAATTATTATTATAATTTTTATTTAATATATTTTCGATAATAGATATGTGTAAGGCTATTTTGAAAAAAATTTTAATTAAAAATTCTTAAAAACTTATGACTATTCCAATATTTAATCTGTATTCTTGCCTAGACTTGTCTTTGATGCTTTTTGAAAATTCATCAAAATCAGAAGTTTACTAGAGTTTACCCTGAAGTTTACTAGAGTTTACCCTGAAGTTTACTAGAGTTTACCCTGAAGTTTACTAGAGTTTACCCTGAAGTTTACTAGAGTTTACCCTGAAGTTTACTAGAGTTTACCCTGAAGTTTACTAGAGTTTACCCTGAAGTTTACTAGAGTTTACCCTGAAGTTTACTAGAGTTTACCCTGAAGTTTACTAGAGTTTACCCTGAAGTTCACCCTGAAGTTTACTAGAGTTTACCCTGAAGTTTACTAGAGTTTACCCTGAAGTTTACTAGAGTTTAGTCTGAAGTTTACTAGAGTTTAGTCTGAAAATAAAATTTTATTCCATAAGTTATTCAGACAATTAACCTTGTTTTTGCTATTTTTATCACATTTTGACTGATCTCTTTCACATTCCTTGGGTATTGATTGTATCAATAACATGTAGCTGACATGTGATAAAAGTTAAAGAGGTAAGGATACGAGTCCATTTTTCTTGGACAATATATAAAATAATGTTTTTCTTTTGCTCAATTTTTTTAAATATCTTCAATTTTTTTTTTTTGTTATTTCAATCCTTTTCAAAAAATTTTTTTTAAATTGTTTAATTTGAAATTCAATTTTATTGCATTCTTAAAACTGTACAAGCAAGGCCATAAAGCCACTAAGATGCAAGGAGTTACTGAGAGTGAAAGAAAGCTAGAAAAATCATTATTGAGGAGGGAGGATAATAAAAGAACAGGTTTCAAAAAAATAGATCATTATTGACATTTGGTTTAAATTTTTGAAGATCAAAGTTGACTGGTAAGCAATAAACTAGGAGAGAGTTCCACAAGTGAGAACTGCAAGAGAAGAAACTGTTAGCATAGAACTTAGTTACATCTAGCCATTTCAACTATGATGAGATCTAACTGCCAGTTGAGTACATTATGCGATCTAATCATATAATTAATAATTTTTCAAATTCATAATTCTAAATTATTTCTCAATTGTAATGTCAGTTAGTTTCTTCCTTTTTAAATTCATAATGTGAAAAATCATTTAATCTTTGTAAGATTTTCTGTGTAATGATACAAAGTTTAATAAGATTAATTTTTTTTTTATAAAGATAGGAATCAAAACTTTTCTACTTGCTTGAAATTTGAACATTGCTTGGGTAGATTTGATTCCTCATGTGATCAATAGATTTGTCTTTTGCTGACATTTTGGGTTTTTTTTCTGAATTGTCTTGAGTGATAGTTTAAAATCTGCATTTGATTTGCCTACTATTTGCCTGTGGTCTTTGTGGATTGAAAATGAAAGAAATTCCACATCTATTTTATTTATATAAGGTTCATAATAAGAAACATTATAGAAACCACCAAACTTTTTTCTTTTTTTTAATGTTGTAATGGAATGTCCCACACTCCCTATCGTCCCATGTGGACTGACTATATCAGTAGCTATATATAGTGGGCACAGGATATACCTGGGGGGTTACTTTGGGAATTACTAGCCTGCTAACCGATTCTGTCTTTCAGTACAGTATTGTCTTTTACAATAAACCTCTCTCTCTTTCATCTACGCCAGTGTTGCTGTTCCTTTCACTCGAGTACCATCTTTGTCTGTTTGTAACCTTCTTTAAGGATATAATGTTTTATTATTGTTGAAGGTTCTGTTCTTTTATGTATGAAACATTCTAAAATAGATCCCAGCTATACGACAGCCATTACTTCACATGGACTCAAGTCAAGTGATAAAGAATAGACGTGAGAGACACAATTTCATTTTTAAATGGGTTCTTTTAATGCAGCATTCTTTCTTATCAAATATAAACATTATTTTTTGTAGGAAAACTTGTTTGAGTTGCTATCTCTGTTCTTTTTTTTCTTAGTGAAATTAATAACAATGGGCCTAGATAGAGAAGTTCTACAAAAGAAAGATTGTGCCTCCAACAGGAATTGAACCTGTATGACTTTTTCCAGGTTTGATACATGTCAGAGGTGCAATCTTTCTTTAGTAGAACTTCCCAGTCTATGCCGGTTGTTATTAATAGGCACACATTAATGGACACTTACGTATTCATAGACATATACATATTAATGGACACATACATGGATAGTAATAGACACATTAATAGACGCATACATACATACATACATATTAATAGATACATACATACATATTAGACACATACATACATACATATTAGACACATACATATTAGACACATACATACATATTAGACACATACATACATACATACATATTAGACACGTACATACATACATACATATTAGACACATACATACATACATATATATTAGACACATACATACATACATACATACATACATACATATTAGATACATACATACATATTAGACACATACATACATATTAGTTACATACATACATACATATTAGACACATACATACATACATACATATATATTAGACACATACATACATACATACATATTAGACACATACATACATACATATTAGACACATACATACATACATACATATTAGACACATACATACATACATACATATTAGACACATACATACATACATACATATTAGACACATACATACATATTAATAGACACATACATACATATTAATAGACACATACATACATACATACATACATATTAATAGACACATACATACATAAATATTAATAGACACATACATACATAAATATTAATAGACACATACATACATACATATTAATAGACACATACATACATATTAATAGACACATACATACATACATACATATTAATAGACACATACATACATACATATTAATAGACACATACATACATACATATTAATAGACACATACATACATACATATTAATAGACACATACATACATACATATTAATAGACACATACATACATACATATTAATAGACACATACATACATACATATTAATAGACACATACATACATACATATTAGACACATACATATTAATAGACACATACATACATACATACATATTAATAGACACATACATACATACATATTAATAGACACATACATACATACATACATATTAATAGACACATACATACATACATATTAATAGACACATACATACATACATACATATTAATAGACACATACATACATACATACATACATATTAATAGACACATACATACATACATATTAATAGACACATACATACATACATATTAATAGACACATACACACATACATATTAATAGCCACATACATACATACATATTAATAGACACATACATACATACATATTAATAGACACATACATACATACATATTAATAGACACATACATACATACATACATATTAATAGACACATACATACATACATACATATTAATAGACACATACACACATACATATTAATAGACACATACACACATACATACATATTAATAGACACATACACACATACATACATATTAATAGACACATACACACATACATACATATTAATAGACACATAAATACATATTTTTGAATGCATACATATGAAAATGTAAATATATGTACAAAAATAAGAATGGATGCTGAAAAATTCTCAACCTGACAAAGAAAGTATTTATTCTTTAAAAAATATTGCTGTTTGGTGATACTTGTATCCTTGTGCCATATTTATGTTAGGCTTAGTATATCACTATTTAGTAAGATTTTGGCAGCTGTGTCAGGCTGAGATCTTTTCATCAACCCCTTTATTTATTTATTCATTTATCTATATATATTTACTTATTTATTTTATATATATATATATATATATATATATATATATAAAAGTGAACATTGAAGTCAACACTCAGAGGTGACAGGCTGTTTCATGCTAGATGCAATCGTCAGGCCGCCTGACGATTGTGTCCAGCATGAAACTGCCTGTCGCCTTTGAGTGTTGACTTCAATGTTCAACTTTTTATTTATATTTACATACGCCCTATCTCTGATATTGAGCACTTTATCCTATAAATATAGCACACCTTAAAACTATATTTCTTTATATATATATATATATATAAACTTTCCTAAAGGTATTAATTAGATTGGCAGAAAAGGCAAATTCTTTGATTCCACTTTGTACATTAATATCTGTTAAACTACTATTTTATTAACGATTTGAAATGTTTTGTGCTGAAAGCCAATATTTTGAATGTTGATTTTTAAAGAAGACACACACTTGACATTCAAAAGCTCGAGGCAACAAAATTCCCCTTGTATCAGATCAAGTTTAATATCGCATTATCATCTGGTACTAAGCTGGCTTCTTAGTATCTCAGAAGTGTAGGTTCACTTCAAAATCCCCATTGTCCTACGTTTGGTCAGTTGAGCCCTCTATTATCTGACATAAGCTGACTATCTAAAACCTCTTTAAAGTGTAAGACCATTGAATCTCATGCAGAAGTTATACAGTTTTCTTGTTAAATAAAATCACTTAACTCTTGTATTCTCTGTAAAGCTGTTGAGATCTTTTTTAAAATAAGAATATTTTAAGACTTCTTTTATCCAGTCGAAAAGTTGATTGTGTGTGCTAAACTCAAGGTGATATCTGTCTATGTTTCTGAGATTAGGTATTATGTACAATATTTACATTATTCGGTCTATTGTCCTCATCTTTGTCGCCATATTTATTACAACGTTTCGGCCGTTGTACACTCCGGCCTTCTTCAGGTGGTTGAAATGTCGAACTGAACCCTTTATTTTGCCCACTGGGATAGACTGTTTTAATTCCATGTGCCATGACCCAAAGAGTGAGTTCAATACCCGGTAAAGGCAGTGGAGAACTTGGAGAGGGGAATTAACAGGAGATAACTGATAACTGACATCCATTAAACATGGCACGTGGAACTAGAACAGTCTACCCCATTGAGCGAAATAAAGGGTTCAGTTCAACATTCCAAGAGGAATGTACAACGGCTGAAATGTTATAATAAATATGGTGACAAAGATGAGGACAATAGTCCGAATAATGTCAAGGAGATATGACGCGTTTTTTTTTGTGTTTATTTAAGCTGCAAAAATTGATGAATTTTAAGCTGAACTGTAAAAATGTAAATATTGCTGTCTATATCTCTGAGATGAGGTATTATGATAACTTGCATTATTTGGATTTATCCCCATCTTCATTGCCAATTTCAAACCAAACCCCTTATTTCGTCCACCGGAGTAGATTGGATAAAGGCATTGGTTAGATCCAGTAACAGACCTAAAGAGTTATGAGTTCAATACCAGGCCACAGCAGTGGTGAAACATCACTTGTAGATTTAAATTTTTTGGCTTTAAATAACCTACAAAGGGTTGATAAGCCGTAGAAAAAGAATCAATCAATCAGTAACTATCCTGAAAATTATTTTTACTTTCTGTTTTTGCTTACTTAAGCATTTTCTACTCTAGTTCATTTTTTATCAATTTATAGTTTAGGTGTTAATACCGTCAAAAAAGAGAGTATAGATTATTTTTACTCATAAACTCTGAGTATTTTAGGCTTAAATCATCATTTATATTTTTATTTTTTCAATCTTTTTCCACTATTATCAAACTTATAGATATTTGTATCTGTTTATTTATGTATGACTCTTTCATAATTTGTCTTGCTTTCTTGTATTTTTGTTTTTACATACAGGGTGTCCATAAAGTTCATGTGCACTTTAAAAAATTTATAGCTTTATTTGTATTTGCAATAGAAATAATCTGTAAAAAATGTTATAAAGTTGAATGTACCTAGTTTTAAGTATAGCTAAAATAACTAATGTGATTTCAGGCATTACTGCAAATCAGTTGGCAAATGTTTTCCGTGAACTGCAAAATCGTATTACCCTTTGTATTGCTAATGATGGAGGGCATGTGGAAACTTAAATACAATTTCAATAAAACCTTAAAAATATAGATTTACTTTTTTCTAATCCTTTTTACAAATTATTTCTATCGCAAATACAAATAAAGTTATAAATTTTTTAAAGTGCACACAAACTTTATGGACACCCTGTATATATTAAACTATTCATTTTTGGGGGCACTTCTAAAACATGTAATGTTTATATGGAGAGAGAATGCTTTATTCTGAATACTTCATTCTCTCTGTGTGTCCCTTATAATAATAATGGCTGCTTGGTATTTCTGAGTAAGGTCATCCCTTCCTAGGTAGGAGAGTATCCAAGGGGAGCAACACATAAAGATAAGCATATTATATATTTTGGGTGCAGGTGAGGCTGATCTTTTGATCACAGCTCACCGATGGAGAAGTAAACCATCTCTCCCTTTGTTAGTTTGGAGTGAGACCATGAGCAAGTTTTACCAATCCCCAAGTTTCTTGTGCCAGGAAGACAGTGGCAGCAGGCTTATGGATTAGAATTTCTGAACACTGTCTGCATCAGACCGTTTTGTCGGCACTGCCCTTTTGGCAGGAAGATGGGTCTTCCAATTGCTGGCAATACCTAGCACGGTTAGGATGCTAGTGCGGGCCATTTGGCTAATGTCCTCATTGTATTGCTTCAGCTTTCCATGGGATCAGGTGTTAGTCAAATGAGGGAGCGCTGCTGTTGGTGTGTGATGACAGTTTAGTATTATAATCCTTTGCAAACAACAAAGCGTCTTTGTCGAATACGATGGATTTGTCAATGATTAGGATGAGTCAAAAATGCATGATTATTTACCCCCATTTAAAAGTCAGATCAATTTAATCAAGTTTTTCCCCAACAGTGAATTAAATAAGTTTCAAATCTTTTAAATTTATTGTTTAATAAAACCAGCCTGTCTCTACTTTAATACAATTAAGTAGGATATTATATATGTACAAGCCCCAAGAGCCACCCAAGTTAGAAGGTTACAGATTAAAAGGAACAGTTTATGGGGGGGGGTATGCAGGAAGATAATGGTTAACCCTAGACATAAATCAGTCAGGATTGTAGTTATTGGGGAAGCATCCTCTTGGGAGTCAGTTCCACAAAGCAGCGGTTCATGGGAAGAAGCTCCTCAAATGGAACATAGATCTCATGAAGGGAATACAACGGGAATGAGGGTTGTTCATTACAATGCGCATAGCATGGTGGGGCTTTGCCGTGAAGGCTAGAACTGGTGAAAATCAGGGATGCCTGAATACTTTCCGTGGAAATAGCGATAGGGTAGTGAGAAGCTTGTGTCATTTTGTCTGTGAGAAAAGGGTTGTAGGATGTAAAATTAGGAAGATTGTATTGCACAAACCTTCCAATTGGGGAGTTTTGTCTACCATGAAAATTTTTAGCCTGTTGTGGTTTTTTTTTTTTTTTTAAGCCTTAGAGGGATGAACTCTGTTCGGCTAGCCTTAGACACACCACTGCTACTATTGCTGCAGTACATGATGCTAAAGGATTTGTGACATGACATGACAGCCTAAACTCTAGCCATAAATACCAAGAATATGTTCAAGTTTAGCTTAGTTTGGCACAAGGCCACACTAAAAAGATCAACTTCATTCCAAGGCTAGCTTGATCAGTATATTCTTTATCCCAGGCTTATGGCCATATCATGTTGAAACACCAGTTCCCATACAATCACTGAAGTGAAGCAACCTTAAGCCTGGTCTGTACTTAAAATGGGTGACCACTTGAGAATATCAGGTACTGTAAACTTGGATGTGTGATTGGTGTAATGTAGAATGACTCAGAATTGCTAATTGGAGAGCTGAGTTCCAATTCCTGTTGGGTTTGTTATATTCACTATATGCGCAAATACCACTGGGAAAGGTATGAATCCACCTCTTCTCTCCTAGATATGGGTTAATTAGTAAGACTTGTGTCACTAAGTCATTGTTGTTTAAAATTTTTAAAAAAAAGAAATCCTTACTATCTAAAAATATTTTCTGGCTTTAAATAACCTGCAAAGGGTTGATAGCCCATAGAAATGAATCCACCAAACCTACTCTTTATCCCAGATATTTAGATCAGAAAAGCATCCACAGACGAGTTCATTCCACAAAGTAGTCATTTTGGAAAGAAGCTGCTTGAGTGGAACTTTCTCCTTACAAAAGGAATTTGTATTGGTGGCACTTCAGAACATTTGGCTTAGAAATAACAATAGTGATAGGCGAGTGACATTTTGTGTGTGGGGAAAAATGGTTGTAGGATTGAAAAAAATAATTTCCCACAATGCCGTATGAATACTTTTGATCTGGAAATTTCCATTGGTTGGTTAACCATTTTCAATGCCAGAAGCTGATGTGGGATAGAGCACTTCACCAGAATGTTCAAGATATCATAGTAAATTTTGATGGTTTGGCATTTTTGTTTTACAGCATATCAACCTCAATGGGTTATTTAATGCCAACAAAATTTTCATTGCTGGTAATATTTTGTTTCGTCAAAAATCTATTTCTGGTAATAATTTTTTTTTTTTTTTTCAAAAATGTGTTGCTGGTAATAATTTTTTTCAAAAAACTATTGTTGGTAATATTTTTTTCCTCAAAAATGTATAGCTGGGAATAATTTTTTACAAAGTATTTCTGGTATTGAAACCTATTTTTACACTTTCATAATGTTTTTGCTCCAGTTTCGGGGTTAACTATTTGCCCATAGCTGGGATCCTAACAGCTGCTATCCCCCTGGATCAAGTAACACCAGCAATTAAGAGGTGGTTCCATGCTCCTCAAAACCTCCTGATCAGAAGCCTTGCTGTTGGATGTAGTTTATCGTCTTGCCCAGGACACGGGTGTAGTTTATTGTCATAACCAGGACTAAATTTTTGATGGATCCAATGTTTCTACATAGTTCAAATACACACGCACACATATACTGAAGAAAGTTTTCCTTTTTTGCTATTTCTTTAATTTACAGTCGGATTTTATTTGCTAATAAATTGGTTACTCTATAGCAGGTGTTTTAGAAAAATATATATTGAGTGAATTAAACTCTAAACAATAATTCTTCATTTCATCCAATATAAAAGTATAATTCTTTGCTTATCTGCCACCTATATATATAATACCCACTCACCTGCTGCCCCTCTGTATTATGATTATATGAATGACTCACTTGACATCTCGCATTTTGTTTTGTTTTTTGCCAGAGATATTCATAGGTCACATTTTCTATGAATAAAGGATGCAGATAACCCATTGATTTGGGGATTAGTGCAAGGGAAGATTAGTTATATGTTTACCAAATCAATCAGCTGTCCGTCACTTTGCAGTGTATAGTTGAGGAATGCCAGATGCGTTGGGCAAACAAGAATGCCACGTCTAAATTTATCTTTGTGCATCTCTAACCTGCATTTCCCCCGTGTTGACATTACGGCTGGCCACATTTGCTGTCAGTTTAGAGTGTATGTTGATCTCGCGTTTGCCAAACTGTTAAAAACATTTACTCGTCAAGTTTGCGATGGTTATAAAGAAAACGAGGAATTTCTCAGGTAACAGATTTTCTTTTTCTTTTTTGGATGAACATTCTCTTCATATGTGTTGTTCGGTGAAGTCTTCTGTCGATATATCAAAGGTAAAGCAATGAATAATGTAAGGTGATAGGTAAAAAAAAATGTAAAATGCTACTTATGCTCTTAGATGTGTGAGGGAAGGTTATACAGGGAAATAAATAGAATTCAAAATATCAAAACAAAGAGACTGAAAAGTTTTAGACGTAAGTCAAATCCTATAGTGCAGGGGTGGCTAAACTTGCTTAATGTAAGAGCCGCATGACATGAACAAAATTTACACATGTTTCTGTTACATACACATTAAGATTAAACTAACATTTTAATCCAATGGGGTCTCAATTTATACATACACATACGCATTAAGATTAAACATACATTTTAATCCAATGGGGTCTCAATTTTAAAATTACATTTTAATCCAATGGTGTCTCAATTTATACATACACATACACATTAAGATTAAACTAACATTTTAATCCAATGGGGTCTCAATTTATACATACACATACGCATTAAGATTAAACATACATTTTAATCCAATGGGGTCTCAATTTTAAAATTACATTTTAATCCAATGGTGTCTCAATTTATACATACACATACACATTAACATTAAACTTACATTTTAATCCAATGGTGTCTCAATTTATACATACACATACGCATTAAGATTAAACATACATTTTAATCCAATGGGGTCTCAATTTATACATACACATACGCATTAAGATTAAACATACATTTTAATCCAATGGGGTCTCAATTTTAAAATTACATTTTAATCCAATGGTGTCTCAATTTATACATACACATACACATTAAACTTACATTTTAATCCAATGGGGTCTCAATTTATACATACACATACGCATTAAGATTAAACATACATTTTAATCCAATGGGGTCTCAATTTATACATACACATACGCATTAAGATTAAACATACATTTTAATCCAATGGGGTCTCAATTTTAAAATTACATTTTAATCCAATGGGGTCTCAATTTATACATACACATACACATTAAACTTACATTTTAATCCAATGGGGTCTCAATTTATACATACACATACGCATTAAGATTAAACATACATTTTAATCCAATGGGGTCTCAATTTATACATACACATACGCATTAAGATTAAACATACATTTTAATCCAATGGTGTCTCAATTTATACATACACATACACATTAAGATTAAACTAACATTTTAATCCAATGGGGTCTCAATTTATACATACACATACGCATTAAGATTAAACATACATTTTAATCCAATGGGGTCTCAATTTTAAAATTACATTTTAATCCAATGGTGTCTCAATTTATACATACACATACACATTAACATTAAACTTACATTTTAATCCAATGGTGTCTCAATTTATACATACACATACACATTAAACTTACATTTTAATCCAATGGGGTCTCAATTTATACATACACATACGCATTAAGATTAAACATACATTTTAATCCAATGGGGTCTCAATTTATACATACACATACGCATTAAGATTAAACATACATTTTAATCCAATGGGGTCTCAATTTTAAAATTACATTTTAATCCAATGGTGTCTCAATTTATACATACACATACACATTAAACTTACATTTTAATCCAATGGGGTCTCAATTTATACATACACATACGCATTAAGATTAAACATACATTTTAATCCAATGGGGTCTCAATTTATACATACACATACGCATTAAGATTAAACATACATTTTAATCCAATGGGGTCTCAATTTTAAACTTACATTTTAATCCAATGGGGTCTCAATTTATACATACACATACGCATTAAGATTAAACATACATTTTAATCCAATGGGGTCTCAATTTTAAAATTACATTTTAATCCAATGGTGTCTCAATTTATACATACACATACGCATTAAGATTAAACTTACATTTTAATCCAATGGGATCTCAATTTATACATACACATACGCATTAAGATTAAACATACATTTTAATCCAATGGGGTCTCAATTTTAAAATTACATTTTAATCCAATGGTGTCTCAATTTATACTCAATAAATAATTATAAAGCTTGAAATTTTTCTTATTTACCTTTTTATATTAACTGTGATGAAAGAAGGAGCTCAGCCAAAATATATTTACAAGATGCATATTAAAGGTTAAAGAGCCACATGTGGCTCCCAAGCTGCAGTTTGGTAACCCCCTGCTATAGTGTGATATCCTAGGTAGGATTTATTGTGATACCCTAGGTAGGATTTATAAAACAAATGGTAAAGTTTTGATTGATTTGAATGACATGGTAAATTCTTTTGAAAAATTAGGAAATAAAATATGACATTAATCACAGCTGAATTTTAGCATCAACTTCACTTGAACCTAATATATGTAGATATAACGCATCCGTCAGATTATAAGATTTGATTTCTTTTTTGCTTTTTGGTAGGTGCAGGTTATATGACAGGAAATAGTCTTTTTGACTTCTAAAAATGTATAATTATGTTAAAAATTAATTTTTAGGAAAATAAAATGGCTATTAGAGTTTATTTCTTGTATATAGGTGAAATAATTGGATAGACTTAACTCTTTAGCCTTGGTAGGGCAATCAGTGTAGACAACTCTGAATTCAAAACCAACCTTGGAAAGGGTTTCATCAGGATCTTGCTTCAGACACACCCATGAGCTGCCTCCTAATGGATTATAGAATGCCTACATTGTCATCCTTCCAAGCATGTATTAAAGCTAGCCCACTATAAGGCTCGAGAGCCACTCAAAGTTGAGAATTACTGCTAAAATGGTTATGATGAATGACATGTGATATGTGGGAGAGCGGAGATGGTAGGAAGTGAAAATTATAAGGATAGTGATTGAACTTTGACTTGAAGTGTCTAAGATTGTAGTGTTCAAGGAAGCATCCACATGGGAGGAGTCTGTATGGGCATGTAGCTGAGTAGTTGGAACATCCCTCACCATGGTTGATTTGTTAGGAAGGTGACTTATTGATGTTATCAGTCTGGAGGAGGAGATCCCAGCACGCAGCACCTTTGCCTGGGAACCATACCATGGGTTGACCCAAGCCTTGTAAGTGAAATTGGATAAATGAAGCCTTTGGGGATCTGTCGGTGGTTGTGCTAGCACAAAGTCACAAATCATGTGACCGAGGGTTTGAGCGTGCTGGCCTTGTTCAGACTGTTGATCACACCAGATAATGCTCTCTCTCCCAGAAACTGTAACTAAGGTCTGCTCAGTATAGTTTCAGTATAAACCACAGGTGGGCTCTGTGGTTGTTGAACAAATGCCTGATCAGGCGTCTGCAATGGGGATTAGCTAGCCGCCCTAGTAGACTGGCATCCTCGGATTTGAATGTCTGCACCATTTACTTACTTTTATTACTACGTGAGAGTCTGTTGGCATTCTGAAGAATGTAGGTACAATTCAGTATTTTCTTCCAGAATAGACGTGTTTCATCTCAGTTGCTCTTAACAGTGGCCTTTTTCCTCACTTAGATTTTTGAAGTGTTCTAGAAAGTCTGAATCCCCCATGTGCTTAAAGTTTATAAAGCTATAAAACGCTAAGGCTCATAGTATAGAAATCTGTATCATAAATAGGCTCAAATACCACACAAAATTAATTCAGAATTTTGAATAATATTGCTATCATGAAACATTCTTTTTTATATTATTTACATTATTCGGACTATTGTCCTCATCTTTGTTGCCATATTTATTACAACGTTTCGGCCATTGTACACTCCGGCCTTCTTCAGGTGGTTGGAATGTCGAACTGAACCCTTTATTTTGCTCACTAGGGTAGACTGTTCTAGTTCCACGTGCCATGTTTAATGGATGTCAGTTATCAGTTATCTCCTGTTAATTCCCCTCCAAAAGTTCTCCACTTCCTTAACTGGGTATTGAACTCACACTCTTTGGGTCTTGTCACTGGAGGCACAGTGGATAAAGGTGTTAGTTAGATCCAACCAACCTAACAAACTTGTTAGATCGGTTACTCAATATATTTCCCTCTGCCTTTAATTGTTTCAATATGTTTTGATAGTGTCAAATCTTCCGAACCCTCTTTCATATTTCCTCATTATGTGTTTCAGAAATATTAACTGTCTCTATATGATTCTAAGTATAAGGGCTTACAGGCATATCACATTGAAACCCCAGTTCTTGTACAATGACCGAAGTTAAGCAAAATTGATACTGGTCAGTACTTAGATGGATTGTGAATATCAGGTGGTGTAAGTTCAGATGTGTGGGTGGTGTAGTGGATAACATAATGAGAAATAGGAAAGCTGAGTTCAAATTTCAATCTGGTTTGTTCAAATTCACTTGCAACTACCCTTGGAAATGGTATGAATCCACTTCTCCCTCTTGCTATGGGTTAAATAGTAGGACTTGCATTGAAAAATCCTTGTCACAAAAAAATTCTTACAATCCAAAAACCTCTTCCGGCTTTAAATAACCTACAAAAGGTTGATAAGACAAAAAACAACAAAATAGTCAACATATATACTCGCATATCATGCAACTTTTGAAGACCTCATTTTGAAGCTAATTTTAAGGGGGTTGCATCATACACAAGATATAAAATTAACATATATACTGCTGGCCCTGGCTACACTGTTGACCAGACTATATATCCATTTACTGTAGTCAAAAAGTACAACTGTATTTAAAATTAACCATGATTTTGTTAAAACTGATGTTTTACTTAACTGTATCCAATAATAATGCAAATAATATTCACATATTAGTATCGTATTTTAAAATACAAACATAGCGAATATGCATCTTTTCCATTGTTTACATTAATAAGCTGTTTATTGTTCGGTTGTTTATGGCTGTATGTGTTTACACAAGTATAGCATTACTAACAATACTTTTATCATCCTCTTTTACTTTTTAACTTATTTAACTAGATGGGGGAAAGAGATAGAGGAAAAGAGGTTAGTCTATTGTAATTTGGTCTCTCAAAAAAGGAATCTGTACGAAACATGAGATACATGATAAAATCATTTTTTATAAGTGAAAATTGGTGGGCTCACACGATACATGAAATTGTGTGTTGCACGCGTATATATGATAATTATAAGCATCATATTTCAGACGGTTTTATTTAAATTTTCTTGTTGCTAATTTTCTTGTAATGAAATTAAATTAAAAGAGGAAAACTTGAAAAGGGTCAGAGAAGTAACAAGTTATATTTTGGGGTGAAATGAGGAAAAACAAACAAGGTCTTGCTAACCAGTTAGCAGTTCCATTTCTGGATCCAATCCAAAATCAGTCATCAGGAGGAACCATAACAGCCAGTTTTGGTCCCTTTTCCTTTACTGCATTCTGCTATGGCGAGACCCCTCCATTGTGGTGGCTTCTTTTGGATTGGTGCTAACTGGTCTTTCCCACCATCAATTGTTCTGCAACCAACTGTTATTGTCACTCTTTAACCAGATGAAGAGCAATGCTTTTTCCACTATCTCCTGAAGATCTGCTACCATGCTTTTCATCTCCTTGTTGTCGGAGCCAAATCATCTTCTGAGCACATTGGTAACATCTTTTCCGACAAAACCATGGCATCCCACAGCTAGATGGTGGAATTCAATCTTCTATCCACATTCTTCGCATTTGTCTATCAGGTCTTTTTTGGGGCGAAATGAATTTTAAATAATTCTATTTTTTACATAAAAAAGAATTAGGAAATTTGAATTAACTTTTTTTACTTCGTGTGAAAATATAGAAAATTTCTTCCTCTGTCAAACCAAAATATTCAACAAAGGCTATAATGATGTACTTTAATAATAAAATTTTTTTTTAACTCTTCTAAAATATTTAGATAATTAAAAATAGATTAATTTATCTTGTAAATTGATATCTGATTTTTATCTGGTCCAAAGTTTGAAGTCAAAATATTAAGATGTGCTCGTCATTCAAATGGTTAGGATCTGTCTGCATTAAAAATTTTGGTTTAATTTTATATTTCTGCTAACATGAAGTGGAAAGATTATATTGAATCAATTGCTAGTTCTGCTTCTAGGAAAGTTGTTTCCCTGTGTCACACGAGACAATTTTTCTCACTAGAATCTATCTTACACATTTATAAGTCTGTCATTCATCTCACATTGACTATTGCTATTATATCTTATCTGGTGTTTCTTCTATAAAATCCAAAGGAGAATCTGCATCTCAGCTTCAGTTATTTTTCCACTACTATATTGTAGGTTGTAATTGTTCTGACGAGCTTTCCTCTTTGTACCTCAACTTTACAAATTTAAGCGCAGTACTAGATTGGCAGCAAGGTCTTCTTTTACAGATGAAATGGCAAGATGTAACCATGTGTTCTATGCTAAGAATTTCTTCTCTTGCACTCTCGTGGAATTCTCGTCTCGCTTCTTGCTTTACACCAAACTTTGATCTTCAAAAATTTAAATGCAACATCAATCATTATTTTCTGTTTGATTAATTCCACTTCTTTTATTGTTCTTTTTCAATTAATAATGTTTTATTTTTTGCATATTCTTTCACACTCAGAAATCCCTTGTGTCTTTGCAGCTTTTTTACCTTGCTTGGGGTGAAATGATTAAAAAAAACAAAATTAATTTATTTTATTTTATTTTTTTTACTGCAGTAGAAAGCTGCCCACTAACATCAGTGGGAAAATATGCAACTCTCTTAGCCATTAAGCAGTATCTGTTAAATATAATCCTTTTTTTCAAAATATAATTTTTTTAATAAATAATACAGCAATTTTAATCTTATTTACATTTTGTATTTATGATTGATTAAAAAAATAACTTCTGTTCATCTCTAGATTAAATGTCGTATTTTAATTCACTTGAATCATGGCCAACTGTTTGCACTTTATGTATACACAGATATATTTTATGTACTTTTCAATAAGGAGGAGGAAGTGAAAAGAAAAAAAAAATTTTCAGGTATAAACGAAAAAAAAATGACTTAATAAATTTAAAGCAAGTTACTTTTTTTTTTAACCTCCTGTTTTTTCAGGATTAATTTTGAAAACATTATTGCCTGCATCCAGGGTACAACAAGAATTTATCGTTTTTTTTTTTTAAATATTTTTTTTCTTTTTTGAAGGCTGTTTTTTTTTTATTTTGAATATATTAACACAAACTTTTTCCAGGATCATGATTTTTATCATGCTTCTAAATATTTTAAATTTATTGTTTTTATCTTGACATTTCCTTCATATTGTTAAAATATGTTAAAATATTAAATATGGCAATATGGATTAGTGCGAGATGCCAGCCTAGGAGAACGCTTAAATTCATGAAGTCTGGGAACCAGCGAAAGCAGCTCATCGGAGCAGTTACCATGAAAGTATTTGTAAAAAATGACAGAGGGAGGTGATGGCATGTTTGTGAGAGAGCGACTGCAGACGAGATGCCAGATTAGGGCCAATTACATTGCATATCTGTCTCTGGATTTTATCAAGAACCTTGAGACGAACAGAAAGAAACTCCTATAGAGAGAGATATTTAATGTTTGTTGTTCTTCTAGAATTTTGTGTTTTTCTTTGCAATGAGTTCTGTATAATATCTAAATAATAGATAATGCCAAAATATTAAGAGCTTGTATAAAATAGCATTTTGCTAATGCAAGTTTGAATCCTGCCAAAAGGTACATTTTCTTTAAGTTTTGTCAAATGCAAAGGCCGGTAGACAAAATGAACATTGTTAAAAAAAACGGTGTGTTCCACTCAAATACAGCTATCCACTAAAATAATGTTCCAAGTCATAAAAATGTTTGATTAAAAATAAAAATCCACTATTTCTTTAGAAATATATATGTGTGAACATAGACAATTGGACAATGTTTAACCTTTGTGCCTCAAAAAAAAAAAAAAAAGACTGTGTCAAAAGTTGGTTTACATATTTTGATAATTTTGTAAATTTTCATAAATTTTTTAATAAAAAGATTTCTTATCAAATTTATTTCTTTATAAAATGGTAAATCTATATAAATAAATGTGAATGTCATTGTATCACAGTTTTTCAATTTTACTCCTAGAGGCAGTAGCCCAATATATATTATTATTTTGGAATCAGGCCGACTCTGTGAGCAAATTAAAAATATTCCAGGTGGGATCTGAACGCGCAATCGTGAAATTTTGGATTCCCAAATTTTCATTGCTGTGATTGTTTTCAGATACCGCCATCTTGGCTTCTACTGATAAACAAACAATTAAAGGGACAAAACTCTCTAACTTTCAATCGCTCGTGTTCAAATAAAAAATTACTGTTCTCAAACTACATATTTCAAAGTAAAATTGCTGTGTTTTCAACTTTCCTCCTAAAGAGCATATCCCGACATATCATACAGTTTTGGAATCAAGATGACTCTGTGAGCAAATTAAAAATATTCTTGGCCAGATTCGGACCCACAATCCTGAAATTTTGGATTCCCAACTTTTCATTACTGTGATTGTTTTTAGCATTTTTTTTTTTTTTTTTGCAACAACTTTTTTTTTCCAATAACAATTTTTATAACTTGGAAATAAATT
Source organism: Acanthosepion esculentum (assembly GCA_964036315.1). Taxonomy (NCBI): domain Eukaryota; kingdom Metazoa; phylum Mollusca; class Cephalopoda; order Sepiida; family Sepiidae; genus Acanthosepion; species Acanthosepion esculentum. Next base: position 89,222,978 of record OZ038501.1, read on the forward strand.
TCAGAATAATTGAAATTAATTGTGAAATCCAGTGAAAGTCACTCATGAAATAAAAATAATTGTTTGTATGGAAAGTAAGGATCTATGTACATGAAATTGTCTTTAAATTAAGTGGCAGCAGAAAAATTATCATTGAACTTTTAAAAGGTAAGCTTAAATATTAATGTGATACTTAAATGCAGCAATCAATTTTGATTTCTTCTGAAGTTTATTTTTGCTTATCGCATACGGCAGCAGTTTGCCTCGGGAAAAGAAATCTCCACCAACAGAGGACCAGATTATAATCAAAAGAGCCAAGGCTGCAGCAAGTAAAAGAAAGTCCCATGCAAATGTAAACCCAGATCAAACAGCAGTGAGGAGAGCTTCCAATGCAAAGACTTAGGGACTCTAAAACACCTGAGCAAGCCAAAGGCCCAATTCAAGAGCCTTCTACAGAAGTGAGCTCAAATATTACCCAATAGGGCAGCTTTTAAGGTTGTAATAAATAAACTTAAATAATTAATATCACATTGTACTTGGTTTGCATATTTTTTATAATCTTGTAAATAAATATTGCTGAGGGAGTCAGAAGTGTATACAGTAATAATGGTGTCAAAGGAATAACCGTCCTTTTGACACGCTATTTCTTTTGCAGGCAGAAAGGTTAAACATTGCCGACAGTTCTATAAGGAAAAGGATGACGCAGGATGCATTTATATTATAAATAGGCTCGAATACCACACAACATTAATTCAGAATTTTGAATAATATTGCTATCATGAAACACTCTTTTTTATTATATCTTTTAAAATTTGCTCTGGGTATCATCTTTTAATCTGATTAAAACCTGTGACAGGTCATTATTTTTTTTTGTTGTTGTTGGTCAAACTGAGGAAAAAAAGTCTTTCTCGATGAAGGTGAGAAAATTTCAGCATCCCACCAAATAAAGGAGTAATTAAAAGATCAGCCTCCATGTGTTTTTGATTGTTGATATTCCAAATGAAACAATTTTTTTTATTTGATAGCATTCATTGCTTTGAGAATTAATTCTTGATAAATGACTTTTTCTTTTGTAGATGACACTGGTTACAAGTCAGCTTCAGAGTGCAGATACAGTCGAAGTGGATCCCTAGAAAGAAATAGAAGCCATTCTGTATCCTCTAAAGATAAGAAATCGTAGGTTTTTTTTTTCTTTCTTATTTTTAACTATAATTGAAAAAAAATACCTTTGGTTATTAAAATGTGGGTTAATAGCTGGACCTATATCAAAATCATGTTTAATATTTTTCTTGCTACAAGATAAAGTATAGCAGTATCTACTCTTTTTAGACATGAATAAATTATCATTTTTCTAAATACACAGTAAAACTATGATTTTAATGTAATTTTTGGAATAATGTAGTGTGTTACTACATTTTTTTTATGTTATTTTGCTTAAAAGCCGAAACTGTGAAACCAGTAAACATGTTACAGTATCTGTTGGTTAAATATTTCCTCAAATGTTTTATTATGGAAATATCTTATATCAAAAGTACTCTCATGTATTGATAAAGAGACTCTTCCAGTATGTGTGTGTGTATGTGTGTATATATACACTGCAGTTCAAAAGTCTGAGTCCATCCCTGGTAATTTTTTAAATTGGCCCAAAAAGTAATTTTGTACTTTAAGCGAGAAAAAATTATTATACATGGTTAAAAAAAGAAAAGAAAAGTGAGACATGATTTTTCATAGAAATTTTATGACAAAAAGAAAAAAAGCATTTTATGATTAAATTTTGCTCTCGTCAATATATCCTCCTTTAGCCTTGGTTACTGCAGCACAAATTTTTGGCATTCATTGCAAAAGTTTCTGTTGGATAAACCAGTTTTCAGCTACAAAACACTATTTTCCAAAATAGTCACCACCATTGGCTATTCATTGTCTCTCCAAAAGTAATGCTTCCTATTTATTCCCACAGAAACTACAACAGATACAGGGAGCACACTAACACTGTAGGTTAGAGCAAGTTTTCTGCTATAAAACACTAATTTTGTCCATATTGTCAACAAACTTAGCCATGCATTTAAAAGCACTAATTTATGGGTCTGACATCTGTCAGAGATGTGGTTTGTGACACACATCACTGTCATATTACTCATTAGCTGTGCTCATACCCACTATTTGTTCTCTGTAATATCAGCACCAATATTTGTAACAAGGCAAAAAGAAATATGGGTTACTGGCTGGAAGGTTCAGTCTCTTTTACCATATGACCCATATGCATCTCTGATATTCTGTGCCAACATAATAAAATATGAAGCATCACAAATAGTTAACATATTCACGACATTTCTGTCATTGTACGCTCTGGCTGAAACATTGTGAATATGGCAGTAAAGATGAGGACAACAGTCTAAACAATGTAAATAATGTAAAGTGTTACAATACCTCATTTCAGAAATATAGACAAATTCTTTTTATTACAAATCATATCTAAAATACTGAGCTAAGATCTCTTTAAAGCTGTAAATTTTCAATTCAGGTAAAATTTTTTTTACACTTTCCCTCAAACTCCACCAATGATATGTCAACAGTGTTAATTGTTTATCATGTGGTATTTATACTTTTCTGATGAAATTGCTTGTCCATATTGTAAATGACGATCAATTCCTGTAAAGTGTTAAACATTTTATTAATGAAAATAAGTGGTAAGTGTCATGAGATGGAATGAATTTCTAAGTAGCTTGTATTCTGGTCTCCATGGAAACTGTGGATCTCATTTCTAGAATATACAGTTAAATTGGGTTATTGAATTATTGATAGAAGCATTGAAAGGATATATTTAAATGTTTTATCTTTTTTTTTTTAATTTTTTTTCCTGCAGTGTGTGGTCACCTCCGGATGCCCGATCAAATACTCACCAAGTTTTCAAGATCCAACCTCGCAGCATTGTTGATTACGAACCAGGCTGTTCTTCCATCGCATTTAGGGAAGCCAAACCAGTGAGTAATTTTTTTTGTTCTTTCTTATTTGATGCCTTTATTATATATAATATATATATATATATGTATATATAAAATGATGATTGATGTGAAAGACTTAAAGTATGTAAAGATGGATTACATGAAAACTAGTTGGTTGTGAAATTTTTTAAATTTTTACATTGATTTTTTGCTAACTTTGTGTGCATTTTTGAAACATAATTCAATTTTGCTTTGAAAGTACAAAAATAAAGTTAGCAAAATGACAATTTTCATATAATCCATTTTATATATATGCATGAGAAAACTCCTTGGCATTTTCTATTTGGCACAAAAAAAAGCGACGGGTTTGTGCGGAAAAGGGTTGAAAGTTTTGTGGGACACCAGAACCTCTTCTCGCCACTATCAAATGAAGAAAAATGGCATGGTTTAGACATATTACAAGGCACGACACCCTGTGCAAGACCATCATGCAATGCGCCGTTGTAGGTGGACGTAGGAGACGGTGCCAGCGCAAAATCTATTTGAACAATGTCAAACAATAGACAGGTATGACTGTATCAGAATTGCTGATGGCTGCCATTGATAGACCATTGTAGAAAAGAGATCTGTCCTGCGATTAAAAAAGTCAAGGGATGATGAGATATATCTATATATAAAGACAATCCTTAAAAATCCATTTCAGTTATAATTTATTTCATGAATATATTCAAATATTGATCTCTTCAGACCAAAGTTTTATTTGGGGGTAGGGGGGATATTGTCTCTCTCTGTCTGTTTTTATAAATACTTCCAAGGAAAAAGACTTATTTAAAAAAAAAAAATTTAAAAAAAATGTTGGTCTGAAGAAATGAATATTTCAATATATTTATGAAATAAATTATAACTGAAATGGATTTTTAAGGATTGTCTTATTATATTGCTCTGTTATTTACATTGAGCTCTCTTTGGATTAATGTCCTCCTTGGAATTATCCCTACCAATTACCAATTGGTATTATTTATATAATATATATATATATATATATATATATATCCAGACACTTCCTTTATTCTTCAGACTTTTTGAAAATGGTTTATTATTTCTACTCTAGCCTTGGAGATTGTTTTTCGGTATCAGATTTACTTTTTGGATTACTGAAGTTTTGTGTCCTTCAAGCTAAGGGATGTTTCTTCTGTGTTTTCTTTTTTTATTATTATTTTTGTCTTTTCCTTGGCTATAGTTTGCATGTATGGTGGTTGTTTGTTTGGGTTTACCATTGGCTTATTTAAGTTTTGGTAATTCAGGTGAATACACACACACACACATATATATATTCATTCATTCTGCTGTTAAGAAAGTGAGTTTACTGTCTTGTGCAAGACAATATTTCTCTTCAGAATCTATCTTGCATATCTTTAAATCTACCATTTGTCCATGCTTACAATATTGTTGCCATATATGGTCCGGTGCCCCTGTTATTTATCTGGAGCTCCTTGATAAGATTCAAAGAAGAATCAGCAATAAGGTTGCCTCTCTGTGCCTTTTTTTATAAATACTTCTTTGGTAATTGCTCAGATGAGCTCTTCACTATGGTACCTAAACTTTACGAATTTAAGCAAAGTACTAGACTGGCGTCAAGATCTCATCAATTTACAGTTGGGCTGGCCAGATGTAGCTATAAGTTCTATGCTAACAGTTTCTTCTCTTGCACCTGTTGCTTGTTGAACTCCCTTCTGGCTCCGTGCTTGCCAGGCCAACTTTAATTTGCAAAAATTTAAATGCAATATCAATCACTATCTACTGTCCTTCTGATTACTCTTTTCACTTTCTACCCATTACTAATGTTTCTGTTCCTAATTCCTCCACACTCTGTAACCCCTTGCATTTTAGTGGCTGTACTGCATTACATGCAGTACAGCCATTTTAATATACCAATTAAAAAATATATATATATATATGTATATCCACAGGTAGTGAAATGGTTTGGAAATTTTATTATATTTTAGAAAAAATTTAAATTGTTTTGTATTTTCTACTTTTTTAAAGTACATTAATCATTCTTTTTTTAATTCATATAACTGATTTTCTCAAAACAGCAAGCAGTTGATTGGGATTTATTTTCTATTTTTTTAAGGTACATTGATCTTTTTTTTTTATTTGTATAACTGATTTTGACTTGAGATTAAACTTAATTCACATTTAAAATTGGTCCAAGTTATTGGGACACCCTTTATTTATATATATATATATTACACATTTTTCTCCCAATTCTGTTTTTACAATCCCAATTTTTTTTTTTGTCAGTTTTTTTTATTTTTTATTTACAATGAACTTATGGAAGGTGAAACAAAAATAATGAAATTGTATCATTTTTGGTTCTTTTTTATCTGGAGTTGTAATGTTTCATATACAAGCATCATACTCATGAAGCAATGACAGGATTATTTATGCAAGGACAAGTACTTCTGGCTAGGATCAGTCTTGCTCCCTGGATATTTTAAAGAACATATATGTATACAGAGATAAAAAGTTTATGCTTTTCTGTTAGTAGCAACATGTTCTATCAGAGAACTGTACCTGATATCTGCCTCCTGTGGCTATTGAAAACAAAGAGAGAAAAAAAAACGATTTTTGTTTCAATTGGTGGTAAAATGCTTGTTCTGATGCATCATGGGAGTATTCTTTGTTTATTTAACTATTTTTTTTATAATCTCATTCTTTCTTTCTTTATTGTTAATTATCATTCTTATCTATATTTTAAAGTATTTTTTATTAACTTCTAATTTATCTTTTATTATTATTATGCTTTCATACGTAGTCTAGTACTATGGGTCAGTAGTTATTTAGTGATTTATTTGTTACTATCACTACAATAGAAAAGGCGCAGGCAAGCTATGTCACAGTCGTAGGAAAGTGAATGAAGCCAAGATACCAGGTCAGAATTTTGTATTTCTTTACTTTTCGTATGGCAGAAGTAATGGGCAGATGAATAGAGACAAAAAAGTTACACTGTTGGTTATAGGCCAGTAGATATTCATTTTTCTGTTTAATAAAAAAAAAAAAATTGTCTACTCACACACCTGTACTCACTAAATATAACATTTATTGTTATAAGAAATAATGGTGGATTTTTTAATCCAATATTATTTCTTAATTTTTTATCTATTAATTGCTTAAAAGTTACTTTTCATGTATGAAAATAAAGTGAAGAGATATTGACTTTGAAAGTTCCTAATTAAAAATTTACATTTCTTAAATAGGATAATTAAGCTTTGTTTTGCTGTCATGGCTTCCTGTAGCTAAGTTAAAATGTATGCTTGGCCTGAAAGTAGTTTCCCAATGTATAAAGTGAATACAAGTTCAGTTCTTGTTGGGAGGCACATTTTCTTTAATAAAACTTCTGATCTCTAGCCCAGTAGATATTAATTTCATTTAAAAAAGAAAAAAAAATGAATCAAACACATGTACCCAATAAATAACTTTAGTCATAAGAAACTATTAATTATATACATCACGAATAGTTACCCATCAGTAATCAAAGGATTCTTTTGTGAGTAAATTAAAAATACAGGAAAACTTAATTTTTATATTTTCCTTGTTTATATATTCAAAGTTCTTTTATGAAAATACTTTTTGATTTTCCTTTGTTTTCTTTTCGAGGTCATCCTAGAATTGTAGAAAAAAATGTACAATTAACAGATTATATCTTTGAAAATCTTGTACTGAATTAATAGCACAGAAGAGTTTTTTAAACTAAAACAAAACAAAAATTAATGAACTTCTTTTGTAATTGACCAGTTAATCTATTTTTTTATTTTCCTAATCTTCAAAAAGAATATTATGGTTGCCAAATGGTATTACAATACAGTGATAATATTCAAGTATTTTCATTTCGGGAATATTTCTTTCAAAATTTCCTTCTTTCAAAGGTGGACTATATTGAAATTAATTTTTTGTTATGATATTTCTTTTTTAGTGTTGTTCAGTATTTTAAAATAGATGAAAAAGCTGGTTTTTAAAGAGAGACAGAAGCCAATTTCCAATTTGATCAACAATAGTTGGGGAGTTGAATGGTTGTTTTAAATAGAAAGAATTTAACAAGTGGTGTGTATTACGATTCACAGTTTTGTTAACCAAACTTTGCAGCTGTTTCTTGAAAGAAAAAGATGTTTTTAGTTTTAAGGTTTCAACATTGTATGATTTAAACTTTTTTTTTTTTTCATGTATCCATTGGAAACATTTCCACTTCAGTTCTTGTCTTGAATAATAAAAACAATGCCAGGCAAATTGCATCTATTTTATTAAATAGATTTTGTTTGGAAAGGCCTTGTTAGAAAGAGACTAGAGAATGAACACGATTTTAAAGAAGTTAATTTTAGATTATATATAAAAGCTAATGTCTGTTACTTTGTAATGTATACACACACACTCACATGTGTGTGTGACAGAGAGATTATAGAGGCTATGTTATATTGCTCAAGTGAGAGAAGTGTACTTTGACTTTTAAATAAAATTTTTTATTCCTTGAGTTATTCAGACAAATCTTCTCAATAGTTATTAAGTTAAAATTCAAACAACTTTTTATATTTTTTTTCTAATCAATTCACCCCAATCAAGGTGATAATGCCACTGATTGCTATTTAGTAGAGACATCACTATACACACAAAATTATTTGACATCAAAGATGAGTTATTGGAATTTTCTTTTTAAGACTGATTTTTTAACAGATCGCAACATCTATCAGATGAATTTAAAATTTTTATTATTGCATTATTCCAAAATTTTAACACATCAGCAGATAGGTTTTAATGTCAACAACTGAGCACAAATAGTTATTAATTAAAAAAATTAGTAATTAATGTATAATATTATCCATAACTACATATCCAAGAATGTTGTTTTTGATAAAAGTTAAAAAATAACCATAAATGCATAAAAAATGCTTATATTGTCGAAAATCTCTTTTTACACAATATAGCTATTTGTGCTATGTTATAATGCTTATTACCTAAACAATAATAATACTGAATAATGTTTTTTAAACATTAAAGGATATTTAATCAAATCTCCCTAATAGCTGTTGCGATCTGTAAAATTATTATTTCTAGCTACATCTACAAATGCTCTATCTCCAATATTGAGCAGTTTTACTCCCATAAATATAGAAAATATTAAACTATATATATATATATATTAATCAATTCACCCCAAGCAAGATGGTTATATCACTAAGGCACAAAGGGCTACTGGGAGTGAAAGAGAATGAAAAGACTTTAGAAAGAACCAGGACCCCTTACTAAACAGAAAACAAGGGGTAAACCTCTCCTCCTGTTCAAAAGACTGGATAACTGTATGAACTGGACAATAGGTGAACCTATTTACTCCTATTATAGGGATTGAAGAAGACTCCTCTGACAATTTCTGACAGTTTTTTTTATTACAAATTCAATCATTTTATAAGATTGCCTCGAAGAATGTCAGTTTAATGAAATAATTTCAGTTGAACCATATATTATCTTAGGAAGTTCCAAAAGAAAGAAAAAATATAGAAACATACAGCGAGTTACATTTCGTCATTGTCGATTGGGCTCACAACTATCACCAGTCACGATTAACAGATGTCCTTTCCAAGAGGTACCATGTCTTCAAAAGGCCTCAAACTCACACCTAACCTCAAAGGAAACTTGTACATACGGCCCATTGCTAAAGATGCAAGTAAAATGATCAGCTGCCTGTCCCGCCCCAGTAAGTACCTGACTCCTCATACTATCCTCTACCTTTATGAGAGCCAGATCAGGCCCAAAGTAGAGTACTGTTGTCATATTTGGGTGGGAGCTGCCTAGACCTCACTCTCTAAAAATGTCCCCAAGCCCTTGTTGGTGATGAATTATTCTCCAACCTCTCTCTCACAGGTTGGATGTGGCAAGCGTCTTGCCGTTCTATCCACAGAAAGTGCTCAGACCAACTACATTCGTTGGTTCCACCAGTTCTAACCTTTCCAGCAAAAACCCACCATGCCACTTACCTTGTAGCAAACCACCTACATTCCTTCTGTATTCCATCGGTGAGAAGTAAGTTCCACTGAAACAGCTTCTTCCCGCAAACCAATGCTCTGTTGAACCAACCCCCAAGTGGATGCTTCTCTCATCACTACAGTCTTAACCTGTTCAAGTCTAGAGTCAACCATTATCTTCCCCCTCCTAGCTGCACAAATTCCTTCTTAATGTTCTTTTATTGAAAAAAAAAATTGTTTATTTCCTCAAAAACTATTTGAACAATTGAATTCCTTCTTCGCACACTTGCTTCTCTTGCCATAACATTCTTGCTGGTTCATTCTTCAGCCCTTGTCAGGCAAATTGGAAAAAAAAAAGGAACTTTTTTATCAAAGAAAACCAAAGAGCAATGGGGAAATTATCATTGGTAAGTTTAGCTGATTCCTTATAAGAAAACATTCTGCATTCATTGACCAAACAGTTAGCCTTACTCTAGGTTTAAATTTATAAAATCATTTTCTCAAAACTAGTTTTCTTAATAAAAGAAATATAGACAGATCCTATAGTTTTCTTAAGTCCAGTAACTGTCCTTGCTCTTTGCAGTTTTGATAGAGGCTTCTTTCCTAAATCTTTGCAAAAAATATTGCAAAAAGTCAACATCTTGATTATGTCGTTATTTTCTCTTAGAGTTACATACACTATCCATTTTAGTTGCTGCTTCTGTTGAAAGTTTTCAATGTTTCTGTTATTTGGTAAAGTTCTTTGGGATTCTATAGTGCCATTTGACAAGATCTCATGGAGAATGGTCCCCTCTAAGACCTATTTGATGAAAGCCACTTTTAATCATTGATATGGGAAAATGATTATATACAACTGACAGTTGAGATATTTCTGAATGAGTCAGATGCTATGTATGACATCCATATGAGAGTTTATGATTTGACAAGGCTATTTAAGGACATGATTTGAGTTTTCAGGTTAATGTTTTGGTTTTGTAGCAATATGTGGTATTGGGTGAAACTATCCTAGCATAGCCTATTGTATGTTTAATTTCTTTATCTCCTATACTAAATTTGTTATAATTGATCTATATGCTGTGGTATTTGAAGTATTTAGTATTTACTAATTTTACATCATGAATTGTTATGATTGATTTAGTGTAGGTGCCATCATGGCTTTCATTCCAGATTATATTTTGTTTACTTTGTTTTTTGAAGTAGCAATTTAATTGTTTGAATAATATTTCTTAAAGTTGTAGGCATTTTTTTTAGTTATTTGTTTTAGTTCATTAATTGCATTTTTTTTTAATCTGCACAGAGGCTGGTTAAATAGATTTTTTTACTTTCAAATTCCTGTTCATACTTGTTATAAAAGCTTATTGTCCGTTACTGATCAGTTAATTTATCAGTTTTTACTGCATCTAAAGTTGCTGACACAAACTATTCTTGGAACTATCTTTTCAAGATGATGCAAATACTGAAAAAGATTTGTTCATTACCTTTAAGAACTTTCTGCTTAATAATATTTAGTAAGCTTAGCTTAATTCAATACAAAATCAAATGGCAGGTTAGAACCTGGTAGATGGATGTGAAATAGCATGAGGATGATTGTATTAAATCATTCTTTCAAATGGGGTAGTCAACTGACCTGTTGCTTCTTGCAAATCAAAATTTGAAATGCTGGCTTTTGCCTGTGTTTAAATAAAAGCCATTATTGCTGGTGGGAAGTACTCAACTATCTTGGCCACCAAACAGGCCCAGAATTTTTGGTTAAGAAATAATGGCATGAAGAACATCATGTGAAAATTAAATCATCATCCCAGAACAAATCCTTTTGAAATCATGGGACCTAAGGGAGATAATCATCATCTCAATTAGACATAAACCATTAACTTGTCAGAATTTATATGAAAGCTTGATGTTTTAATCTTTTCAGTTGTCTCCACCAAACAACTTTTAACTTTAATTTCTAAGCATCTGTTTCATCTTATTTTTGTGTTGCGGCAGCCATGACAGTAAGCATCAGAGATTTTTCCTCTCTCAATTTCTAGATTTCTAGGATGAGGAGTTATTATTTACAGTTAGACAACATGACTGAAGCAGCAATGAAGAAGGCATGAAAAGCATGAGTTTGAAGATTTCTGAGTTCTAGCTTCAAATGACCTAAGCATTGTTTAGTGAATTTTTGAAGTGTGTTCAAAAAGTATCTGATCTTTGAGTATAAAATGTCTATTTTGTACATTTCCCAAATTTTATTTAACCACCTTCAAAATACTTCCCTTAGAAGTTCACACACTCCTGCCAATAGTTCTACCATTGGTGGTTGTCAGCAGCGGCTGCATCCGTCCATCTCAAGAGACGATGGAGTAGTGCGGTGCCCTACGAGCCTGGGTGGGATGTATGGAGAACTAGGGCTGCCCAGATGTCTAGTTACTCCTCTCGGCCTTGCTAGCAGAGTCCAAAGGAGAGGATAAACCAATACAGTTTGGTACCAACGCGGCTGTAGGAAACATGATGGAATAATGGATGGTGACTCGGATTGAGGAATCAAAGATCCGAGTTTGAATTCCATTTGAATCCATTACATTCACTTACATGCTAATACCCTTGGGAAAGGTGTGAATCCTTTTCTTCTCCCTCCAGCTATGGGTAAATAGCAGGACAGATTGGGTTCTATAGCCTTGGATGGCAACTGGTGTAGGAGAAGGACAACTCTGAATTCAAACCCGGAGTGGAGTCCCGAAGGCAGATGGACGGCACTTTATGCTACCTTCCGGCAACTCCTGCAGCCGCGCTGGTACCAAACCATTGCTGGTAATACCACTGGAATGCTATGGAGCATCGCCATCACTCTTCTCATAATTTCCTCTTGCGATTCAAATCGTTTCCTTTTCAGTGTGATTTTAAGAGTGGGGAAGACCCAGAAGTCGCACAGTGCAAAGTTGGGAGAGTAGGGAGATTGTTGAACAATTTGTGCGTTGTTCTTGTCTGGGAAAGCTTGGATTATATGGGCAGAATGAGCAGGCAAAATTTGCCGATACTCTTCACATGCACAAATCTTCCATTAAAATGAAATGCACTGATCCTGTGCTTATTCGTACTTCATAAGCAATTTTCTGGATTGTTCCACAGCGGTCTTCCATGACTATTTGCTTGAACCTTCTTAATCGATTCCTCATTTCAGCTTGTGCATAGCTGGCCTGAGCATGCACTGCTCTCCACTGAGTTGCAGCCATGTTTCAAGAAGTTATACCACTCCTTGTTCTTAGTTTGGCCCATGGCATCATCACCAAAGGCCTGCCAGATGTTCTGGATAGTTTGAGCTTGAGTATCACCTGTTACAGAATGTGAAGGCTAGGGCCACAATGGTCATTGATGGGTGGAGTGCCACATGGGCGTGGTACTCTGACAGTGATGCATTTCCTTCATCTGAGTTTTGGATATGTCCAAAAGGGTGTGAATTCAGCAGAGGGTTTCAGGAATTTTGAAGTATCAATGCATTTCCCACACCCAGGTTCAAGAGACCAGCTAATACCACATGTGGAATGATGCTAAGCCAATGTGAAACATGCATTCCTGTGATGTCATTCCTCCCGCTGCCTCTTAGAATCTAAGCAGCCATGTCTGTCCTTCTCTTCTAATAAAATTGAGTAAGCAAAAGAAATCATCCTTTTCTGAAAAAAAACATTTTATATAGTAGTGTGTGGGCGCATAAAAGACACAAAATGCAAAACACCAAGCTTTTGGCAAAACTTGATGCAATATCTCTCCTTGATGTATTCAGTCATCTTGCATGAAAAAGAAAATCTGATGAGCACACACTACACACCTGTATTCTAGGTGTAACAGCTGGAAACTAAAACAGCCTTCTGGTGCAAAAATTTTCATGTTTGCGCAGGAAGGGTGGCACCACCTCCTTCCATGCAACATTAGTTTTGGCAGGAAAAATAAAGTCAGATACTTTTTGAACACACCTTGTAGATACATATTATATCAATTACATTTCTTATATATTCATAAAGATGTGTATGTGTGTGCATGTATATATATATATATATATATATATATATATATATATATAATATAAAAGGCTCAAACACTGATATTTCATGGTTATAATTTATTACATTGGATCCAATTCATCAAACCTACAAATTCAAAAAGAAAACCTTTTTGAATTTCTATGTCTGATCAATTGGATCGGGATTATGATTCCAATGTAATAAATTATAACCATGAAATATTAGTGTTTGAGCCTTTTATATATATATATATATATATATATATATATATATATATCCTTGCTGTGTCTTGTACATAGAGCTCTACCTGGATTTTATCCTCTTGGAAATATATATCATGCAACAGGTGAGGGATACATATATATTTATTAATATATACTTAATAGTTCTGTTATGTTACATCGAGCACTATTTTATTAACATGAGCACTCAATGTGCAATATACTCAGATATATATGCACACACCCACATGTAGGATTGGTGTATATGGAATAAAAATGAGTGCTCAATACAGAGTAGAGCAAATATAATTCTACATTCAACACCATTATTTGATAAGACACTAGAAGTGTTCAAACAAAATGGCTATTTTTGTAATGATTTCATAACATATTTCTTATAATTTTCAAATAAATTTATATATATATATACAGATATGTAATTACAAAGCATCAAATGTTTTCTATTTTCTTGTTTACCTGCTTAAGAAATGGCTCACGAAGCAGAATTTGACCACTTATAGCATATAAGACCACGTAAAAAAAAAAAAAAAAAAAAAAAAAATCTCCAAGTCTTAAATGCAAACTGGTAAGCTAATGTTTATCCAGCCGTGTAGATGATCAGTACTTGTATAGCCTAACAACATGTAATATTAAATATCACATGGAGAGGGGTTGGGCTGGTGTCTTATATGCCATCTGTTTTCCTGTTGTTATAAATAATTTTAATTTGGGTTGCCTGTCTTAGTAACTTAAAACAACAGATTGAATCACAGAGACACGTCCTTATTTCAGAGTTTTAATTTTAATGTTACTCTATTTCTCTTTTTTTCTCTTTCTTTGCCATCTTTTATTTTAATTGTTGATACCAAGGATGTGTAGTGATCTCATAATTTTTATTCAAATCAAAAATAAAACCTGAGGATTAATGTTTTAATTATGTTTCTCCTGACAAGGTCAGAATAAGAATGTGGTGGATAATTAACATTAATAATGTTTTTTTTGTTTTTTTTGTTATTGTTTTCGAGACTTTCTGATTTGATAGAGAGGAAGGAGGGGGGGGATTATTTACTTAGTGCCAAAGGGCTCCTATCTCACTATGCTTGCTGTATGTGTTGTTAATGTTTCATTGACTAAAGTTATTATTATTATTATTTTAATCTGGGGTGAAAGGGGTACAGGTTATCCGGTGGGGGTAGGGATGAAACATGTCCAACTTCAATTGTTAGTTGACGAGAAAGCAATGCATATACACGCACACACAACTTGAAATAAACAATGTATCCATTTTTCCACCCAGACACAACTTAGGCCTACCCCCTGAACCATTTTCTTCCTTGTCTAGTCGCAGCTTGTTTGCTTCCCCTGCTGATCAATGCCTCTCTCTCTCTCTCTCCTTTGCTTAGTGTGTGATATATTGATCTGTCCTTTGTATAGTCTTATGTCACCCCACCCTACACACACACACCATTTTTTTTTTCCATCCATAAAACTAATAACGCTTACCGCTACTTTTTCCCTCTATTTCTGGATCAGATGAACACTTGGACCGCCACAGGTAATTTCTCCATTAGTTTTTAAAATTGAATCATTTTTACTTTATCACTTTAAACTCCCTTATAAAAAATACTTTTTTGGGGGGCAGGTGAGGAGATAAGTCACTATTTTCAGCATTGATTATTCATCTGTGTTTTATATATATATATATATATATAACATTTTTTTTTAGTTAATTTCTTCAAATTTTCCTACCTGAATAACACGTAGGAAAAAGATCTCAATTCATACTTAACCTTTTATTGTCATTCAATTACAACACCCCTACCATCTCCCTTGAGCATCTCTCTTTTTATAGAGACCTAATGCTTATAAATCTACTTTGCTTTCTTCCGTCTTTCTCTTGTTTTTTTCTGTCTATCCATCAATTTAGCTGATCCCTTTTACCTTTTATTTATTGATCAGATCAATGCTTGCACAGTTGCAGGTAGATTGTCTGCGTGTTCTTGACAACCTATTCAATTAAATCTACTTATATGTGTAAGTGAACTTCTGAAATTGTTTTCATTATTTTACACATTTTCTAATGTCTTCATTCTTATTGTTTTTATTATGTTTCAACCTATATATTCTTCAGCCTTCCTCATGTGTATATTGAATCCGGTCGTCTTTAAATGTTACAGAGTAATTTTAATCAGTTATGACTGACAAAGAGCACGTTAGCTGAAATATTGGGATAAAAATAACAAAGATAAAGATACTTGTCAGATAATAATGTGGAACAATATATTCTTTGTTTTTTTTGTTTTTTTCTATGTTTTTTCTTTAATTTTATTTTTTTCAATTGAATTTTAATAGAATTCTGATTTTTTTTTTTTAAAAGATGTATTTTTAAGGAAACCCATAAAAAATTGGTCCAGTTGGTCTTTTGACTTAATAAACTCTTCGTCCAAAGCTTTTATTACCAATTTTTTTATCTCAAATGCTGATCAGCAGTTGATTAAGTTTGCTAATTTCTGAAAGTAAGAAATTTCTCTCTGATATTTTTTTCCAGTTATAACTTTGATACCCCCGCACTTGAATGCATGCTAAATATAAAAAAACCTTCCTGTTTGCCATTAGACTTAATATATTCTCTTTGTCCTTGGATAATAACAAAATTCTATTGTCAGTTGAAATACCATCTTAGGATTGATTTTATGTGTTAGGTAATTCATGCTGTTAAATAGTTACCACAATATTTAAGTAACTTTGCAATTTGTATTTATATCAAAAACTTTCTTAGTCGGCATTTCTTGTCTCCGTTCAACACTTTCTGAATATGAAACTAAATTAAGATAACAATTGATTCTCTGCCTTATCTCATTGTTATGAATTAAAACAATTTTAATAAGTGAAACTCATTATTAATATATACACTGCAGTTCAAAAGTTTGAGGCAACCCCTGATAATTTTTTAAACTGGCCCCAAAAGTAGTTGTTTTGTACTTTAAATAAGACAAAATTATTACACATGGTTAAAAAAAAAGTAGGACATGATTTTTTTATTAGAAATTGTACAACAAAAAGAAAAAAAGCATTTTATGATTACATTTTGCTCTCGTCAAAATATCCTCCTTTAGCCTTGATTACTGCAGCACAAATTTTTGGATTTTGTTGCAAAATTTTCTCAAAGTATAAGCTTGATAATTGAATCCATTCTTATTTCAATGACTATAAAAGCCCTTTGACATTTTTTTCATTCTTCTGTCAAGTTCATCCCATGCTAATTCTGGAGATAGCTTCAAACTTTTGAACTGTAGTGAGCATATATTTAAACAGATCTCATTTTAAAAGTTTACTTAAATTCATTTATCTCAATTATTTAATAATATAATCACTTATACATAACAGATTACAATTCTACTAGTTTACCTGTACTATCAAAGAACAATTGTATTAATATCAAAAACTTTGATAATCTACATTTTCTTATTTATATTCAATACTTTCTGAATATTAAACTAAAACTGAAATGATGATAAGAGTTGATCACCTGCTTTGTCTCGTTGCTATCAAGGAAGACAATTTTAAAAACTTTATTTATCTATAGAGTTGGAGGGCAATTTAATAATTTCTTTAACACAATATTTCCACTTTTAATGTGTTGTAGTGATACAGTGTGTAAAATCCAAAGGAGTTCAGTACACAGACATATATAATTCATTCACCTCAATGTAGTGGACATTTCCAGTGATCTAGAGAAGTGTTACCTCCACCACCCACATATATATATATATATATATATATATATATATACACACACACACACACACACACACTCATTGTTTAATATGAGTGGGTGTTGAAAAGTACTTGAAAAATTAATTTCCTCAAATCTAATAATATAACCATATATAATTTATAGCACTTTTAATATATATATATATATATATATATATATATATACATGCATTTTTAATAGATATATATATTATTTATGTGCATTCTTAATATATATTACATGCATTTTTAACTGATATATATATATTTATATGCATTAATATATATATATATATATTTATATGCATTTTTTATTTTTATGTATATTTTAAATTTTTTATTTATTTTAATTATATCATATATATGTATAATTTATCTCAATTCGGCATGAAATTTGTCACAGTGACATCTAAAACAATCAAACAACAAACCAAAACTTGAAGGAGGAATTTACTCTATCAGCTGCATGAATTGCCAGCAAAAATATATTGGAGAAACCTCAAGAATATTTTTAGATCGTAAGAATTTTTTTAAGAGATAAATATTTAGTAATACAAGTCTCATTAATTAACTCATAGCTGTGGAGAGAACAGGTGGATTCCTACCTTTTCCAACGGTATTTGTGTATAAGTCAATATAACAAACCCAACTGGAATTTAAACTTGACTCTCTGATTAAAGATTCCAAGCCATTATTCATTACACCACCCATACATCCAAGCTTACAGCACCTAGTATTCTCAAGTGGTCACACATCTAGGTACTGGCCAGGCTCAATGTTGCTTAACTTCAGTGATCATACAGGAACCTGTGTTTCAATGTGATATGGCTATAAGCCAGTTCTGTTTTTAAGGCATGGTGCCAGCAAAACTACTCACAGCTCAAGAACTTTCCAGAGAATCCTTGCAGAGTAAATGATGGCAGTTTTCTGGAGGTCTACAATCTTGATCTCAGTTCCAATTATCCTTATGCACTTTTTCAAGTTTCTAAGTGGTATTCCAAGTACCTCCATTATTGCAGGAATTACTTTAACAGTTATGTTTCATAGCTTTTTCAACTCGCTAGATCCTGTTATTTTTCAGTTTCTTTGGAGTCCACTTTATCATATGAAACACCAAAGTCAATAATTTGACACTTGCTATTCCCCTTATCCGAATTTTCATGCTTCAATGATATGATCTGCCTGGACTGAAAAATACCATATCTTATTACTGTCATTTTTTTACATCTACCTGAGGTTTATAACACTTCTCTTTTATACTAAAACCAAACTTATGGCATTTGTCTTACCTATCCAGTAGCACTATTGCTTCTACTCATTCTGAACTAACCTAGGGCATTCAGCAATTTTTATATATATATATATATATATATATATATGAAATGGACAAAGTCTGACAATTATTTTAAGACATTTTTATATTTATACATTCTTTTTGTAGATACAAATATTTAAGTAAATGCTCTGTTTTATAATAAACAGTATTAATAACATTTACCGGCCTGCATGTCTGAGAAATTTTCATAGAAAATATTCGTTCTCCAACAGGAATCAAACCCGTATCCTATACGGAACCATCATTTAGCCTGAAATGGCTTAACCGATCAAGCCACGGAGAATTGTTCGATTAGCAAGGTCGATTTTACTGCTTTTAAACTTCAATCTTCCATGAATCTCTCATGTGTATTCATATCTGCTCAAAGCGTATCCAAATGTAAACAAATGACATCACACATTATGAAATGGACAAAGTCCAACAATTATTTTAAGATATTTTTATGTTTATACATTCTTTTTATACATACAAATATTTAAGTAAAGGCTCTGTTTTAAGTCATGTCAGGCTAAATGACGGTTCTGTATAGGATACAAGTTTGATTCCTGTCGGAGGACGAATGTTTTCTATGAAAATTTCTCGGATATTCAGTCTAGTAAATGTTATTAATGCTGTTTATTATAAAACAGAGCATTTATTTAAATATTTGTATCTATAAAAAGAATGTATAAACATAAAAATGTCTTGAAATATATATATATATAGATATAGATATAGATTCCTGTCGGAGAGCGAAAATTTTCTATGAAAATTTCTCGGACATTCAGGCCGGTAAATGTTATATAATACTGTTTATTATAAAACAGAGGTTTTGCTTAAATACTTGTATCTATAAAAAGAATGTTAAACATAATATATATAAATGTCTTTAAATATATATATATATATATATATACATACATGTGTGTATATACATGTGTGTATATATATATATATATATATATACACGTGTGTATATACATGTGTGTATATATATATATATATATATATATATATACACACGTGTGTATATACATGTGTATATATATATATATATATACACACACGTGTGTATATACATGTATGTATATATATATATATATATACATGTGTGTGTATATATATATATACACATATATATATATATACACACACACATGTATGTATATATATATATATATATACATGTATATATATATATATATATATACATGTATATATATATATATATATATACACACACACATGTATGTATATATATATATATATACATGTATATATATATATATATATACATGTATATATATATATATATATATACACACACACACATGTATATATATATATATATATACACACATGTGTATATATATATATATGTATGTATGTATGTATGTACACAAGAATTAAACATGTAAAATTATTTTTTCATATCCACTAGAAGTATGTATATTACCAGGTTACATTTTTCTTTTTAAGTAAAATTTATCATAATGACGGCAATGGTAGCTAAATTATTTCACTTATTCAGTAAACTTTTATTTTTTATAAACTTAGTAATATAATGGAAATAGTAAACATAGAAAGAATAGAAGTAGAAAAATAATTTGGTATACACCCCCATACAACCAAATGGTAAAGAACAAATTAGGTCAAAAATTCCTCACATTAATAGTCAAGCATTTTCCCAGTGAAAGTAAACTATGTACTATTTTCAATAAAAAATACACTAAAATTAAGTTATAGCTGTACTGATGACTTAGAAAAAATTATTAAGAAACATAATGCTAATATCTTAAATAAACACTTATACCAGAATGAAAAAATTTTAGACAATGGAAAAACAAAAACTGATGAGAATAAACAAAAATTATGTAACTGTGGAAACCCTCAAACCTGTCCTCTACAAAATAAATGTAGCACGGAATCATTGGTATACTAATACAATATATCTTCTATTGAAAATCCTGAAAACAAAAATATATATAGGTTGCACTAGCCATGAGTTCAAAAAAAGGTTCAACCAACATCAATGTTTGTTTAGGATAAATAAATATAAAAATCAAACATCTCTCTCAAAGTACTTCTGGCACCTAAAAGAATCCAATAAAACACCTACAGTAAAATGGAAGTTAATAAGAAAAGCTAGAATTTGTAGCTCATTAAATGACCCATGTCCTTTGTGCATACACGAGAAACTATATATTACTAAGTTTATAAAAAATAAAAATTTACTAAATCAGAGAAATGAAATAGCTATTTTGTGCCGTCATTGTCAAAAATTTTCTTTAAACAACATTTAAAAATTAAATTTTAAAAAATAAGACTTGGTAATATGCATATTATATTTGATGTGAATAAATAATTTTAAATACTGTAAGTAATTCTATTACATTTACTTGTTTTAAAAAAAATATATTTGATTAAATTTTATACATACATATACATATATATATATAGACAGACATACATACATACATACATACATACATACATACATACATACATACATATATATATATATAGACATACATACATACATACATACATATATATATATATATATATATATATATATATACATACATATATATATGTATGTATGTATATATATATATACATATATATATATACATACATATATATATATATATACACACACACACACACACATACATACATACACACACACATATATATATATATATATATATATATACACATACATATATATATATATATATCTCGGCTTTAGTCACTTTACTTCTGCCATAATGTAGCTTCCCTGTGCCTTTTCTATAAATACTTTCATGGTAATTGTTTTGATTAACTTTCCTAGACTTAATTAAAGCACAGTACTATATTGGTGGCAAGGTCTCATCCTTTTACAGTTGAAATGGCTCGATGTAACCGTAAGTTCTATGCTAACAGTTTCTTCTATTGCACTTCTCACTTGTGGAACTGTTTTCTGGCTTCTTGTCCAATTAAATCTTCAAAAATTTAAATGTAACATCTGTAACAGAGAATTGAGTCAGCCCAATAAGACTCAGAATTGGTTATATGTGGTGCTGTGAGCACCAGAAGTTTCGCCCTCTTCCACAATGGGCTGTTGAGAGAAGACCTTCTACTTAGAGTAGGTGCCACTGATTATTTGCATATAAACAATACTGGACAGGTATTAGCCATTAGTTAGCGTGGGTCTGAGACTGGAAGTGCTATATAATGCCAGTTTTTTTCTGTCAAGACAGGCGCTCTGAACATGTGGATGTGTGAAAAACCAGACAAGACAAACAGAACATCAATTGTTATCCACTTGTTCTTTTATTATTCTCTCTCTTTAATAGTATTTTTTTATGCTCCCTAACACTCAGCAACCCCTTCTGTCTTAGTGGCTTTATTGCCTTAAATATAGAAAAATGATTAGGAAAGAGAATTCACAGCTTACACTTAAAACATTTTACAGATTTTTTTTTTTGGTTTCTAAGCCATTTACAAAAAAAAAAATAAAATGAATAAATGTGGTAAGATTGAGGAAAGGCATGAACATTTTTTTTTTGTGCAACCCCCAATTTCTTATTTTAGATTTAGAAGGATAAATAAATAAAAGTGTTTAGTTTTTGTTGTTGTTGTTGATATTAATGCGGGGCAACAGCTGTAATTTAGAGTCATTTATTCTAATATTCTGAAAGATATGATATTTACTGATGACAGAAAAAAAAGTGAGATTCATATGAAGCATTTGGAAACAGCTTAAGTATATATTTGCTTATTTTCCCAAAGTTTATTTACTGCCCACTTCGTTACATATCCGACAAGAAGTAAACATTGGGAATACAAGTAAAAATAAATTAAAAATGACAATTATTTTCAGCTGTTTAATTCAAGACGTTATAGTGACTATTTAAGTTTTCAAATGTTATGAATTTGTCATGAGGCTTAATTTTAAATTAAACTTTAATTTCAGTAAGGAAGTAGAATCTAGAAATTTCCAACTCTGTCATTCAACCTTGATTTAGTAATTAGTTTGTCACAAGATTCACAAGCTAAAGTTTTTAATCTGCTAGGCTAGGATCATTCAGTAATGGATTCTAAGCGGTGAAATAATTTTTTTTTCTTTTTTTCCTATGTCCTAATTTTTACCTGATGAAACATAATTATTTACTATTGGAGCACTTCTCAACCTTTTTTACCCTTGCGTAACCCTTAAAATAAATTACATGTCTCCTTGGCGACCTTTTGCTGAACCTTAGCATTCTGGGGGAACCCCGGTTGAGAAACACTGATTGGACTAATGTTATCATATTTGCTGTTGTTATTGCAACATTACAGATGTTGTGATCAAGGCCAGTGCGTACTAGCCCTCCCACCAGACTGGGGACCCACCAGGGGGAAACCTGACTGGGGACTCACCAGCTGTGCTTTTTGAACCTCACTATCCTATCAACATTTACTTTTTTCTATCTACGTTTATTTACATTACAAATTAAACTAAGCACAACTGATCATTAAAGAATGAAGATTTTTTCAGATTTTGACGTCATTTTGGGGTCTGTATATTTTTTATCCAAATCCATGAATTCATTTCTGCTTATGTTAATTTTTTGGAAAAAAAAAAAGCAAAACAAAAAACACTATATAAAATTTACCACAGAAAGAAATGGCAACCTACTGCAGGGAAAAAATCTGCCTCATTAGTCATGTATCGAAAGATACATGATCACCTAAGTGTGTACCACGCATACACATAACTGATATAAAATTTTCTATTTTCTTTTATCCATAATGTTGAACATGTTAAAATTATTGAACTTTTTAACAAGAAAAATCTCAAATTGATGCTAAAAATTTCCACAAATCATTGTTGATTTATTTAAGATGGAGTGATCTATTATGACATAACTTGTATTTAGATACATTGTATTTATTCTCAATTTTTCTAGTTGAATTGTTCACCTGTATTGCATATGATCCATTATTGTAGATAATTAAGTTACAATAAAATGTGTATTTTATATGAATACTACCTTATGAAAATTGCGATGTTGTATAGTGGAGTGGGGGATGTATCATAGATTCGGGAGGCACATGATCTTTGCACCAGTCCTGGTTGTGCTTGTCAACCTTCTTCAGATGTCAGTACATGTAACTTCAGGGAATTTTAAACTGAACCCTTTATTTAATCTATGGGGATAGATTGTTCTCATTCTGCTGTCTATCTCTACAGATATCTTGTCCTTTTTTATTTGTTTTTTTTTTTTGTTACTGCTTAGTTATTGCTCGTCCTTTTTTCATAGAGTCTGACTTTGTACTAACTGGACCAGGGATTGAACTCATAATTAGTATGTCACCAGATTTATGAACCAACTCTTTAATGCATTAGGCTAGGAAATTAAAGAAACAATCCTTTCTCTTTTTCAATGCACTGATTTTTACCTGAAGTTTTAGCATAAGACATCCTTATCATTCAGTTCGTCTGTCCCCAGCCTCCATGTCTTGTTTTTCAGTCATTAAGTTCTTAAGCTACTAGTTTTGTGCTGAAGAAGTTAAAAGAAAGTAGTACTGAGTAGCACTCAAGGATGAGATACAACAAACACCTGTGGAAGGCCAGAGAAGAGATTGGCCAAATTCTTGATTTTTATTCTTGCATTGGAGGTAATCAGAAATAGAAGTACTGAGTAGCACTCAAAGATAACAAGTTACAATAAGCACTTGAGGAAAGCCAAAGAAGAGATTGGCCAATTTTTTTTATTTTTAAATGCTGTGTCTCTTCAGGATATAAACAATCATGGTTCTCTACCAAATCTTCCTGTTTGTTATCTATGTAATGTCGGTATTTCTTAGGAAAGGTAGTGGAATAGTTGTTTTTGGTTTGGATTTCAGTTTTACTTCTTTTAGACTGTTTGCCAACAAACCCTAGAGACCTCAGTTTACTCTGCTTTTTGACCCATAGCTGGGAGAAAAAGAAATGTATTTATACCTTTTTCCAATGGTATTAGTGTGAAAATCAATGTGATGTAATGGAATAACCAGTCACCCCCATGAATGATTACACTATAGGTAGTAAGTACCTATAAAGTCAACTGTCTATGAGAGACTTGAGGAAGAGTGAGAGAGAGAGAATAGTGCCCTCTCCTGTTCTTCACAGTCGAACTCTTTGCCTTGAGCAGAGAGGAAACCGGACGAGGCTTTGCCGAAGGGCAAAGTTTCGTCCGGGGAGGTAGACAGACCCTGAACCCGCTTATGTGGGTACTAAGGGAATATTTTTGGCAAAGCCTATGGGCTTGGAGAGACCAAGGTAAATTCGGCCTTGTGCCACATACATCCCTCGTGGGGAGGCTGTTAAATATTAAGAGTGAGATCGAGAAAACACAAGCACGTCCAACCTTCCAATTAGTGGCACTCACTACTAGATTGACCTGTGTGTATAACTGTACTGTATTTCATATTGTACTGGTTGTGTACAATAAACCTTTCTTCTATTATCCACCTGGTGTTAAGTATTTATTCCCTTAGCATGGAATATAACACAATGCAACAGACTAGGTAGGAATTTTAACTCTGTTTGCTGATTCCAGTTTTTGTTCTGATATTTCTTGTACTACCTGCACATGCTTTTCGGCAAAATATTGTGAAAAATATCCACTAGGCTGAGTAATTAAAAGTGTGGTTTAAATGAATCAAATTATCTGGCAGTCATGAGTTCAGTCCCTGAGTCGAGTAAGACAAAAAAACCATCTATTCTGAGATAAGTGGTATCACAAGAACAAATTAATTCCTTTAATTAACACATAAAAGACAGCCTCCAATTTAGACAGTGAAACATGAACAGTATATCTCTGTGAATTGAATAAAGTGTTTGGTTTAAAATTCTCAGGTTACCAACTATGATAGACAGTTGAAGAAAGCTGGTGGGTACAACTGGTGAAAAATTGTAACAGTAATAAACAAGATGTAGTTACAAGTCTGAATAAATCACTGAGCAGGAAGGAACTGATCATTCCCTCCTCCTTGGTTTAGGACTACTGCTTGGGCTTATTTAGGATCATGGCCTCTCAATTGCTTATTTATACAATTCATTTATTTTAGGTACCTCTACTTTTTCACTAAAAACAGCATAGCATGATGAAAAAGACCCCACACTTAATAAAAACAAAGTTTTATCATTAAAATGTTTGTTATTATTAAGAGGAAAGACCAAAGGATTTTTTAATTATTTTTTTGATTAAAAATCTTGTTTTTTTTTTTTTATGTATCAACGGTGTAACAGAGCTGACTATTGAAATTTTAGCACCATTTTTTCTTCTTTTTTTTGGTAAAATAACACATTGATTTTGAAATTCTTGCAAAAATCAAATAATTGTTGGAATTTGATTAAACTTTCAGGACTTATTCACAAATGAATTAATTATTATTTTTAAAAAATCTTGGTAAAAAAACTTTTTTTTTTTTTACATGTTACCCCCCCCCCCAAAAAAAAAACACACACACACACACTTAATTTCATGAAATTTCTAGAAATTAAATTCCATCCTCTAAATTTATTTTATTAGTTAAATGCAGGACTTCATTGTAAAATGTAAATCTATTATTTTTCAAGCAGTTACTTCTTTCCCAAAAACCTGCTCCAAATAGTTTTATTGCAGTTTTTATTTTACTATCGAATTATTTAATTAGGTAATCTTTTAATTGCTTTTATAAATAATATATATTAAGGACATTATATATAAAAATATTTTTTAATGAATAATGAATTTTTACAAGTTGTTTACATTTATTTTTTTTTTAATTATGATAATTTATGAAGTTTCAAAAGTTTCAAAAATCTTTTCAAAATTCTTCAAAATTTTGTCCTCATTAGGTTATTAAGTCAAGACTCTGTATACTAAGTGAAAATTGAAAAGCTGAATACAAATCATCATGAATTAAGATTTTTTTTAATAATTTAAAATTTTTTTTTTTCTATGAACATGCCCATTTTGAAAGTATGGGTGACCATACACAACATTATCTGAAAATAAGATCGATCAGGATAGTAAATTTAAAGTTAGCATTCCTAAAATTAGATTATGGAGAATATTTCCAACATTTTTAAGATTACTTAAAAATTATATAAAAAAAAAAGTGTTCACACGTCATTTTCTTAAATTATGTTTTAACAAATAAAGTCTCTGCAGAACAACAAAAAACTACCAGCACCTTGATGGGCAATAAAAAGCATGTAAATCACCACTACTGTTTGTTTTAAAAATCCATTTCACTGTTATTTTCAACTTAAAGTAAATAATATTTTTTGTTAAATCAGATTTATTATACTTTAAATCAGCTAATATTCTTCAGAGTTTCAGAAAAGTATATTTTATTTTTAAAAAACACTGATTCCAATATACTTTCAATATAATTTTTGTTGGAAATACACTAGATTATTTTGCTTACTGGAAACAGTAAATTTAATCCTTTAGCTTTCAATTAAAGTTCAAATGAAAGCTTCAAGAAAGCTTTTTCATTTATGAAAATCCATTTTAAACCTTATGTATACTGAATTAGTGGAAGTACTTATTTTGTTTATTTGATATTGTAAAATTTTCTTTTTTTCTAAGTTTATTAGATTTTTTTTTTTTTTTAGATGATGTGATTGTAGATAGAAGAGTAGGAATTTGTTTTCAAGTTTGCATTTGGGAATGAAGTCTGATCATTTGTTTGGGAGTTTATTTTGTTCTTGACTGTTAATTATCACTATTTTATCCTCTTGGTAAAGGTTACATCATTTTGAAGCAATGTTGTAACCTGGAGCTGTTTTCTTCATTTTCCATGTTATTTTGGTTTGTGTCTTTGAGTTGCCATATATGCTTCGATAGGGTTGTGCTATTTGCATATTTTCTGTGGTTTAATTTTTTGTATGAGTAGTTTCTGTTAGCATAGCACCTATGGTTACATCAAGCCACTTCAACTGTAAAATGATGAGACCTAGTTGCCAATCTGGTACTTTAATTCGTAAACTCTAAGTACCAAACAGGACATGCCATCAGAATAATTACCATGAAAATGTTTATAGAAAAGGTTCAAGGAAGCTACATATTCATTGGTGGGAAAGTAACTGAAGCTGAGGTGCCAGGTCAGGACCAATAACATTGCAGATTCTTCTTTGGATTTTATCAACTTTGTTGAATATTGTGTCTCTAGTTATTTAATGAGGGATTTTTGACAAGTTCTGCTTACCTGAAAAATGTTAACTTCATGCAATTTTCACTTTTTTTGGTTGTATTATTATGATTATTATATCTAATAATTGTTATTAACCATTTTTATTTTCCAGAGAATCTGTTTTCATGTTATTTTCTTAAATGCTTTTAATGAATTAACTTAAATTATTTTATGCCCATTTGTTTATTGTTTAATTAACGCATGCATTTCCATTTTGCTAATGACTACTCACCTGTTTCCAGATTAGACCACTGTCTTACCCCACAAGAAACAAACCAAAGGTATCAGTATATTAAAAAGCACTCCTGCTAATAGTGTCCATGTTATTGCTGTCTTTGTTGTTGTTGCCATAGCTACCACATAAATATTCTGTCTTTTTTTTTTTTACCTTCACTCACATGAAGTCTTCTGACTTTAATAATTGTATTATTAGAAATATGTACTGCAGGTCTCTTCATCATATGCACTGCACATTATATACTGAATTTTATTACCTATCTATCTATCTATCTATCTATCTATCTGTCTGTCTGTCTATATATATATATATATATATATATATATATATATATATATATATATATAATGCATATAATTATGAAGAGTTTTTCATTATATCCAAAATTTCATTTTCCAAAATGTCCTTCAATTTTGGTATGCATATTTATTGTAACCAAGGAAAAGTTATACCTTAAAATATTTTGCTTATCATAGAGAAAAGGGATAACTATTGATATAATGAGGAAAGATGGTTTGGAGAATTTGACACTTACAGGATATATTGAAGGCAAGGAAGCAGAGGAGGGAGCATTAAGTAACCTAATTAACAATCTTTTGTAAATGGATAGCAGAACAAGAACTGGGAGGTATAGTAAGAGGATAAACATTGTTTAGATAGGTAGTTGTGGAGAGCCATGATTGCTCATCTCCTGAAAATTTAAAAATAGATTAATTTTTGTTTGATGGAATTAGTAAATATTGGACTAGTTTTATTAGTATTTAGTAAACTACTCTCCTAACTCTTTACCATCTAAAAATATAATCAGAATTTTTTTTTATTTTGAAATTCAGCTTATTTGTTATTTAGAACTTGAAGAAAATTTTTTGGTTTTATTTCATAGTTTGACTATTTGCTGGGCAGGAATTGAGGGGTCAGTTCTGTTGTAACTGATCTACTAAATTGATCACACTTCTTAATGTCCTATAACAAAGCCTTACATAATGTCATCCATTTCTCTGCTATCTCGTATATCCTTTCATGAAACCTATTCTTGTTTTTGTCCTTGATTTTGTAATAATTTAACTTCCAACTGAATCTCAGAATGGTTTGGTAAATCACTTGCAGGAATCTATGAATTACTCATTCTGATGTCAGGAAACAACAAGAGTAAAAGGGATATTATTTGAATTTAGTATATTGATGTGGAAGCGTGTTCAGTATTGGAGATGGTGTTTTTAGATAGTCTGTGTGAACATAGGAATTAACACCATGTTGTGTTAATTCCTATGTACACACACACACACACATATATATATATATATATATATATATATATATATATATATATTGTGTGTATTTAGGCAGCATTTTTTCATTAATACATGTTCCATTAAATAATATAGATAAGTGTTGTCTATATATTTTATGTAAGTTTTTTTCATATAGTCTGATAAGCTTAATAACATTATCATTAAACAATGAAAGAAAATCACAATATTGCTTAAATATATTGTGTAATTGTCATCTTTGATAGTGGCTTATGTAAGCCAAAAGCTTAGATTGGATTAAAAAAATATGTATCAATATTGTGATTTTCTTTCATTGTTTAATGATAATGTTATTAAGCTTATCAGACGATATGAAAAGAACTTACATAAAATATATAGACAACACTTATCTATATTATTTAATGAAACATGTATTAATATATATATATATATATATATATATATATATATAAGTTGTTTTCCCTGTTACTATAGTTGCAAACATGATAATAGATAAATGTAATTTTGCTTTTGTAAAGCTGTTATGATTTCCTTTGAACAAAAACCCGACTGGATGTTGGACAGTGTCCTTTTTTTAAACAATATGGCTGTGCATCCATGCACGAATAATAATAAAAAAAATATACTGCAAAGTAAAATTATGATGATCTGCGCAAATTTAAAAATTTTAGATGAAGAGAAACACTTCAAATTTAGTTTTTTCTAAATTTTGAAGAATTCTTTTTTTTTTTTTTTTTTTGATTATTTCTTTATATGGAATATCTATATAAATTAAGTGCATTTGTATGTGTGTCCGTCATCCAGCCAATCATATACTACTGAAGAAACAGGTAGTAACTACTGTAGTTATAAGTGATTAAAAAATTAAATTTTATAACTCCTTTAAAGTTAAATTTAAATATCGACCAGAATGAAAGATTTAAAAAAACAATTCTTTATTAAGTTTAATTTTACTTTTTGTTACAATTGCAATTGATAATGCCTAATTTTAAAACCATAATTATATCTTAATTACAGTGTAACCCGGATATAAGAGAGTTGTCGGGACCGGAGAAGAAGTCTCTTATATCCGGGTTTGGTCTATTTTGTTTTATTAACACGGGCTCTAATTTGGGACCAGAGAAAATCTCTCTTATATCCGGGTCACACTGTATATTGCTTATGTTTTTGTTTTTTTTGTTGCTTTTTTTTTAGCACACATACTGTGACATATTCAAAATTTTACATGTTTTGGGTTCCCTAATGTCTTTTAAGAGTGACTTTATGTGAAGGAATCATAAAGTATGTTGATTTTAAAGGAAAGTAACAACTATGAACATAAGTTCCATATACAAAGAAAGATTATGCCGAATTAAGGTATCGAATAAAGATAAAATAATTTAATATTTCTAAGTTCTTATAACTTTTACATACATAGAATGCTGAGGGTAAAAGGCTGAAGAAGCTAGGCTAAAGTCCACCCAAGGGCAGCTTCTAGGCTAGTATGGACAATCTTTTGTTTTGCATTAATATACTTATCATTTATGTAATCAAGAAAAAATAGAAATTGAGTTATGAATAAATAATTTAAAAAAATCTATATTCCAAATAATTATGACGATACATTTTTCTTTAACAAGGACTTTTTGATCTCTTAGAAGGTTAACATTAATTTCACTATTTAAAACAAGCAGGGATGTTAACTCTATACCCACAAAAATAATGTTTATCGTAAGAGCAAATAAACTGTTACTTATAAACATTTTCTTGTAAGTAACTGTTTGTTTTATAAACTTCAGACAAAATGAAATATTTTCTTTGCATATCTTAAAATTTTTCAGTTGTTTTCAGGCTCCTTGGTCCTATCTCTTATAGGCTATACCCTTTAAGTACATGGGTGATTATGGCTCTCCACGACTTTTATGTATTTTGTTGCTTAAGAAACTTTTTCACCTTTACCAACCCTCTGTCATTATTCTACCAATAGTAGAATAATGAATAAAGTCAGTTGTTAATTGCTTCCTCCTGCTTTTCTTGCTTTCATTATGTCATGTGAATGCTAAATTATCTAAACCCTATTTTTTCATTATGTGCCCCAGAAATAGGAGCTGTTTTTTTTTTTAGTGTTAGTAACAGTTTCCTTATAGTTTCTATTTTTCTTAAGACTTCCTTGTTGTTTGCATGCTCTGTCCATGGTATTTTCTACATTTGTCAATATATCCACATCTCTGTTGCTTCAAGTCTTTTTGTCTGTGAGCAATCATAAGGCTAACGAGTGTATCAATCAAAAAATAGTGATTAAATACGACAACAATAAGGCCACTTGTACAAAGAATTAAAGCGATTATAGCAGTACTTATTAAAAATGCTGTAACTTGAATAAATATTTTCCTACATACATACATAGCCATGTTTTTTGTGTTTTTTTTTGTTTTGTTTGTTGGTGCAGGACCAGAATTAAGCAAAGTGGGTCCAAAGGATTTGTCAATGATTTGAAACTGGCTTTTACATGGCCAGATGCTCTTTCGGACATCCAGCTCAGGCACTCAGGGTTGTCCAAGTACACAATGTTTTTATCGAGATACCATCTCTAGAAAAGTTGCCATTCAAGGCTTGAAATTGCATCTTAGCCTTTATATATATATATATATATATATATATATATATATATTACGTGAATCATTCATACAAAAAGCAGATAATGATATTATTAAAAATTGTTTGCGAGAGTGATTCTTGCCATTTATATCATTAACTTCCTTATCTGCTTTTTGTATGAATGATTCACGTAATGTAAATTGAACCTGCACCACATAATTGAGATATATATATATATATATATATATATATATATATATATATATATATATATATATATATATACATACATACATATATATGTGTGTGTGTAATATATATATTATTACTTATATATTATATGCACGGTACTTATTAGAAAGCACTCAATATCAGAGATAGAGCTAACATATTTGGAGTTTATGAGCTTGGGTTTCACGCTTTTGCAATCTTCAGACACACTCTCTCTCTCTCTATATATATATATATATGTGTGTGTGTGTGTGTGTGTGTGTGCGATGGGTAAATTGTCGCCGTATTGTATTTTTATTTCACGCATGTGTATTGTTTGTTTTTGATTTTGTTGACTGCACAGTTTGGTAGCATCAGTTGGGCACCGTCTGTTAGAAAAAGACCACCATGACTCAATTCACTCCGCCAGAAATTTGGAAATGGCATGCTGTACTGCTTGGCATTAATGCTAAAAGCACCAATAGGAAAATTTCAGATTGTTTGGGTGTCTGTCTGACGACAATGCAGAGGATTTGGAAAGAGTTGGATGAGTCTAATGGTGATTATGAAGGTACGGCAGCTTTGAAAACTCACTCAGTTCATTCTGATAAGATAAGAACTCATGAATTTGTTAGTCAGGGCATGCCCTGGGTCAAGAGGGTGGCTGCTGGAAGACACTGTCTGGCAACAGGTTTCTGCATCATGCCACACAAGAAGTAGAACCCAATCATAGCTGTCAGACAATTTCTGCAACCACATCATCCCTTTCATCTGGCCACCTAATTCCCTAGACTGCAAACCCCTTGATTATTATGTGTGGCACATAGTTGAGCGAGAGACCAACAAAACTCCTTGTAACACCAAAGATGAACTGAAGGCAAGGATTATGGCAGCCTTCATCAACTTAAACAAGGAGACCCTCCAGAACAGTTGCAGGAGATTCTAAATCTGTCTGGAGGGTGTGGTTGAAGCCAATGGTGATTTTATTGAATAAATTTACTCTAGTATTTCAAGATATTTTTGTGTATAAAATGAGTTACCAGTCTTATTTTCATTTTTGCATAATTTAGATGACAATTTATCCATCGCACCATGTGTGTGTGTGTGTGTGTGTGTGTATATATATATATATATATATATATATATATATATATATAATATGGTGTATCAAAAATATTTTACAAGTTTTGGGGGTGGTTTCCTCATACCAAAACAAGGACAAAAGTTCATACAAACATATGTTCACAAATCCTTCAGTTTTGAGTTATTAAGTTTAAAGTTCATGGTAGACACTGTGAATACTTTTACAAACTTTGGGTGTGGGTTCTTGATACCATAACAAGGTAAAATGTCCATATATATATATATATATGTCCAAAAGGCCATCGTCGTATCTCAACACAGCAACTCATAACAAATGTTCAAAATGTCCTCCGCTTGCTTCTACGCATGCATGCACCTGTTGAATCCTTCACTGTTGGACCCTTTTAAATACTCCCACATGATGTTGAATGATTTTGCAAGTTTCCATGACATGTTGATGAAGTGTCTCTTCATTATTAATGTCTGCTGCATAAACCAATTGTTTTATGTGGCCCTCTAGATAAAAATTCAAGGATTGAGGTCGAGTGAACGTGCAGACCATGGAACTGGTCCTCACTTACCTATCCATCTTTCATGGTAGATGTCAGCCAGTGTATTGCAAACAATGTGAGTAAAATGTTTTGGAAACCTAGCATGTATTAAACGCATACGTCTTATTAGCAGGAGTACATCCTCTAGCAGGTCTGGAAGTGTGTTTGAAATAAAGTCCTTGTAGACAGCTCCTGTAAGATATGATAGGAAAACATGCAGCACAAACTTTCTTAAGACAATGCAAAAACAAAGGATTTGTGAACATGTGTTTATATGAACTTTTGTCCTCGTTTTGGTGTGAGGAAACCGCCCCCAAAATTTGTAAATGTATTTTTGATATACCCTGTGTGTGTATGTATATATATATATATATACAAGCAGATGGCTCCTATTATCACACAAGACTTTCTTAAGTTCTATTTTAGAATTTATTTTAGTTGTTTGACTAATCATTAGGGCACAATGGACTAAAGTCTCAATGTGGTTAATCAATATTTGCAATATGTTATTTAATAATAGCAACCTAAACTGTAACACTGAGAAAAAAAAACCTGACCAATAAAGTAGGTTTAGTGTTGAAGATCATTTTTAAAACAACTTCTTAAGAAATACATAAATGAAAGGTCAGGAGTGGCTTTTTCAAACAGTTTTAAATTGATATTTAACCTGTAGCAGGGGAGGGGAGAAGAGATACATGCATGCCCTTTTCCAAGGACATTTCTGCAAAGGTGAGCACAGCAAACTAGCCCAGAATTTGAACTTGGCTTGCTGATTCTATTTGCTGTGCTAGTATCCATTACACAACCCACACACCATGTCACAACATAATATAAGTAAAAAAAAACATATCAGTTTTAAAAAAATGGTGACCAGGTTAAATTAATCATCTTCTGTAATACATCATAGATGCTAATTTTTCTGTATTATGAGTCACATTATTCTTTTAAAATGTAAAAATTTTTACTGTGGTTTTTGTAATTACATAGCTCTTTGAGGTAGCTTTTATAACTTAAGAATGATGCAGCTCTTTGAGATAGCCCTTTATAGCTTAAGAATGATATAGCTCTTTGAGATAGCCCTTTATAGCTTAAGAATGATGTAGCTCTTTGAGAAAGCCCTTTATAGCTTAAGAATGATGTAGCTCTTTGAGAAAGCCCTTTATAGCTTAAGAATGATGTAGCTCTTTGAGATAGCCCTTTATAGCTTAAGAATGATGTAGCTCTTTGAGATAGCCCTTTATAGCTTAAGAACGACGTAGCTCTTTGAGATAGCCTTTATTGCAGGACTCAGCACTTTTGCTGCGAGATGTGGATGACATTTTTAAGCTACTGGTACATTTATCCCCCAAACAATATTGGCAGATTCATGTGAGTTCAGGCAAAAATGAATACAAAAACATGGAATTTAAGCAATGCAGTATTAATAAATATATTAAATGGACATGTTATGAAAAGGAAAATGAAAGCTGAAGTTGTGAACGGTTCAAAGCAAC
Source organism: Acanthosepion esculentum (assembly GCA_964036315.1). NCBI lineage: Eukaryota > Metazoa > Mollusca > Cephalopoda > Sepiida > Sepiidae > Acanthosepion > Acanthosepion esculentum. The sequence continues at coordinate 89,257,830 of OZ038501.1, forward strand.
CTTCAGTATGTGTCTCTGAGGAACTTACATCCTGACAGAGTGAGAAGGGATGTTGCTAGCAAAACCAAAAAAGAAAGTGGAAGAATCTTTCAAATATTGTGCCCCCTGTGTATATTGTCAGGGGGGCAGTAAATCAATACCTGTGATTATTATCAGTGGGTGGTAATCCAACAATAGCTTTTGAACACCGCAGCTCTTTAAGATAGCCTTTATAGCTTTTGAATGACGCAGCTCTTTGAGATAGGTTATTATAAAAGCTATAAAGACTAAGTAACAATTTCAAAGACTGTGTTTTGCCAAAAAACAGTTAACCGGGGTATTTCTGGAAGATAATGTTTTTAAGATAAGCAGTCTTTGTAACTATAGAGATAGATATCAAACTAATATATAAATAAAATTGTACAATCAAGCCTCTTGAAGAGTGGATGTAATTTCTGTGAAGATTAGCACAGACAAGATAAATTATCCTTCTCACTCCATGTGTAGTATCAGGCCACAGACTCACAACACTTGTGTTGCAGCTGTGGTTTCCATAGCAAGTAGGCTTTGTACAGGGTGGAATTGCCAGTCCCATATCCAATTGGTTTTGAATTCTGAGTTATTCTTCTCCTATATTGGTTTCCAACCAAGGCTAAAGAATCTAGCCAGTGGAGAAAAGAAATGAATTTATACCTTTCCCAAGGGTATTTGTGTAAAAGTGAACACAACATTGGCTGGAATTTGAATTCTGCCTGCTGACCCAACTTTCCATGCCAGTAACATCAAAATTATGGTGAGAAACTAATGCATTGAGTATGTTTTGTAAAAGATCTCTTTTTGTGTTCATATAATCTTTTCTTTGAATTTCTTGATGTTTCTCCAATGTAATCCATATGGCAATTATTACAGGTATGAAACTGAAATAGATGTGCAGGTAGTGTAGTGGTTAGTGATTCAAGAGAAGCAGTTGATAAACTGAGTTCAAATTCTAGTTACATTTATTACATTCAATTTTGCACAAATACCATTGGGGAAAAGTATGAATCTATCTCTTCTCTCCCCCAGTTATGGATTAAATAAGCAGGGTAGACTGGGCTTTCTAGTCATGGTTGGCAACTAGTCTAGGAAAATTCAAAACCATGTGTCTCCCTTGCAAAGCACATATTCACAATCATGAGACCTGTAACCCTATTAGCATTGTAAGGGCATCACATGTACAGCCTGAAAAGTTGCAGTGATGTTTTCTGGGCAATCTTGCCCAACCCTCACCAGGCTGGTTTTAAATTCAAAGTTTTTCCTTCTGCTAGACTGGTTGCCGCTATAGGAACCATTCTGTCCTGATATTTACCCATAGGGATTCATACTTTTCCCCAAGGGTTTTAGCATGTAAGCGAATGTAATGAACTCAACTGGAACTTGAACTCTGCTCTCCAATTCCTCAATCTGAGCCACTGTCAATTAATCCACCACAAAAGCTGTAAAAAAACGGCCACAAAAAGGTTTCTAGAGCTCAAAGTATCTTCATGATATTGACTGCAGTTAATGAGGTAGATAGGTAAGAACTCTAAAATGAGATTTGGTATTTTAGAATTGGGTGGGACAATTTTTTTTACATTTTCAAATCAGTTATCATCTCAAATTCCTATATTAATATTTTTCATTTTGTTTTTACCTGCAGTACATATTTCTTGCTTTCTGAGTGAAGATTTTTTTCTGGTGTTGGTATATCTTGTCTCTTTTACATTTTCAGTTTTTCAGCCACTAAAAACTTTCATTTCCATTCAACTTCACATTAAATCTATTATTCTCTATTATTTTTATTCCTTATATTCACAGTTGTTTGTATTTACCTACAAGCACCACTTGAAACTACATTTGCACAAGTTATCTCACTATCCATAGATCCATTTTTGCATTTTTGATTTTCATTTTGATTATATATATATATATATATATATATATATATATATATATATATATATATATATTAATTCATGTTTCATTAAATAATATAGACAAGTTTTGTCTATTTATTTTAAGTAAGTTTCTTTCATATTATCTGAATAGCTAACTTATCATTGAAAGACTAAAGGAAATCACCATATTGATACATGTTTAAATCCAATCTAAGCTTTCGGTTTACATAAGCCATTATCAAAGATGACAATTCCATTTCAATATATCAAACAATACACGGATGAAACAATAATGATAGTCTGTTTTTGTTGCATGAAAATATATATATATATATATATATATATATATATATATATATATATATATATCTCATGTTTGGATTCTTTAATTCAGAAATATTTTTCCATGGAAATATTTATTTTGCTATTCTGATTATATTACATTCCTGGATTCTACTGTAACAAATTACTGACTCGCCCATGGATTGCTTAATAATTCTGATGATATGCAAGTGTTACTTATGCTATTAAATGAGAAAATATAATTTTTCTCTTTTGTCAGCATGGTAAATGCAATTTAATTTAAGGGTAATAATTTAATTAGGTTAATAAAATGCCACCATATTGTGTTCCCAATACATTTTATTTTTACTGTATATTATTTTACTGCATAGTATAATTTTATTTTGAAAATTTACTTGGTATTTTCCAAAATTAAAACAAATGAAATAAAAAATAAACGTTTATCTCCTTATGAATGTCATTCAACAAATCAGGTTTTTTTTTTAAATTTTACCCCAAGCAATGTGATAAAGCCTCATTCTACTGTCCAAGGGTTGAGTCACCCCCATTCTACCGTCCAAGGGTTGAGTCACCCCCGATATACCGTCCAAGGGTTGAGTCACGCCCGATATACCGTCCAAGGGTTGAGTCACGCCCGATCTGCCGTCCAAGGATTGAGTCACCCCCGATCTACCGTCCAAGGGTTGAGTCACCCCCGATCTACCGTCCAAGGGTTGAGTCACCCCCGATCTGCCATCCAAAGGCTGAATCACCCCTGTTCTACCCTCCAAGGGCTGAGCTATCCTCGTTCTACCCTCCAAGGGTTGAGTCACCCTCATTCGATGGTCTAAGGGTTGAGACACCCTCATTCAACCGTCTGAGTTGAGTCACCCTCCTTCTACCAACTAAGTATTGATTCACTTTCATTCGACAGTCCAGTAGTTGAATCAAGCAGTATTGTAGAGTCTAGGGTTAACCATTATTTTCACGCTATATCCACCTAAACTGTGCCTCTTATTCTGTAACCCTCTAGCTCAAGTGGTTCTTGAGCCTTGTATGGGTTAAACATTAATGTAAAAAAAATAAAAGAAATACTCAGTACTTAGAACTTTCACTGAAGGAAAATTATTACCCTATTTCTCTACATACATTTATAATTTGGCAAAGAATATTTAGTGAAAAACTAATGATATTCAACTGATGATAATTTTATAGCATCTTTTAAATATTCTAAAATGATGAATTTTTGGCTTGTGTCTTGAGTATGGAAAGTGAAACAAGCAAGTCAAGTTCAAATTTCAATTCCGTCTGTCTTCACTTAATACTGATTCTCTTTGAAAATGTATCAATCCACCTCATCTCCCCCAGCTATGGATTAAATAGCAGTGTATATTTCTGCTCTTTAGCTTTGGGTAGTAGCCAGTCTAAAAGAATGAAAATTTGGAGAAGGCAATTTCTTAAGAAGTTATAGAATATTAAAGAAAACAAAACTGGAGAGCCACGATCTCTACAATCTTGAAGGAAAATAGCACAAAAATATTTTGATTTGTAATCATAATTTAATTATTTACAATATATTTAATTCTAGAGTCATCAGGGGACTAGTGTGTCAAATGTTTGTTTAGATTAAGTCTAGGTTAACCATTGGGGTACAAGATGCATGTAAATGGGGGTGATATTTTGGGGGAGGAAAAAAAATTTGGTCGGCAACGACCTTCATTGATGAGTCAGTGTAAAGCACATCAGATCTAATGGCGGTTTCTTCTACAAAGGAGGATGCAGGTGTAGTGGACCATGGGGGTTTTCATGTTGTTGAATTAGAAACACGTGCTGTTTATTCCTGCTAGAAGAAGGTCCAACTACAAGAGCATGGCAGGCTCAAGTTGAGTCCAATTGAAGATGTAAAGAAAACAAACAAGACCTATATATATATATATATATATATATATATATATGTGTGTGTATGTCCATAAATATATGTATTAAACAACAAATTTACAAGTGACAAAGACATTAACATTTGTGTTTGTGTGTGGATGTAAAGAGTTTGTATTTTGGTGAATGTTCGTACATACATGTATGTGTTTCATGGCGTTTTCCCACAAGTGGGCAAAAACACGGATTTCTAGGAGAGATCACATTTTTAAATGTGTCCGCTGAAATGCAAAGTAAAAAAGAGAACGAGGCAAGAAGTTGCCCAGTATTTATAGTGTAGGGAGAGCGACCCCTAGTGAACAATTAAGGAATTAAGGAGGAGTTAACTTTGACACAGGTTTGCATCCTGTTTTTTTTCTTTAAACTGGATAAATCTTCATATAAAAGAAAATTTTTTTAATGAATTAAAAATTGAATTTTAAACATTTTTTTTATACCTTTTATAATAGTTTTGAAAATATTTGTATTTGAAAAAAACAAAAAAAACAAAGTAAATTGAGGTGTTGGTGTTTATTTTTGATAAAATAATTAATAATCATCTCCTTAAATGTTTTCTGCTGATTTACCCTTTATTCTGAGGTGGTGGTATTTAATGTTCAGCTTTTTAACAGTTCATTTTTTTTTATTACTTATAAAAGTCAATCTAATGTGTTTCTACACCAGCCTCCTGCCTTGCCTCTTGAAATTAGACAGACAGAAACTCACACTAATTAAACTGCACATTTTTTTAATCATATTTTGGAAAGGCGTTTTTTTTTTTCTCTTAAATTAAACTTATACTGTTTATATACATTGTTTTAATTATTTTGACTCAAGTTTTTCCATGGTCATTAAAAGAGACATAAAATGAAACATTGTCTTTAAAGTAAAAGATGGAAAAACAATTGAATGACTGTTTCTTTGATGATGATGATGTTATCATCATTGAGAAAAATATTTCATGCTTTGATAAATATATAAAAAATTAATTTTTTTTTTCTATGAGTTCAGTATTATTAGAAATTTAAAAAACTGTTGACATTAAATTAGAAAACGTTCTTTTTAATATGATCTCTATTTGTTAATATATATTTAGTTTAATTATTATGTATGAAATATATTTTTTAAAAATTATTAAGAATTTTTATATTGAATGTTGTTAATGAATTTAAAGAAACTTTCTCATTACAATTTTCTACGAGTGAAATGTTTAAAGTTTTACCAATTTTAAATTTTAATATATATTGTTTTAGTATTATATTTTTATTTTTTATTATATTATTATATTTTTATTTTTACTTTTTATATTATATTTTTATAGTATTATATTATATTTTTAACACTTTTTTTCATGTATTAATGACATCTAATTTGACAGATGTTTATGTGCAAAGATAACTTCTATTTTCACATTTAAAATTAAAGAAAAAAGTGTTTATCTTATCCAATATTGTTAAAATATTTTGAAATATCTGAACCATGATGGATATGATAATGACTCTTCTCAAAGTTGTTGATAAAACCTTCATCAATCAGCAAAAGAAATTCCCATCTTTATTTAAATGCCTCGGTAAACCTATTGCCTAATGATGAAAAAAAAAAATTATTTTTTAACAATCTCTTTCTTCATCAATGCACTTAATTCAGTAGTGAATAATAATCACAATGTGCAGAGAAACTTTCAGATAAAAATTCAGTATCTCCTGCCACATTGATGAGCCAGTCAAAGAGATTCCTTCTTAAAATAAAACCATTTTTCTTTCATGTCACTTTGCAATTTATTCATATAAAATGTATGTTTTATATTGTATAACTCATGCAGTTTTCTTTGTAAAAGAAAATTATCTTTATTCTAGTTTAGCTTGTATTTCTCAGACAAATTTCAAATCATAAAAAAATTTAATTCAGATCCCAGATTGAAACAAATATTTCATGATAAAAAAAAAAAAATTGTTTATATGCAGTTTTTTTAAATTGAAGTAAATATTTTATTTATTTATTTTTAATCAAAGGTCATATTTTCTGTATTTTTATTTAACTATTGTTCATTTCAGTAAGTGTGTTTTATGGAACTTTTTTAAAATTTTTAATGTATGTTTGTCACCATGAACAGGTTGGTATAGAATCCATTATTATTTCATTTAAAAAGCTTGTTTGTGAGTTACCTACCCTTGAAAAGCCATGAAACATTATGGGTCAGATTTTCACTGAACCTTTTCACTTGGGATACAATCATTATTTATAAAACTCATTTGTGACTTAATATTTATTTTAAAGATATTATTAAATGTTTGACAGTAATCAGTATATCAGTATTTCTCCTATTCTTATTGCTGTTAGTCAAAAACTTGATGTCTCTGCAGACTTATCCATTTTGTCATGACATAAAATTTGTTTCATACAGAATATAAACATAGAATTTCATATTTGTTCATAAAATATTTAGTATTTATTATAAAGCAAAGTTTTTTTTAAATTTTATTTTAAAGCATTACTGATATGTTTTTATATCATTTAATTCTGGCAGTGGAATTAGCAATGGCTAGATAAAATTATTATAGTTTAAAAAAAAAAAAAGAAGAAAAACTGATAAAAATACAGGAATTGTGTCTGAGCTAAAGATTAATGTCTTTTCCGACTACATTCGTAAGTGGATTATAGCATATTTTTTTTTATATTTAATCACCTTTGCAACAAGGCATAACAAAAACCCACAAAAATATAAATCTAAAATAATAGAAAAAGAAAAACAAGAATATATCTTCTTTTTTTTCTTTTTCTCTTTTATGGTTTTGTGTAAGCCTCTCAAAATTAAAAAAACAAACAAATACTGACAGAAATGATATTTTGATATAACATTCATCAATCCCCTAAGGAGGATTTAGGGTCTAAGAAATTTGTTACAAGTGTATACTATTGATATTAGCCTTAGCTTTGTGATGTAATAGATCACAAACCAAAAGAAGGATAAACAACACATTGAAGATTTCAGGTGGATAAAGCCTGTTTGCCTTGAAAGTCAGCATTCAAAATCCCTGCTGGCTTGTGGGTAAAAATACAGCAATGAAGCAAGCCACTTGAATTCATTTCTCTGTTTTTTTTTTTTTCGTTGAACTTGATATTTCTCTAGAACACTACTGGTATTATTACTATTATTATCTTCAAAAATTTAAATACAATATCTTTCTGAAATCTGTTTTTTTTATTGTCCTTTCTCATTACAAAAGTCTTCTCATTTTCTTTCACTCTCAGTAAATTATTTTGTTTTAGTGGCATTATTGCCTTGCTTAGGGAAAAAAAATGAAATTCTTATTCTTTCACTGCTTTCATTCTTGCTCATGGCATTAATAATAATAATAATAACAATTAGTGTGAATCTGCAAAAATTCCCAGTATTTAAAAAAAACTTTTTTACTTTAAAGTCTTATACAACTGCGACCTTGAAGTACATGTGCAAATTCATCTTTTCACTGCTAATGTAAACTTTAAATATTTTATCAAGCTATTTGCATCTGGTAATTTATATGAAATAGGTAAAAAAATATGCAAAAACAGTGTTTTAGCATTTTTAAAATAGGTTTTTATGAAATTTGATAAAGTATGTCATAAAGAACTGTTGGAATTGCTAATAACCTTCACATATTTGGGAAGGATATGAGAATAATCCAGAACCCAAACTGGTAGTAAACCATCTGCATATGAAAACATATAACATCTACAATAGAACACCTCAAAACTATATATCTATAAAAAATATGTTTAACCTAAAAGCATAAAATTATGTACAAAATATGCAGTTAAAAGCATAAGATTGTTTTCAAAATATTTTCTGTGTTCTTGAATTCTGTTCTTTTATTGTCCTCTCTCCTCACTAAAATCTCATTCTCTTTTACTCTCAGTAACCCCTTGCATCTTAGTGGCATTATTGCCATCTTCTGTCTTCCTGAAACCTGTTCTTTTATTGTCCTTACTCCTCACTAAATCCTCCTCATTCTCTTTCACTCTCTGTAATCCCTTGTGTCTTAGTGGCTTTATTGCCTTGCTTGGGGTGAAGTGAATGAAAATAAATAAAAACTACTACTTGAGAGTAAAGACATTTATGAACATTTTTTTTTTTTGGTTTTTTTTTGAAAACTGCTTGGAGTTAAAAATTTTAAAATTGAACCTCCTCCGGCAAAAGTATAAAATTATGTACAAAATATCTGTAGTTGAAGGCATAAAATTGCATTCAAAATATTTACATTTCTGGATTAAATAACCGTTAGGGGTTAATATGCCACTAAACAAAAACAACTGAACTGCCTGCATATGGACAGAAAATAAATTCAGTAAATATGCAAAAACAGAAAAGGTTTTAGACAAAAATGTGTCTTCTCTTCTGAGATGAGAGAATGCTAGAAGTTATTATTGTCAGTCAAAATCTTACCAGCATAGGACATGTAGATGACTTAGTGCTCATAGCAGACGCAGAAAGAAAGAACTCTTATAGAAGGTAGTGAAGGAATGAGATGAAAGGACCGAACATCAATTGCAAGAAGACAGAATGCATGCTTGTTAGTAAAAGGACGAGTCCAACATGCAAATTACAAAATGGAGATACCAAAATCAAACAAGTGCAGCAATTTAAACATCTGGGAAGTGTTTTAACAGAGGACAGAAAGCGTGACACTGAAATTTGAAGGTGCATTGGGATAGGGAAAAGATGCCTTCCAAAAGCTGAGTAAAGAGTACTCAACTATTGCATAATATCAGTCCTCCTATAGGGCAGGGAATGCTGGACAATCTCACAGATGAAGAAAAGACTTGAAACAGTGGAAATGTTGTTCTACAGAAGGATGCTGAGAATACCATGGGCTAAACCTGTGAGCAATGACAGTTTTAGAGAAAATGTAAACAAAAATGATACTTATACTTAACTTCAGAAAGAGATAGTTGAAATTTCTAAGGCACATAATGAGGAAAGATGACTTGGAAAGTGTGATACTCACAGAACAGATTAAAGGCAAGCGGGGACAAAGGAAAACAATGAATAACCTATCTAGTGAGCTTGAGTAAATGGCTGGAGTGATAACAAAAGGACAAAATTTATTAAAAGCTACAAAGGAGAGGAAATTGTGATGAGCTATGATCATTAAAACCCTGAAGGTCATGCCACATAGAAGAATAATGTCTTTTAATTATGAATGTTTCCTTATAAGGAAATGGTTATTCCTATCATTAGCATTAGTGAGACTAAATATTGTGTCGAGTTTTTCCTTTTTTAACATGCCACATAGAAGAAGAATGTCTTTTAATTATGTTGAGTGGGGCCCATGGAAATTCAATGGTTTTTGCTAATTTTTATTACTATAACTAATCATTTTGGGATGGCATTACGATACCATTTCACTGAAGCAGATTAAACACAGGAGAGTATTGTTTTCTCTGTCTTCCCTTCTGCTATACCAAAAATTTGTGGGTAGGAGTAAGCAATATATTACAAGGTGTAACATACATGCTAACAAACTACAGAGCAAGCAGAATTGATGATGATGATGATAATAAGCTGGACTCCTAAAAATTTCATGTCGTTTTATAATTAAGACAACCTGTTATTTCACATCATACCTTTTAGCTGTATCTTCTTGTTCTCTCTCTCTTATCCCTTTCAGTCTTTGTTGGCTATCTCAAGGCTATAAAAACATGGATCAGTTTCATCTGTGAATAGGAAATCTGAAAATATTTTTTATTGCATCCTCTCTTTATCTTTCTTTTGTTCTCTCTCTCGAAGAATTTAAATCGATCACAACTTTTATCATTTTCCATTCTAACCTGACTTTCTCTCTTTCACTTATTGGCTGTTGATATCATGCTAATAAATCTATGTATATGGAAAAAAAATATTGAAAATTTGAAAATTGATTATGAGTTTATATCATCTGCTATACGTTTTGGTAAGTAGTAATATTTTTAAATTTTTTTAATGCAGATGCATCATGTCAAACATTTATTTGTGGTTAATTTTAATTATTATTTTAGTATTATTCATTACTTGAAGACTAAAATGGATATCACATGTAACGCTAAGAAAAAATAATGACAATCAAAATGTTGACTTTCCACACCACTTCAAACAAAAGGTCAGGAAGGAAACCGCCATCAGTACTAGAGTGATAAGAAGACTTGAGAAACCTATTTTCTTGAAAAATTGTTTTAAAGAAAAATTTTATAAATTTCATCTGACAATAATGCTAATTGTCATTGAAAAGCTGAATGTTTCCTTATAAGGAAATGGTTATTCCTATCATTAGTATTACTGAGACTAAATATTGTGTAGAGTTTTTCCTTTTTTAACAAAAATACTCAGAAATAATGACTAGACCTCTTCCTCATTGAAACTAGGAAAATCAGGAAAAGTGATCATTAAATGTATCTTCTACTGCATTAGTCAGGCGAATGATGACATTTTCTTAAGATGGTTGTTGCTATTCAATTTGTCTTTGTTGATGAACGGCTGAAAATGGGGAGAGGAATTGGAGATCAGATGTCAAGAAGAAATCAAAAAAATAAAGGGAAAAGAAAACAAAAAAAAAAGGATGCAATTTTATTTTGACTCAAAATAAAATCTGTCAAGTACTCACCTGAAAAGTACTTAGTAACAGCAAAATTAAAATTAAACTAGTGTTGTTATTCTTTTCTTAAATTTTTATCGGGTTTTAATCCTGTGTTAGTCACATGGGGTGATTTGTTATGCTCAAATTTTTAAAGTACTTTTAATTTCTAATTGGCAACTTGTGCCTTTTGCTCCTTCCTACTACTCTCCTAATTCAGTGACAGAGTGTAGCATATTGTGTGGGGCAATTGTAGCTCGGTTGCCATGGGGGACAGACGCCGGGAGACTGTCCATTTTTCGGAAATCCCAGGTGACTAATACAGGGTTAAGGAACGTCCCCTTTTTTAAAAAAACATTTGAACTTGTTAATTTCTGTCTGAACTTTTGGAATGAGGAGTTATTATTTACGTGTGGACTATTTTCCTCATCTTTGTTGTTATTATTACCTGATCGCCTTCTGTCTGAATTTCTGTGATGAGTAATCATTATTTACATTTTTTTTTTTAAAGTTTATCACCCCAAGCAAGGCTGGAAGCCACTAGCACGCAAGGGGTTACAGAAGGTTTGGAGGAAGAGCAGATAGGAGTGGTAAAGGAGAGGATGTGGAGAAAGATAGTGGATCGATCAAGGCAAGGGGGTTACAGAAGATTTGGAGCAAGACCAGATAGGAATGAAAGGTGAAAGGATGTGGAGAAGGGAAGTAGATAGATCAAGGCAACTGGAGATGTCGATTGACGTTACAATTAAATAGTTGGAGATTGTATTTGTCAGGGAAACAGGAATAAGGAAGGGAGTTCCATAGGTGAGATGTGTGAGACACGAAGCTATTGGAGTAGAAGATATGTCTACATCTAACAGTTTCAACGGTGAAGGGGTGGGAACGGGATGCCAGCTTCGTAGGACGTTTAAATCCATGAGGCCTAGGAACCAGCGAAAGCAGCTCCTCGGAGCAATTACCGTGAAAGTATTTGTAAAAAAGACAGAGCGAGGCAATGTCACGTCTGTAAAAGAGTGACTGCAGACGAGATGACAGATCAGGGCCAATTACATACAGACTATGGTCTTCATCTTTGTTGTTGTTATCATAATGTTTCAGTTGTTGTAGCCTCTGGGCAACCTTCAGGGAATTTTGAACTGAACCCTTTATTTAATCTACTGGGATAGACTGTTATTCTGCTGACCATGTCTAAGAATATCTCTTCTAGTTCTTATTTAATGTTAGTCTGTTATTGCTCACCCTGTTTCTGCAGAGTTCTTGTATGTGCTGCCCACCTTGAGTAAAATTGGGTAGATGAAACTGTTTTGTGGCTGTCAATTATTGTTTTAATCAGCAGAATAGAAGCTCTTAATCCTTGAGTGATAATCTATCGGGATGGAGACTTGGTAAAAAAAAAAACAAAAAAAAAATCATTCCCCAACAATTTGGCCACTTAAAGATATGTGCTGACCCAAAGAAAAAAAAAATCCCCAAAAACACAATACCAAAATTCTTCAGTTATATAAGTTATGTAATCTGTCACAAGTAGAGATAGCACATATGCTAGGCCACAAAAATCTCCTGAGCCAACCAAGCATAGAAATGAATACAATTACAATATAGGAACAGTAATAAGGAATACCAGAGAAAAGCAATAACAACAAAAATTGCAATATGAATTCTGGTAAAAAACACAAATGATAACAGCAAAAATTGCAATATGAGCACTGGTAAAAATGGTTGCTGAAGACATTAGGTTTATGAGTCCCAGAAATTCATACACAGATGTCCTCCAAGTCACATGGCACAGTGAATAAAGGCGTTAGTTAGATCCAGTGACAGGACCCAAAAGGGTGTGAGTTCATACCTGGTAAAGGCGGTGGAGAATTTGGAGAGAGGAATTAACAGGAGATAACTGACATCCATTAGACATGGAACTAGAACAGTCTACCCCAGTGAGCGAAATAAATGTTTTAGTTTGAGATTCCAACCACCTGAAGAAGGCCGGAGCGTACAACAGCCGAAACACTGATAAATATGGCAAAGATGACAAAAGTTTGAACAATGTAAATAATGTACATAATACCTCATCTCAGATATAAGACAGATATATTATCTTTCAATTGATGGTGATTTTTTTTTTGGAGGGGGGGGGGGCAATTTAAAATTTTTATCTCCAAGCATTTCTCAAGTAGTAGTTTTTATTTATTTTTACTCATTTCACTCCAAGCAAGGCAATAAAGCCACTAAGATGTAAGTGGTAACTGAGAGTGAAAGAGAATGAACAGGTTTCAGGAAGACAGAAGATGGCAATAATGCCACTAAGATGCAAGGTGTTACTAAGAGTGAAAGAGAATGAGAAGACTTTAGTGAGGAGAAAGGACAATAAAAGAACAGGTTTCAGGAAGACAGAAGATGGCAATAATGCCACTAATATGCAAGGGGTGACTGAGAGTAAAAGAGAATGAGATTTTAGTGAGGAGAGAGGACAATAAAAGAACAGAATTCCGGAACACAGAAAATATTTTGAAAGCAATCTTATGCTTTCAACTGCATATTTTGTACATAATTTTATGCTTTTAGGTTAAACATATTTTTTTTTATAGATATATAGTTTTGAGGTGTTCTATTGTAGATGTTATGTGTTTTCATATGCAGATGGTTTACTACCAGTTTGGGTTCTGGATTATTCTCATATCCTTCCCAAATACGTGAAGATTATTAGCAATTCCAACAGTTCTTTATGACATACTTTATCAAATTTCATAAAAACCTATTTTAAAAATGCTGAGGCAATTTGCGCATGCACTTCAAATGGAATTTCTGCAGCTTCCAACTATTGTTATTCTTAATGTCATAAGTAAGAATGAAGGAAGTGAAAGAATAATAACGAATAAGAATTTCATTTTTTTAAAAATCATTTTTCACTAAGCAAGGCAATAATGCCACTAAGACACAATAGTTTACTGAGAGTGAAAGAAAATGAGAAGATTTTTGTAATAAGAAAGAACAATAAAAAAATCAGATTTCAGAAAGACAGAAGATAGTAATTGGTGTTTCATTTAAATTTTTGAAGGTGGCAGGCAGGTAAGCAAGAAACAAGAGATTTCCACAAGCGTGAAGTGGAAGAAAAGAAACTATTAGAATAAAACTTAGAATTACATCGAGTTATTTCAACAGTAAAGTGGTGAAATTTAGTTACCAACCTAGTATATATATCATCGTACTCGGGATCATTGAGTCAAAGTGAATACCATGATCCTTTCTTTAGTTGCATAGTATGTGCTTCTCCAGGACTACATACAGTTTTGAATTCAGAGTTTTCCTTCTCTTAAACTGGTTGCCCTCCAAGGCTGTAGAACCCAATCTGCTAATGAGTCGACTGTAGTCGGGATCATTGAGTCAGTGCGAATGATCCTTTCCTTAGCTGCATAGTATGTGCTTCTCCAGGACTACATACAGTTTTTGAATTCAGAGTTTTCCTTCTCCTAGACTGGTTACCAACCATCCCTACCGAGCCCAGACTGCACTAATATTTACGAATAGTTGGAGGTTTTGAATTCAGAGTAGTCCTTCCTCTAGACTGGTTACCAACCAAGGCTCTAGAACTCTGTCCTGCTATTTGCTCATAGCTGGAGAGAGAAGAGATGGATTCATACCTTTCACAAAGGTATTTGCATGGAAGTGAATTTTAGCAAACTTGACTGGAATTCAAACTCAGTTCTCCAATTCCTCAATCCAAGACCCTATCCATGACTCCACTGTGCCTCAACATGTGCCAATCTAGGTCTTTCTTTATGATTCCTTGGGGAACGTAGGGCCACAACAACACCTCTCCGACGGATGCGGTTCCAGGTGATCCTGTTCAGCTCGGCCCATGTTGTGCCGTCAGCCGTCACCTCTGCGTTAACACTTCTGCACCAAGTCTGTTTTGGTTGACCCCCCCCCCTTTCACTTCCCTTGTGGATTCTACTCAAGGGCCTGACCGGTGACACTAGAAGCAGGCTTGCAGAGTGTGTGGCCAATCCATCCCCATTTCCGTTTCTTGATGTCAATCTCATTTGTGGCTTGTCTGGTCTTGTCCCACAGTTGGTCGTTAAAAACGACTTCCAGCCATCTGATATTGAGGATGTTCCTGAGACATTGTGCCAATCTAGTATTGTGCTTAAATTGATACACTTGAGGGAGTGTAATTAAATTATACCAAAAGATGAAGAGTCCCAAATATATGAATTTGTTACTGATGTCATATACCTTACATCAATAATTGAACCATAGGCCTTTTGTTTCTTTTTCTATAATGTCAACCCTGTGGTTCCCTGTGATAGCAAATGAGTCAGGCATTTATTCTTAAATAACTGAAACTGTAGTTAAAATTTTATCTTAAAACTGTCTGGAAGTATTTTAACTTTGATCAGATAGCATTAATAAGTATACGTTTGTCATTTTCTTTTCTTGGTGACTTATTATAGTACTAAAATCTGCTTCTGGTGATTCAGTCTAGCCATGAGTTACTAATTTATTTTGCTGCTTGGTTTTTTATTTAAAAGATGTCCCAGTACACTCATTTTGAACTAAACTGATGTATTTCAGTTGTGGACCATCAAGTAAATAAAAATGTAAAAGAAAAAAGAAATTGACATTTTAGATGCACATTGTTGAAAGAGTTTTGTATGTGTTTTCTTATCAAACATGGCAGGTCATAGCAACACATCTGAATATTGTAAACGTGACTTTTTGAATAATTATTTTGAAACTTTACTGAAGATTTTTCATTGTATTGTTTGCGGCATACAGTAATCATTAAAAAAAAAAAAGATTGGAGCAAAACAAAAATAACCCAAAGAATAGTAGGTGGGGAAAAAGAAAACGTTTTTAACTATGTTTTTTTTAACAATAGGAAAAGAATGGACACTATTTACATTATTCAGACTATTGTCTTCATCTTTGTCGCCATATTTATTACAACGTTTCGAGAACAGTCTACCCCAGTGAGTGAAATAAAAGAGTTCAGTTCGACATTCCAACCACCTGAAGAAGGCCGGAGCATACAATGGCCGAAATGTTGTAATAAATATGGCAACAAAGATGAGGACAATAGTCCGAATAATGTAAATAGTGTACATAACACCTCATCTCAGAAATATAGACAAATACTGAAAAGGAATGAGTTTAATTTTTGTCTCTCAATAACTTCATTATTTTTTCTCATATATATGGCCTGAAGATGGTGTTTAAGCATGAAACAGACTTTCTGCTGGGTGCTGACCTCAGTGTCCACTTTCATATTTCCATAGGTTCTATCCCTGATATTGAGCACTTTAATCCATAAATGCAGCATAATGTAAGACTACATTGACGAACTACTTTCGTTGGTTCTCAAACTGCATGAATTTAAGCGTGCTACTAGGTTGGCATCTCAGTCCCACCCTTTCACTGTCGAAACTGTTATATGTAGCCATCTCTTCTACTCCAATAGCTTCATGTCTTGCACTTCTTGTGTGTGGAACTCCCTTCCTCTTACTTGCTTCCCTGATAGCTGTAATCTTCAATTATTCAAATGCAATGTCAATCGACATCTTCAGATGCCTTGGTCTAATTCGCCATCCTCCTCTTCATCCTTTCCTATATCACACCTCTTTACTCTTGCTCCCATTCTCTGTAACCTCTTGCGTACTAGTGGCACTCGTGCCTTGCTTGGAGTGAAATGCTTAAAATACATATATATACATACATATATATATATATATATATATACATATATATATATATATAAAATTTCACTGAAAATGACTAGCAAGGTATTTCAACATTTTCCGACTTATTTAAAGCTGAAACTGTTTGAATTATAAGAATAATGCTTTATTCTTTTGTTTCCTTTTTATCTTTCATTTTTTGTGAATTAACAATTTTTTGGAGAATAACAATTTCTCCAGATAAGTCCTACTATTTAATCCATAGCTTGTGGGTAGGAGATGGTTTCTTACCTTTACCGATGTTATTTGCACATAAGTGAATGTAACAAACCCACGATTCTGATTTGGTTAGTTTATATATTTTACATAACCTTAAAGCTTATGAAGATAATTGCTCTGGATAGTATAGGGCTATATAGGGATGATGGTCTTATGATTGCAAAAAACTCTATGAGAATTAAAGTTGATAAAGTTAGAAAATGATTCATAGGGAATTTAAAAGTTCAGATCTTATGGTGAAAATATTTACTAATATCAAACAAGTTGATTTTCTAGCTGTAACGGATTTAGTCTATGAAAATTTTCAGCCTTATGTGAAGAACAATACAAACCCAGTCTATATCCATCTTAATTCCAATGACCCACTGTCTGTAATCCGAGATATTCCTTCCTCTGTAGAACGTCCGATTTGCAAACACTCTTCTAACAAAGAGGTGTTTGAAAAACATAGAAGTGTGTACAATAAAGTTCTTCAGAATAGTGGGTATAAGTCTACTGAAATTCAGTTTAAAGAATATGATTGTAGTTAAAAGAAAAGAAATTGAAACAAAAAGATCATCTGGTACACACCTCCATTTAACTAATTGGTTACTACAAAGTCATGCCATAAGTTTCTAAAATTAATTGACAAACATTTTCTGAAAACCAACCCTCTTAGTAAAATTTTTAATAGGAATACATTAAAACTTAGCTATAGTTGTACTAATAATCTTGATGAAATAATAAAGTTGCACAACAATAGAACACTTAACCAATTTAATAATTTTAACCATAATGCAAGTACTAATGCAAATATTATTAAGGACAGCAACCAATGTAATTGTAGGAATCCTAGCCAATGCCAATTGTCTAACAAATACTTCTATCTCCTCAATAGTAAATCCGAGAGTTGAAAAGTTTTATATTGGCAGCACCACAAACATTTTCAAAATATTTTTGAAAGTTGAAAGAAGAAAATAAAACCCGTAAAGTTAAATGGAAAATTTTAAAACTAGATAGAACATATAGATCTTTAAATGAATCTTGTTTCCTGTGATTACAGGAGAAGATGCAGATAATCAGATTTTTAAATAAGGATGATTTATTAAATCAAAGATTCAAGCTGTCAATTGTAAACATTTTTTACCTCTGACCTTACAATCTTGTTAAAATTTAAAATTTGACAATCACTTTTATGTTGAATAATCTTGTGGTAAACATTTAAAACTTATTCTGAGTTAAACTTTTTTCAATGTAATATAGTTTGTACATTATTCCTCTAAAATTACTGGTAATATTTTATCTAGAGGTTTATATGTTTGGCTGACATTTTATCATTATCTATTGCTTTGGTTATTAATTCCCTATATATAACCCCTTAGTTTATCAGTGTCATTCCATTGAGTATAATATATACATTTTATTATTTTATATGATCTTATTATATATATGATATTTATATGATCTGTTTGTTTAGTTCATTCATTTATTTAAATATTTTGTTTTTATTTTCTGTTTTCTTATTTTGTTAAATATTTTTCTTGTTTTTTCCTTCTTTTATTTCTTAAAGAGCCATATTATTTACAAACTATAAAATAATTTTTGTTAAATTACGTTACTTCTTAAATGAAAGTGTCAACCATTCATCATCAACATTGTAGCAAAAATTCTGTTTCAAATATGCATCCGTTACAATTTTGAATCTTTATTTCATGACATCTTAACAAAGATCATTTTAATTGGTTGAAGCAATTATCAACATAACATGTCTGGCTACTTTACATTTCTATATTTTCCTTATATTTTATTTTTTTCTCCTTTCTTCCTTTTCTCTGTAGAAAAGACTATATCTTGTGTCTTTCTTTCTTGATCTTTTTATTTTCTTACTTCTTTTTTCGCAAGAAACGAGGTTGTTTGTAAGTAAATATTAAAAATTGTAATAATCTTCATTTACAGTGTAACCCGGATATAAGAGAGTTGTCAGGACCTGAAACGAAGTCTCTTATATCCGGGTTTCTCTTATATCCGGGTTTGGTCTATTATATATACATTAACACAGGCTCTAATTTGGGACCAGAGTAAATCTCTCTTATATCCGGGTTTCTCTTATATCCGAGTTACACTGTACTACCACCTGATGAGATGATATGCATCAAAACATGAGTGCATTTATGTAGCAGTTTTCACGTGTTCTAATGTAATATCCTATAATAAAGTATATATATATATATATATATATATATATATATATGTATGTATGTATGTATGTATGTGTGTGTGTGTGTGTGTGTGTGTGTGTATGTATATATATATATATATATATATATATATATATACTTTATGAAAAATTAACTTCATCTTGGCACTTGGAATGTACGAACTCTCCAGGACAACAACTCAGCACCAGAAAGAAAAACAGCTCCGGTCGCATTGGAGCTAAAGAAGTCCAACATTGATATAGATGCACTGAGAAGTAACCATCAGTCGACTACATGAAACAAGAAAGCAAAATAAGACAACTAACAGTGTTCCTGCTGCACTTGGATACAATGCATTCTCCTGTACTGTTTGTGGTCTTTTGTGCAATTCTCGAGCCGGTCTCAAAAGTCATGCCCATCATAGGCATGCAGATAATTAGTTTGTGGTCATCGGAACCTCATACATTGAACACGATTGGAGAATCCATCATCAACAATATATATATATATATATATATATATATGTATATGATGGAGTTTGTACATTCCACTTGCCAAGATGATGTTGATGTTGTTTCATAAATTGTATGTATGTATGTATATATATATATATATATATATATATGAAGAAATATAGTCTTAAAGTGTGCTATATTTATGGGATAAAGTGCTCAATATCAGAGATAGAGCGTGTGTAAATATATACTTTTATATATATATATATATATATATATATATATATATATATATATATATATAAATAAAAAGATTACTTAACTTTTTAAATATCAATTTTTATCCTAACATCAATATTTCTTAGTAAAATTTCTAGTCATCAGGGGTTGTGGTTTTGAATGGTATTTCCAATGTCTTTTCATACTGAGCACTATATATGAAAATATCTGCTGTTTCTTAAATCTTATATAGCGGCAATCAGCTCATTATCAAGCAAGGCTCTTTCTTGCTTATTTATTAATTTGTACGCAGAAATGTTGCCAGGGATACAATGAATCATTAATAAAAAATACGCACAAGAAAATAAAGCAAAAAAAAGAAAAAAACACCTGTGCATATAAATGATTTAGGGGGCATAACACTTGCATTGCACTTGATGCATCTTTCACATTGATTGTATTTTGTTTGGAAAACAAAAGTTAAGACATCTCATCACTGAAAAGCCAAAGGATTTGAATTCAGAGTATCCATCTCTTAAGTATAGATTATTTAACAAGAACGAGGTGTCGCTCATTCCCAGTGGACCTAGTGCGTACCTAGATACCAACCCAGGTATTTCTGCATCCATGAAGAATGTTTTAGTGCACTAATCGAAAACACATTAACCGATATATATATATATATATATATATATATATATATATATAACTGTTCATTTATTGTGTATTTTGTGGCATAGTAATTGTGAGTTCAATCTCTAGACTGGGTAGTACAGGCTCAGACTCGGTGGAGACGAGCAATAAGAGCAAAATGCAACATCCAGGATGTGAACAATCTGGTCTTGTAGATTAAATAAAATGTTCTGTTTGAAATCCCCTGAGGCTCACATGGATTGAGAGACATCTAAAGAATGCTAGTGGTCTGCTTTGCTTTTTATGCGCTGTGCCCCTTCAGGACGTTGGCGATCATGGCCCTCTACATCTTCCTGTCTCTTGTCATTCTTAATATGTTTTGTCTTGTTATTTCTTCCAAACCCTGTTCTATCATCTATTTACTCACATTTATCAAGTATGTTACACACTGCTTTCCTCTGTCCCTCTTTCTCTCAATCTGCCCTGTGAGTTTCAGGCTTTCCAAGCCCTCCTTCCTCATTATGTGCCCCAAAAATTTCAACTGCCTCTTCCTGACGTTAAGTATAAATTTCTTTTTTGATTTCATTTTCTCCAAAACCTTGTTGTTGCTCACATGTTCAGCCCATTGTATCCTCAGCATCTTTCTGTAGAACCACATTTCTGTTGCTTCAAGTCTCTTCATCTTTGAGGAGATTGTCTAGAATTTGCTGCCATGCAGGAGGACAGATATCACAGTATCCAAAATGTTGTGAAAATAACATTAGTCTGACTGTAAATAACACCTCATCCTAAAAACTCAAAGAGAAATTTAAATTTTCCTTGATGGTAATTAATGTAGAAAACTATATACTTCATATAAAATTTAATTATTTAGTTCTGGATGAAATTTAAAAAAAAAAATAATACAAGGGACTGGCTTAGAATTTGAATGACCCAGAAAATGTCAAACTGTTCTTAAATCCACTAATCTAATATATTCTCTTATGGCAACATGGAATTTTGTTTGGATTGTTATGCCAAGAGATGTAGTTAAACTCAATTCTTTAGAGATTAAATTAATCTTATTGAAGTTCTGATATTTTTAAATATCTCGGTTCAGCTCGTTAACTTGTATAAAAATAAAACTCCATCAAATCCTGCAATTTTTCTAATTCTATTTACATTAATACATATTTTAAAACAAGAGCTTGATTCCCATTTAAAGATTAGATAAATTGCTGGTAGAAGTTCTACCATATTGTGAAAAGATTAACGGTTGGCTTTCTTGACAGCATGGTAGAATTCTGTTTTATTATGATTTACTCTGACTTTGCTGAACCGTCAGAAGAATAAAAATATCTTTTGCTATTTAAATTTTTATATTATCAATTCTTTACAAAAAGTCTCTAACCACAAAGTACAATGTTAGAATTCTGTAATAGTTATTTTAAGATCTGGGTAGAATTACTGGGATTTTAGTTATGGTTCCAGACTAAAGATTAGATTTACTAATCTTGGGTTAAAAAAAGGATGCATATCATATAATCTGAATTTTTGTGTCCATTTTTTTTTTTTTTTTATAACAGGGCCCACCTATGCTTTATACTGTAACTATGCTGACGAGGCCTTAGTTACAGTTTCTGGGAAAGAGAATGTTACCTAGTGTGATCAACAATTTGAACAAGGCCAGCACGCTCAAGCCCTCAGCCATGATGACTCGTAACTTCGTGCTAGCACAGCTATCGACAGCTCCCAAGGGTTCTGTCTAGCCACTTTCTCTCTCACAAGGTTTGGGTCAAACCCTGGTATGGTTCTCAGGCACTTTCCAAAT
>OZ038501.1:89287258-89334758 GCA_964036315.1 Acanthosepion esculentum
TATAGGACAATTGACATTATATAGCAGTTCACACTTTTCATTATTTCTGATAAATTTTCCTGTTTCTTAATACTTTGTTTAACTTTTGGAAGGCATCTTTTTCTTGGCCTGTTCGGTTTCCTCTGCCTATTGTTTTGATGAACACTGATATTACATCTCTTTTTCGTCATCCGATGAGGAATTAGTTTTTATATAGAAAATAATTTTACATTATTTATTAATAACATTAATAGGTTTGCATTTATAAATTAGAAAACAATTTTTATGAAGATTATAAATTTTAATAATCTGTGGTGGGGGGCACAAAATTTTATTATGGATTTAAAAACACATTTCAATAGTATATATAAATATATAAAACAAAGAAGGGAGAAGAGAAAAGATAAGAAAAAATATTATTCACCATAAAGTGGTGAATCAAAAAATACAAGGTGTGGCAGAAAAACCTCCCACATAAGTATAAGATTTCAGCGAGAGGAAGACATCATTACCACTCATGTCTTACCATTTGGGAGGTATATGTGGGAGGTATTTCTGCCACATCCTCTATAACAAAGAGGAAACATCAAAAAATATAATTGATTGTTCCTTGCTCTTCAATGCTCAATTGAGGATAAAACATGTAAATATGTGCACAATAACTATAAAAAGTGAAAGCGGAAAAAGTACTATCAGAGAATCAGCAATATAGATCATAGATTACATTAAAACACAGTTAATATTCTTTTTCCTTACAAAGAGAAGGCTGCTTAGGCTTAATATCCATGGTCTCAAGCACATTCAAATGGTAATCAAAATGTGCTCTATTGACTACTGTGAAAAGATCTTTAGCGAACAACAAGGCAGATATCTGATTATTTATTTGGTTTTCTGCAATCACAAAGCTGGAAGTATAAATAAGTCTATACAAATTTTCATACTTCCCTCTAGAGATCTTCATTGGTACATGTGGATCAGTTCTTTATTTTTATACACACACCTGAGATATCTGGTGAATTACATCACATCAAGTGATTTATTTTTTAATATGCATACCACAAGTGACATAATTTGATCTGGTAAATTTTCAACTGGAATGTACTTCATCCACAAAGATTATTTAAAAAAAAAAACACAGACAATAATATATATATATATATATATATATATATATATATATATGTATGTATGTATGTATATATAAATAAAAAGGAAAGAACAGTAAGATATAAAATCCGGTGTTCTTATAGATATTTTTATTTTTACACAATAGTGCTCAATGTAAATTTAAATTTACAGAGCATTAATATATATATATATATATATATATATATTATTTAAAAATATGTTTCATCGTGACACAGGAATTACTGTGTTTCGGAACTAAAGACTAAACTTTAAATTAAAGTTAAAATTTAGTTTTTAGTTCCAAAACATGGTAATTTCTGTGTCACGATGAATACATATTTTTAAATAATAATATTATAATATTATGCTCTACTGTCTATCAAGCACTGGTTTTTAAAAATAAATGCTAAAGAACTGTAGATTATAAATTTGACTGTTGTTCTTATTTTGATGTAGGTATGTGTGTGTGTGTGTGTGTATATATATATATATATATATATATATATATATATATATATATAGTTAAACCTAGAGAGCCAGTCAAACCTACCAAGGTTTCACCTAATGAAGGTTTTCCAAATGAGTATAATTTCTTATACTTATAAGATTACTACTACTACTAATAATAATAATATATATATATATATATATATATATATATATTTCTGAATAATTAATGGATTTAATTTTAATCCAACATCTTTATTACTTGAAACATTACTATTAGTGGAAATAATGGCCTATTCCATTTTGATTGTGAGGAAAGGCGGGAAAGACATATAAGTGATGCTGTTTGATTTCAGTAGGAAAAGGAAAGAAAGAAAAAACAAAATTTAAACAGGAAAGCTGTGAAATGTGTATGGGTACCACTAGTAAAGTAATAATTTATAGATGTTTATGAGACATTGTGTTAATCAACTATACTTGTCAATAGCCTATATCTTTAGGGTTTATTTATAAATAAAATATTTGAATTAGGTTCCCCATTTCTATTTCTGCTTTAAACAGTGTGCATTACGTTTGTCAACATGCATTTTCAAGCAATATTAATAATATTTTTATTTATTTATATTAATTAAGATTAAGATTATTTATTTATATTAAGATTTTTAATTTTTATTAATCTTTATTAACGATTTTAATTTTGAATCTTTTATGATTTTTAATCTTAAATCTTTACTAAGATTTTTCTAATATGCAAGCCGATAGACCTAATACTTAAGGTTTAAAGTAAAAATAAGAATGGGGACGTCTATTTCAAATATGAGTATCCACTAATAATAATGTTTGAAGTAATAAAAATATCGAATTAAAAATAAATGAATTCTTCAAAAAATTACATTGTTGACATTTCAGTTATAAAACCGAGCAGATATAGGCTTTTGCGAAAAATATCTCCATGAAGAAATGTGCTTTGTTAAAAGGGAAAATAGAGCCCCGCTGAACTGTGATGCTTTCTGTAGCCTAATGGAAAAGCATGCTGGATCAAATGCTTGTTTCTCCCTACAAAGGGAAATGCTGGTTCAATCATTGCCAAAGACCACATTTTCTTTATTAAGATTTCTTAAATATACACAATGATAGACATAATACACACAGTTTGAAGTAAAAGTAAAAATATATATTAGGATACTTTCAATGAAACCAAAAAGAAAGTATTAATAATATATTTGAATTTGTACAAAATGAATAAATTAAAACAAATAAGGGAAAATTTTAATATATTCAAAAAAACCTAAGGAGAGACATGCACAATTATTCACTGCCACTTTAGTCATTAGACAAAACTGTATATTCAGAATATATCTAATTGGTAACTCTAAGCAACTGCACATAATGATTACCTTTTTATATGCGAGGTGGTCTTAAAATTAGTGTTTTATAAAATGACTTTTACACTATTATTTATTGTTAGGTATCATACTCTAATTCTGCTTGTTCCTCCATTGGTTAGTCTAAATTAGTACATGTGTTACGCCCTGCCATTACCTCAGATAAATAATGGACCATTCTATTTTGATTGTGAAGCAAAGTAGAAGAGAAAGATATATCAGAGATGCTGTTTAGTTTCAGTGCAAAAAAACAAAACAGATATACACTATTTACATTATTCGGACTATTGTCCTCATCTTTGTTGTCATATTTATTACAACGTTTTGGCCGTTGTACACTCCGGACTTCTTCGGGTGGTTGGAATGTCGAACTGAACCCTTTATTTCGCTCACTGGAGTAGACTGTTCTAGTTCCATGTGCCATGTTTAATGGATGTCAGTTATCTCCTGTTAATTCCCCTCTCCAAGTTCTCCACTGCCTTAACCGGGTATTGAACTCACACTCTTTTGGGTCCCATCACTGGATCTAAACAACGCCTTTATCCACTGTGTCATGTGTCCTTGAGGACATTTGTGTATGAATTACCTCAGATAAATAATGGACCATTCTATTTTGATCGTGAAGCAAAGCAGAAGAGAATGATATATCAGAGATACTGTTTAGTTTCAGTGCAAAAAAACAAAACAGATAATAATAATAATAAAGAAAGAAAGGAAAGTTAAAGGAGATGATAATGCTCTCATGTTTTTAATATCTGCTTGAATGAAAAACCCTTTGAATCATTTCATTTGTACCTTCTTATTCCTTTAAATGATGACCTGTATTCATATGTATGGTTGCTATTGCAATATTTGGTTACAGTTATTAAGCTCAAATATTGAACAACACAATAGCAGAATTTCCATAGGTTTTTTATAATCATCAAATTTGTAAGGAGCTTATTCAATCATTAAGATTTATTTCAATATTCAAATAGGAGAACCATGAAGTTTTCACAGGTACTGCTTGTAAGTATAAATGAATAATGAAATATGTTGATTAGGGAAACAGAAGTGTCAGGGGTGGGGGGGACTCGTTTGGATCCCACTCTGAACCGCAACAAACATCCATAGTGGCAAAGAATTTTCCTTTCGTTGAAATTAGTATTTGTTATTGGGCTTTGTAGAAATCAACAATTATGCTTCCAAGACAAGTTTCTTTATTTTCAGTGGTATGAAACTGACTTGTTTTGGCTTCATCATTAAAATTATTTCTCTTGTGTTAAGAAAAATTTAATGGCTCTAATTTAAAAACTGGGTTTTCATCTTTATTGGAAATTCTGCAAATATTGAAGTTCTCAGACAATGTGTGTTTTCCATCCAATCTGAGAAAAAAAAAATCCAAAGGTGTTTTGATTTTGTTAAATCCAAGGTAGGTAAACTTGGATCTTAATAATTTGAGTCATGAAAAATTTTTTTAAAAAAACCCAACAATGTTCTCGTTTATTTTATTTCCATTTGAACTGATATCCTCATCACAATATCTCGACCATTGTTCCTTCTACTCTTCTGTCTGTCCTATGTAACAATAGCTTTATGGATTAAAGTGTTGGTTTGTGATTTTAGTGGTATAGTAATTGTGAGTTCAATCTCTGGGCTGGGTAATACAAACCATTTTAATGGAAGGAGGGCTAGAGTTAGATCAGTATAAATAAATATATATATATATATATATAGAGAAAGAGCAGTATTAAAAAAGAACCAGTGAATATATCCTGACACATGGACAATGGGACAAAAAAGACTGGCGAACACAAACAGCTGAAACATTGTGATAATAACAGTAAAGATGAGGATGTTAGTCTAAATGTAAATAATGTAGATAATAACTAATTCTTAAAAAAAATATCCTGTATTCACCCCAAGCAAGGCAATAATGCCACAAAGAATATGAGAAAAAGAAAAAGAAACATTAAGGAGAGAGGACAATAAAAGATCAGAAATTAGAAAGACAAGATAACGATTGATTTTGTATTTAAATTTTTCAAGCTCAAGGGAAGTAAAAAGCTGGAGGAGAGTTCCATAAACAAGAAGTGTGGGAGAAGAAACTATTAACATAGAATTTACGGTTACATATATTTCAACAGCAAAATCATGAGACCTAACTGCCAATCTAGTACTGCACTTAAATTTGTAAAGTCAAAGTACCAAAGAAGAAAGGTCATCAGAACAATTAAGCCGAGAGAAGTAACTTGTTACAGTGTGTGTGTGTGTGTGTGTGGGAGCTAACTGAAGCTGAGATGTCAGGTTAGACCTGATAACATTGCAGATTCTTCTTTGGGTTATATCAAGAATCTCTAAATACATAGCCTTAAAACTTTGTGATGCCAAAAGAGAAGTTTATCAATATGAAAGATTGTAAATCAAAGATATAATTCATTTTTTTCATGTATAAAAAAAAAAAAAAAAAAAAAAAAAAATCTTAAACAGATGTAAATAGCTTGGAGAAAATTTGTTGAAAAATGAGTAGGAACAAAACTTAGTTTTCTGGTTCCTGCAATAAAATAACTCAATTGAGTAATTCATTCAAAAGAATTATATATATATATATATATATATATATATATATATATATATATATATATATATATATATATATTCTATAATAATTTATAATGCCTTAGTTTTATTGTTAGACAAATTCTAAATAAATGACTTGTAGAAAGTAAAAAACATGTGAAACTAGATGTTGTTAGAAATATAATGTTACAAAGCGACTCTGTTATGGTTACATCTTGCTTGATATATGATGATGAGAAGACTCTTGTAGGGAGACTACAGTTGTTTCCCTTGGGTCAGGCTAACGGAAGTTCAGCTCCTTAGAGACGAGAACTCTCCTGTCCCTTCTTCCTTTTCGTCACTTCCGTTTTTAGGAAGCTCTGCCCTTTTTTACTTGCGACCACCGGAGACCACACACGTGGAAATTGGTCTGCTGGTACCCAGCCTAGCGTGGAGAAAGAAGTAAGTCCTGTTAACTCATCTATGGACAGTCAACGGCCCTAAAGTTGGTATGGCATTTCTCTCTTCTCGTTAAACACCCTCGGTCCTTTGGACTATATGAACAATCTTGTGTTTGGGACATGTAAACCTTTTTAATATGTGTATATAATTTGTTTGCATTATTAAATGTCTTGTCGGGTACGGTCCCGTATTTCGTCTTTCTGTATCCTCATTCGGTGTTAGTGTATCAGTGGCTACACTAATGCCAATATTAGTATCAGTGTCCGGTTATTGGAAGGCTAAAGCGTATTATTCTTCCTAACACAAAATAGCCCTTAAATTGTGGCTAGCTGGTACACCCCATACTAATACTCTCATTCAATAAAAAGGACTTCTTTGATATTTCTTATCTTGGCAAAAACTGAAACATTGACTGTTAATTTGTTGGTTTGGGTAGTTTATAAATATTCTCCGTGATTGGTCTCACCCGAAGGGAAGTGTGGCCAAACTGGGCCAATGAATATGTTAGATTTAACACAATAACTTTTGATTTTTAATCTGTAATGTTAAGACTGTGCAAGCCAAAAATATATTTTTTTCATGTAATCTTTATTTTAAGACTAGCATTGTACCTACTTAAAGGGATTATTTATATACTTCTGTCTTAGATCAGTGTAGTATCTGAAAAGTGTTTTTTACTTGTATACTACTTATGACTATCCAAACAGTTGGGTCTTGTTGGATGCAAATTAGTCTATAAGAATAACTAAAGGATAAATTGTTAGCATTGAACTCATAGGCTAATTTAGGGGGTACTGAATTCTGAGGTCACAGGTCAATTTAGTGTCAGAACTGATGTTTCTGGCATACTGCCAAAAAAAGTGTGGGCATCTTAATCACTTGATGCATGAAATAAATATTTAAACAAAAGTACCAAATAAGTTGTTATTGGCCAAGTGATTATCTACATGGAAATGAGTTCAATCTTCATCTGATATCATCAGTGATTTCTTTGTTTTTAATCATTTCACCTCAAACAAAGCAAAGCCACGAGGATGCAAGGGGTTAGGGAATATGAGAAAATATGATATTAAGGAGAGAGGACAATAAAAGAACAAGAATTAAGAAGACAGAAGATAACGATTGACATTGCATTTAAATTTTTGAAGATCAAAGGCACTAAAGCCACTAGAACGCAAGGGGTTACTGAGTGTTAGAGAATATGAGAAAAACTACTATTAAGGAGAGAGGACAATAATAGAACAAGAATTAAGAAGACAGAAGATAACGATTGACATTGCACTTAAATTTTTTAAGATCAAAGGCAATAAAGCCACTAGAACGCAAGGGGTTACTGAGTGTTAGAGAATATGAGAAAAACTACTATTAAGGAGAGAGGACAATAATAGAACAAGAATTAAGAAGACAGAAGATAACGATTGACATTGCACTTAAATTTTTGAAGATCAAAGGCAATAAAGCGACTAGGACGCAAGGGGTTACTGAGTGTTAAAGAATATGAGAAAAACTACTATTAAGGAGAGAGGACAATAAAAGAACAAGAATTAAGAAGACAAAAGATAATGATTGACATTGCATTTGAATTTTTGAAGATCAAAGTTGACTTGGAAGCAAGAAGCTGGAAGAGAATTCCACAAGCGAGAAGTGCAATAGAAGAAACTGTTAGCATAGAACTTACAGTTACATCTAGCAATTTCAACTGTAAAATGATGAGACCTCGCTGCCAATCTAGTACTGTACTTAAATTCATAAAATCTAGGCACAATAGTTGAAAGTTGATCAGAATAATTACCATGGAAGTATTTATAGAAAAAGCACAGGGAAGCTATGTTGCAGCAAAGGGGAAGTGACTGAAACCAAGATGCCACAATTACAGATTCTTCTCTGTATTTTATCAAGAATGTCTAAATATATAGCAGGAGCACCAGAGCTGATGTGGCTGCAGTATTCAAACCAAGGATGGATGATAGACTTCGGAATGTTCACTTCCAATGTCTGTGTTGAAAAGATAGGATATTGAAAAGTTCTCAGCCTAACTTAGAACCCCTATCTATCATATATATATATATATATATATATATATATATATATATATATATATATATATACATATATAGTCAGATTTTGAGAAATGGATTGGGCTTTAAATTTTAAGTACCAATATGTTAATGATAAAAATTGATATTGGATATTTTTTTAAAAACTAAATTTTATCCAATACAAAGCTGAAGGTAGAGGTTTACAGTTGAAATGATAATATTTGAGTGGAAGAGGAGTTTGTAGGAAGTGAAAACTATGAGGATAAGGAGGATAGAAAATGACTGTCCATTATTTTGAAGAGCTTAAGAATATAGTGTTCAGGAAGCACCTTTTTTTTTTTTTTAAATTGTAAAAATTTCATTTTATGTTTTATACTTATTCATTTATGTTTTGCAAATTTAATAACAGATTTGGATTTTATTGTGTAAATAGTATTTCCACAATAAAGTTGGTATTAACCAAATAAAATTAATACTAACCAACCAACGTTAACATTTTCAGGATTTATATAAACTTACAATAACTTATTAAGAATATTGATTATAGCTTGTTTTAGGTGTGTCAGGTTTTATTACGCAAACAAGCACAGCTCAACACAAACTTTTATTTATAAATAAATCCTAAAGATATATGCTATAGACAAGTATATTTGATTAAAACAAAATCTCATAAACATGTATAAATTATTACTTTACTAGTAGTACCCATAAACATTTTACAGCTTTCCTATTTGAATTTTGTTTTTTCTTTCTTTTTCTCACTGAAATCAAACAGCACCTCTTACGTCTTTCCTACCTTTCCTTGCAATCAAGATGGAATAGTCCATTATTTATTAAGTATTGGCAGTGCATTTTTGTCCTTCCTTCCTTCCTCTCACTGAAATCAAACATCATCTCTGATATGTCTTTTCTACCTTTCCTCACAATAAAAACGGAACAGTCCATTATCTATGAGGTATTGCAGTCTTTCTTTTTCTCACTGACCCCAAGTAGTGTTTCTGAAACATCTTTTCCATCTTTCCACACAATCAAAATGGAATAGTCCATCATTTGTTAAGGTATTGGCAGTGCATAACATACAGACTAAGGGGGGGGGCAAGCAGAGTTATAATAACATTTATTTATGATTGTAGATATTAATTTGACATTATGTAACCTTCATCAGTTTTTCATCTGTTGATTTTATTAACTTTTTCTATTAATTCAACATGCAACAGTTTTTATTGCTTCCCAGAGATTTTCTTTCCTATTACTATTTTCATCTGTGATATTTTAATTATAGGATGTAAGTTTTCTATTGGATTAATATCTGGAGAGGTTGGTTGGTGGTGAGGGCATTCTATTAATTTCATGCCTTTGAAATAATTTTTGGCAAAGTGAACACTAGTAATCTTTGTGAACAAACATTATCTTACATGAATATAATATTAAACGCTCAGCTTTTTGGTTTTCCAAAAAGTTAGAATAATTGCCTGTGATTTTACGTATAATACTCATCCAAGATATTACTCCACTTTCTTTTTTATAGTCTTCTAAATCATGTCTGTTGACTATTTCCATGAAGGACTCAACCGCTATCAGGTCCATCCAATGTAGTTCTACATTCATCATTAAAAATTACTGTTGAGAAATCAGTTTTCATCTTCTACTTTGCCTAACATACATTCTCTTCTCTTTCGGATATTTACTTAATTGTGCCAATGTTCTGAATTTTTTTTCTCTCTGTTTACATTCACACCGGCTTTTTCAAATATTTTATTGCTGTCTGATAGATTTTTCTTGTTTATTACCCTTTTAATTTAAAAAAAATGTCCTTTTGTTTAATTCTCAGAGACTGTTTATTTTCTTGTTCTTATTTTTCCATTGTTTTCCGTTTCTATTTTGGTTTTTCTGTGATCTCTGTTTCATAATTTCCAAAATAGTATCTGTCTTACTCATTAACTTTACAGTATCTTGTTTCTTTTTTGTGGTTATATTTTTTCTTACGACCCATGGTAATCTTGATGTATCTGAAATTAAAGAATAAATAAAGGCAGCTATTCTAATAACCTTTCAATTACATGAGAAAATTTCACACCAAAAAATAAATTGTAAATATTTCTTATGAAAATATAAATTTTATGCTGAAATTCACATTCTCCCTCTCTATACTTGTCTCTCTCATCGAATTCAACGTATGAGGGTCAAGCAGGTCAGTTCCTAGAAACTGACACCGGCACATGAGATTTGATTATAGTGGTGAAGGTTTTGTGCAGAACCATCCACACTTTTTGAAGGGCCAAATACAGAAACCTTGTGCACTACGTGCCATAAGGCACCCAAACAACCGTCCGCAGGTTTTGAATTCAGAATTTGAATTTGTCCTTCTCCTAGACCGGTTGCCATCCAAGGCTATAGAACCCAGTCTGTCCTGCTATTTACCCATAGCTGGAGGGAGAAGAAGAGGATCCATACTTTTCCCAAGGGTATTAGCACGTAAGTGAATGTAATGGATTCGACTGGAATTTGAACTTAGCTCCCCTATTCCTCAATCCAAGCCACTGTCCATTACTCCACTGTACCTCCTTCTTCACCATACCTTCTATCTCTCTCTCTTCTCTCTCTCTTCTCATATATATATATATATATATATATATATAACTATGTGCCCATATATGGGCATGTGGTTAAAATGTTCACTTTCTGACAATGAGATCCAGGTTCAAATCTCACCATGGAAGATGAATTCTTGATGTTATTGTGCTGGAGAGGTGATCCTAATGTGTGGCACCTTAGAAAAGTACCTGAAAAACATACCACTGGTTGAACCTATCCTTGTGAGTAAAACTGTGCAGATAAAATTGTTTGTCAATAGTCGTACTAGTACAAAGTCACAAGTCAT
This sequence comes from Acanthosepion esculentum, assembly GCA_964036315.1. Lineage (NCBI taxonomy): Eukaryota > Metazoa > Mollusca > Cephalopoda > Sepiida > Sepiidae > Acanthosepion > Acanthosepion esculentum. The sequence goes on from OZ038501.1 coordinate 89,298,118, forward strand.
CGTGACCGAGAGTATGAGTGTACTGGCATTGTCCAAACTGCTGATCATGCCAGATTCGGTGGTCTCTCTCAGAAACTGTAACTAAGGTTTGCTCAGCATGGTTGCACTATAAACCCTAAGTGGATTCTGAGTTTTCAGCAAGTACAAATGAGCAAATGTTAGTAACAGAAATTGGTTAGTCGCCTTAGCAAACAGGCATAATTGAAAAATGAGCTACCATCCACTTTATATATATATATATATATATATATATATATATATATAATGCACATTTCATTAAAAACGACAGACAAGGTACTTTTATTTAGTTTTTTATACAATTTCTCATGCGATCTAATAATTTTTTTCTTTTCGGATGATAAATTATATAAAAACTATCCGAATGTTCTTTTTATCTGAGTGCTTTCCGCTATACATTTAGCCATTTTCAAGGATTAAATATTTTAACTGTTAAAATTAGAAATAGTTTGTTGTATGTATGTTTTATAAAAAATTTTTTTTTTTTTTTGTTTCATAACACAGTCAAGATATTATGTCCAACGTTCAAAGTTAATATTATTAAGTGTTGGTTTGTTTGTTTTTATTAATAAGGCTTCCGTTATTTTTAGCCTTTTTTTGCAAGTGGATAATGCTATTATATTAGTGTTGTCGACAAGTATGTTCCGAATAGTGTCCGGTAGGTCTCCATGAATAGTCAGACAGTTTTTATATAATTTATCATCCAAAAAGAAAAAAATATTAGATTGCCTGAGAAATTGTATAAAAAAACGAAATAAAAGCACCGTGGCTGTCGTTTTTAATGAAATGTGCATTAAAGAAGGATTCCTGCCTAAATACACATACATATATATATATATATATATATATATATATATATATATAGTCATCCACAGACAGACTGTTTCACTGTTTCACAGCTCTTTAGTGTGGCTAGACGTCTGGTTGCCTTTCCTAAAAGTAAATGCCAGTATCAGTTAATACCAGTTTTAATTTTAAAACATTGATTTATATTTTAAAATCTGCCATAGTGTATTGACCAATCTTAAAATGCAACATTAATAAGATGAAATAATCCTAATAATAAAGAGTATCAATACAATATTGTGATACAAATCAACAATAATAAAATAGAATAGAACTAGTAATAAATACTTAATACTTGGCAATGTTTAACCATTGTGCCAGCAAAAAAAAACCAGTCAAAAGGATGGTTAACCCATAACATTGCCATTACTGTATACACTTTGACTCCCTCAGCAATATTTGTTTTTAAAAGCAATGTTTAGAGTTTTAATAAAATTCAACATGAAAGTGGATCTACACATTTTTTTCTTGAACAAAGATGTTAAACACTATTAGATTGCTTATTTACAAAAATAATTTTATATTTTTCAAGATTATAAAAATATGTGAACCAAATATAAGGAAATGTTTATTATTTACCATTTCATAAAGAAATAAATGTGAAAGGAAATTTTTTACTCAAATATTTATAAAAATGTCCGAACAAGAAACTTTAAATAAGGACGACAAGTAACCAATTAAAAAATTGGATAAAAATGGATTTTCCAGGCATTTCTTTCATTTGCTTTCACCACATAAATTCACAAAAATAGTTTAAGAACGTCTTTTCCTCTTAACCAAATATTCGTTAAATTTATATTTGTTATATGTTTATTCAAATTTTCTTGTTCTGTAGTTATTTCTAAAATGGTAAACAATAAATATTGCATTGTACTTGGTTCATATATTTTCGTAATCTTGTAAATAAATTTTCTTGTTCTGTAGTTTATTTCTAAAATGGTAAACAATAAATATTGCATTGTACTTGGTTCATATATTTTCGTAATCTTGTAAATAAATTTTCTTGTTCTGTAGTTTATTTCTAAAATGGTAAACAATAAATATTGCATTGTACTTGGTTCATATATTTTCGTAATCTTGTAAATAAATTTTCTTGTTCTGTAGTTTATTTCTAAAATGGTAAACAATAAATATTGCATTGTACTTGGTTCATATATTTTTGTAATCTTGTAAATAAATTTTGCTGAAGAAGTTGTGTGTCTACAGTAATAGCTGTCTCAAGGGAATAACCAGCCTTTTAACAAATCATTTTTTGCAACCGCAAAGGTTAAATATTGTTGAATGCTTTATATACTGTATCTTGTGCAATATTTCCTTATGAAGACACTCATGAACTTTTTTCTCTTATGGCAAATAGGAAAAAAAAGCATTCAAACACCGGTTTTCATGCAATCACTGAGGTTAAGCAACATCAAGCCTGGTCATTAAATAGTTGGGTGACTGCTTGGGAATATCAGCTGCTGTAATTTTGGATGTATGGATGGTGTAATGTAACAACTTGGAACTGGATATCTGAGAGCAAAGTTCCAGTTGGGGGTGGGGGTGTTATATTCACTAGTGGAAGGTAAAAGTTGAAGTCTTCACAAAAATATCTTCAAGTTTTTTATAAATAAAGATAAGGGTTGTGTTATAACCAAAATTGCATTTAATTCATCCACCAGGGTAGATTGTTTAGTTCCACGTGCCATGCCTATTCGAGAAGTCTTAGTTATCTCCCTTTAAATAAAGGGTTCAGTTTGAAATTCTAATCACCTGAAGAAGGCCAATGTGTACAACGGCCGAAATGTTGTGAATATGGCAATAAAGTTGAGGACAACAGTCCGAACAATGTAAATAATTACAATACTCAGAAATATAGACAAATATTGAATTTTTACTGTACAAAAATATTTTGGTGTTAAATAAGTCATTTTTTTTTATATCTTTTTGTTTCATCAGTTATAAAGCCTATTAAATTCTGTTCTTCTGTTTTACCTAGATTTGAAAAAATAATTGTTGGTACCAGTCTTTCATAATCTCCATCTTTTCAACTTTTCTTGAAGGACACTGATCAACTACTTATTTTCTTCATGACACAAAAGCTGTAAAAGTGTTGAATGAAAATAATTTATTTTTGTATGACAATTCATTGAAACCCTTAATGTTTAAATTATATCTTCTTTTTTTTTTTTTTCTTCAGAATAATTTTCATAACCCTCCACTAGAGAAGCCAGGAGATTACAACCAATAGTAAGTACATTTTCTTTGTTTTATTTCACCAACCCAATTAAATTATTTGCCAGTGATATTCTATTTTACACCTGATTCTTGTCTATCTTTTTTTTTTAATTGAAAATCATAGATGTCTATTATAATGTATTTATTATAAATACACCCTTGTGCAAATTAATTGAAAGAAAACAATTCCGTTATTAGTTACTCTTTTTTCATATTTTTCCAATGAAACATGACCCAGTGCACATGTTAGTACTTCATATGTCCATTCCACAAAGTCATTCCTTGCAGATTGACCAGAAATTCTCAATTGGATTTAAATCAAGAGAGTTTCCAGGCCAGTCTATAATACCTTGATTTGCTCACTGGTAAGGCTTACCAGTGTGTTTGTGCAGCGTTACAATTTTCATATGCTTCCTTGGAGTAACGTCCATCACAGACAATGGCCATAGGACAACTAATCGACGGTTGAGAAAATAGTTTCTGGGCAGGTTGAAAATTTGATGCAATCATGGATGATACAATAATTTTCAAGGCCAAACAAATTTCATCATACACCACAAAAATAGATTCATATTATTGCACACTACTGCAAATGACCTAACCTGAGGGACAAATAGAAATCGATTACACCCTGTCACTCCAGGGGGTCTAAAACTAACCGTATGGTGAAAGAAAGGAAACTAAAGTGATTGTTTCAATTAATTTGCACAAGGGTGTAAGCATTTATTATTAATTTTGTTTGATTAACACTAACCCTAATAAAAATTTACTGGGCCAAGCTGGTCAGGTGACTGATTTAACCAATCAGAATCCTCTAGATAGCAACAAGATGAGTTTTTGCCTGAGGTAACCAGAGAGAGGAGTTAGTAAGCATGCTGCTGAATTTTAAAAAAGTCGTTTATTCTACCAAATCTTGCGGCTGGTACACAAAACACTCAAAGATGTTGTTATGGACCAATTATCACAACACAAAATTTTAAAAGAAAAAAAAACAACTTGTTGTCAAAGGATATGACCAGGTTTACCACTTCATAGTGGACAGATTCTCTTTCAGGGTCAAATACACGAACGTAGAGAATCAACCAACAGTAACAAGCAACAAACGCCAATATATAATTTAATAAGTTTTATTTATAACAAGACAATACATGAAAACATTAATGCAAGGTAGTGCATGGAAAAATGTTGTTATACATTTTTGTATAGAAAGATGTATGTGTTGTATATCTGATATGAAAAGTCAAAGCACACTTAGCTTTAGTCATTCACCTGAAATAGGATCTTCTCTTTTATTTTATATTTCTCTTTTGTTCTTTTTACTTTCAGTTTAGTTCATTTTGCCCATACAGCAATATGTTTTGATATATTATTCTTTCTTCATTTTTATGAGTCTTGACCCTAAGAATTGGTCATTTACTTTCTTCTTCACATATTCATCATTCAGGTACAAGATTCGGTGCCGTATAAGTCATAGCCTGCATCCAATTGAGTGGGTTACACATGCCTATCTTAAGTGATTATCACACTTAGTAACTCACCCATGCATTTGATATATGCAGTATAGTGTGTTGAGTTGAATTGGAACTCATCTTAACTGTGTGATTTCCTTTGCTTGATGGTAACAAGTAAAAAGTTACTTGCTTAAGATCCATGTTCCAACTAATTCTTTCCAATATTTTCCCATTCAGCAGGTATTTAAAAGTTCTCGACCAAGAAAGAATTGCAAAATAAAATCTAATGTCTGGTTATTTGATTAGATTTTCAGTGTCTTCTCATAAATATTTTTCAAAGTATTGATGTTGCTTGGAATTTAATGATAAAATGTCATTCTCTGAAGACAACACAAGGAGTTTTCTGTCTTGATCCTGTCTAATCCGTGTTGTTTCCATTACCTGCATCCAAATCTTTACAGATGCTCGTCACTGTGCATTATCGATTTGTACATCTCAATTGTAGTATACCAGAATGAAAACAAACAGAGATTAATCCATGAGGGCTCATAAATCAGTTGAATTTTTAAACAGTAAATAAGAGTTAGAAAACAAAATGAAAGGCAGGGACCTGTTCAATCTTGCCACATGCCTTATTATATGGTTGGACTTGATTAACAGATGGAAATAAAATGGCAGAATCTTTCAAGCAGAAAAGGAGAGCCATTATTTAAATATTAGAAGAGATTGAATCAGTTTGTTCAAGGCTGAGTTATTGTCTTTCTCTTGCATCTTTGTGTATATATATATATATATATATATCACAATCATGAATCCTGTGACCTTCTAGGGTTGAAGGAGCACCATATGTACTGCAGCTGCAGGCTAAAGAACCCAGTCTGTCTTGCTATTTATCCATAGCTGGGGGAAGAAGAGGATGATTCATACCTTTCCCAAGGGTATTAGCATATAAGTGAATGAAATGGATCCAAATGGAATTTGAGCTCAGCTCTCCAATTCCACAGTCCATCCATTACTCCACCAAGCTTCCTGTGTGTGTGTGTGTGTGTGTATATATATATATATATATATATATATATATATATATATATATATATATAAAAAAGTCAAAAGGAAAACTTTTCTTTACTGATGTTTTGTTCACTGAAGGACTTTATCAAGGTAAATGTAAGGAATTTAAAAAAAAAAAAATCTCATACATAACAATTTATCTTACCTAGCTTTGACTGGGTAGTTCAAAATGTTAAGCACAAGCACAAGGGGCTGTCCCCTGGGCATTACTTCTCCTTCAGGAGGGAGCTGGAGTCATTACCTGACACTTGAGGTATCCCCAAAAGAGGAAATACCAAGGGGTCTTGAGCAATTTTTCCATGGTATTACCATTAAACTCACTTTAAAACTGATCTCGTGACCCATTTAGTAGTGACCTGGGTATACTGAAAAATCTACAGACATAACAATTTAACTAATGCATTAGTTATACACATAAATAAGTTCAATTTTGATCTCAAGAATGCCATATTTACTTAAAGAGAAAATAATTTAGACAAAAAGTTCTTAAGAGTGCAGGTATCAATTCTTCCCAAAATGTTAACTTACACCCTGGATTTTTTCAATGTCTCCTTTCTTACATGAAATACTTCCTTCCCAAGCCAACATACATGATTATAAAACTTTAAAAAAATTAAAAGAAAACTTAACTGGAAACCTTCTATTATTTAAAATAAATACATGCATAAATAATTAAATTAAAATGAATTAATAAATAATATTTACATTAAAATATAAACAAATATGAAAATAAAAATTCCACAACAAGATTAGCATACTTGCATTTGTTTATTAGGTATTTAATTACATCACTTAACATCCTCCATAGTTTAGTTTTACTTCCACAGCTTTAAGATTATTCTTAAATTTAAAAATGTTGAAAATTTAACATTTTTATTGCTGTTTATAAATTTATGCTAAATAAAGTTTATCACATTTACTATGAAAAAATTAATCAGTAAAACAAAGACTACCTTTTGCCTTTATTTATACTGTCTTTTTACACATATATATTATTTTTATTAAATTTTTTCTCATATAATATTCAACATTTGCAAAATCTATGTAACAAAATATAACTTGCATTGTTTTAAAAATCAGTGATAAGTATAAGAAATATGGCCATGATAGTATCAAATGTAGACGCACAATAAAAGTTGGTCGTAAAAACTTTTCAAATTCAGTCTTAGCAAGCTTCCTGGAGCAACTGCCAGTTATACAACTCTATCTTCAGGTACCAAAAAACTTTTGAAGAACTATTTTGTTCATCTGCATACATCAGATATTCTTTTTCTCTCTGTCTGATGTATGTATGTCTGTCTTTCTCACTCTCTCTCTCTTTATATATATATATATATATATATATAGGCAGCAATCCTTCTTTCATGCAAGTTTCATTAAAAATGACAGACAAGGTACTACGGTTAAGTTATTTTTTTATTTTTATTTTTTTACACAAGAAAAATTAAATAAAAAACTTAACCGTAGTACCTTGTCTGTCGTTTTTAATGAAACTTGCATATATATAAAAATAAAAGTGGATATTGAAGTCAACATCCAGAGGTGACAGTTTTTATATTTATATATGCTCTATCCCTGATATTGAGCACTTTTGCACCCCCCCCCATATATTTCCATGTATAAGATGCACCTTTTTACCTTAAAATTCAATGTTAAAATCTGCTTGTGTCCTATACTCCAAAGTTATTAATATATATATATATATATATATATTATGCACTCTTACATTAGGACATGTAAGTTACTACTACAAAATTGTACATTTGGTTTGATGTTTAATAAACATCTCATCAGGTGATGGTAATAAACGATTTGATTTAAAATTGCAGTTTATGAAACATCATTTCATTTTCTGCACAAGGTAGGAAACTGTATAATAAATATTTATTGCTCTACTCTTGTATTGAGCCCTGTTTAAAATTAATCTTTTAAACGTTTGAATTTTGTTCTTCGTTCTTTTACATTTGGAGACATATTAAATTGGAATGGTTTAGTTCACTTGAATTTGTTATTTATAATTATGGTATGGATTTCAAATGTGAAATGCACAACACCAATAAGAGTGGTTAAAGCAGTTACCATGGTAATCTTGTAATTGATATCTCAATTTTCACTAGATACTTGGTAAAATTTATTTTTAAAATAAGGCTGTATTTTATACACCAAAATATACAATAAATATATATATATATATATATATATGTAAGCAAATATGTGGATGTAGATCCGACGGTATGATGAAAATGTGGAAAAGACAAAGCAAAATCCGAATATGTGAGTTTACTGTTTTTTATTTTGTTTTTTTCTATCAACGACTGATGTTTCGGTCTAATAGACCATCTTCAGGACATGGTTAATGGAGATATATTTATATTAAATTTAAGTTAAATTAAGAGACGATATATACATGACTAGTCAGAAATTTCAGTTTTTCTGTTTCTGATTAGTCCTGTATATATCGTCTCTTCATTTAACTTAAATTTAATATAAATATGTCTCCATTAACCATGTCCTGAAGATGGTCTATTAGACCGAAACGTCTGACGTTGACAGAAAAAAACAAAAAACAAAATAAAAAAAACAGTAAACTCACATATTCGGATTTTGCTTTGTCTTTGCCACATTTTCATCATATATATATATATATATATATATATATATATATATATATAAAATAGCTGGCCACTCATATTCGAGGATACTCGTCTACTAGCAAATCCCTATTGCAGATGTTCGCTCAAGTACACTTGTGTTTGTTCAACACCCACAGAGCCAACCTGTGGTTTATCCTGCAACTATGCTGAGCAGACTTTAGTTACACTTTCTGGGAGAGAGCGTTTTATCTAGTGTGATCAACAATCTGAACAAGGCCAGCATGATCAAACCCTCGGTCATGATGACTTGTGACTTTGTGCTCGCACAGCTATCAACGTTCCCCCAAGTGTTCTGTCTACCCAGTTTCACTCACAAGGCTTGAGTCAACCTGGGGTATGGTTTTCAGGCACTTTCCAAAAGGGGTGCCACACACTGGGAACGCCCTCCCCTCCAGACTGATAACATCAGGAAGTCAACCAAATCAACCCTGGTGAGATTCAAACCCATGTCTCATGGTCAGAAAGCAAACTTTCTAACCACTTGCCCATCACATATGCACGTAAGGTATTGGCATAATACATTCAACTACTACTCAGTCTGGACAACCCCTACCCTAGGCTAAGCAATAAAGTCATAAAGGTGGAGACAAAAAAGTACTTTTTTAAATCCTGAAAAGATCTTTTTTAAATCCTGAAAAGATCAAATAACTTTATTGAATGTTAAAGAAATTATTCTGTAATAAATAGAACTATTTTTCAAAATCTTTTTTTTTTTTAAATTTTGTCAAAATATTTTTAGGTCTGTTATCGAATTAAAATATACCTGCATTAAAATAAACATACAGAATTTGAATGAAATTTAATTGGGCATTAGTATCGGTGGGGTTGCATGGGTGAGGTCATTTCCCTGTCTCTCTAGCAACAACCCATGGGTAACAACAAAAAAGTATAAGCCAAAATGTACAGACCTTTGAAATCACTTTTCTAACTCCCTCCATATTTAATCTGAATTTTATTTTCTAATAACTGTAGTATTTTAAATGGACAAAACAGTTTAGATACAAAATTTGATCTTGTTATCCACAAAGCAGCAGATACTGAACAAGTAGCAACAAAGATGAGGATATTGGTCCAACCATAAATAAAGTACATAAAGCTAATACTTATTTAATTAATCAGACAAAATACTTTTTTGTGCAAATCATTTTCCAAATTCCTTTACTGTTTTTTTTTAAACCACCCTGCCATGTGCCTGAGGGTGATGCCATCAGGCAGGCTATAAAAATTGCAGTCGCTTGGATTTTTCTTTCTTTCCTTTTTTTTTTTTTTTTTTCACTGATGTGTATCATCATATAAACCAACCATTGAGTTCTTTGAGTTGTAATAATAGTCAAGGGTGTGGTACCTTCTTTGTTGTCTTATATTCCATATTTTTAGCTCATTCGCAAGAACGTTTGCTTTCATTCTCCAGTGATCTGAACATTTGCAGGCAGTCTTCAGTGATCTGAATTTTTATTATTCTTAGTTTTTCTTTGATTTATTGTCTTTTCATTACATTGCTTTTGGTTAATATGCTATAAAACACATATATACACATATTTTAAGACATTTTTTATGTTTATATGTTTTTATAGATACAAATATTTAAGTAAATACTCAGTTTATAATAAACAGTATTAACGACATGTACCGGCCTGATTATAAGGAACCATCATATAGCCTGACATATTTTACCAATTTAGCCACAGAGGAGCATTTCGGTTAGCAAGGTCGATTTTACTGTTTTAAACTACAATTCTCCATTATTTTCTCTTGTTAATACTGTTTATTATAAACAGAGCATTTAAATATTTGTATCTATAAAAAGAACGTATAAACATAAAAAATGTCTTAAAATAATTGTTGGACTTTGTCCATTTCATAACTCAACCTTGAAGATTTCTAAATTTTTACTCAGAAGTGATTGTGTCAGCTGCCAGGAGAACTCCTTTATCAATCTGAAGAAAGAATTGCTTTTCTTAATCTAAAATTTAAAAAATGGTGCAGCCACTCATATCTGAGGATGCCAGTCAACTAGGGCGGCTACTTAATCCCCATTGCAGACGCCTGTTCAGGCACATTTTGTGTTTGTTCAACACCCACAGAGCAACTATTTGTTACAGTTTCTGGGAGAGAGCATGTTGTCTAGCATGATCAACAGTCTGAACAAGGCTAGCACGCTCAAACCCTCGGTTACGATGACTTGTGACTTCATGCTAGCACAACCACTGACGACTCCCCAAGGGTTTTGTCTACACTCACAAGGCTTGGGCCAACCCATGGTACAGTTTTCAGTCACTTTCCAAAGGCGATACATGCTTCAGACTGATAACATCAACAAGTCACCTTCCTGACAAATTAACCTTGGTGAGATTTGAACCCAGGGTTCATGGTCAGAAAGCAAACATTCTAGCCACTCAGCCACGTGCCCACGTTTTTGATATTCTAACCCAACACTTATGATGTCGGCTAAGGTGATGTGATCAAACTTATTGTAGCTTGTACCAAACATGTTGAGGTTAGTAAACATAGACTTTTTTTTTGTCAGGAAATGATATTTAAGAACTAACAGGAAAGAAAACCGATCTTTCTGACCTCTGTTTTTGAGGTTGAAGAACCAAAGGTCATGAACTAGTCACCTCTGATCAAATGTCAGCTATTTGAGGCTGGAAACTGTGGGTATAAGAAAGTTTATGTTCTTATGCTTGATTGAGTCAAAGAAGTGGTGGCAGTGTTGTGTCGTCAGGTCTTGGGTATGCGATTACAAATTTCAGATAATTGATGATTGCTTTCTATTTCTTGAATGTGAAACTGTGGCATTCCACTGTTTCCACAATGGAAAAGCAATTTATAAAGACAACACAGTATGCATATTCATGGTTCTCCAGGTATTTGAGAAGACATCTTTAGTTGGCTATAGACAGAAGATAAGGTAACGTCATGTAATACAAGCATGTGTTAAATTTAAACACTTTCATCTCTCTTCAAAATGTATTGAGGGGAAGAAGAAGAACAACAACAACAACATCATCATCATAGCAACTTCCAATCTGACAAAGGAAATAAAAAGAGGAACTGTACTTAGGGCCAGTACCTATTCAATTCAACCCCCTTTCTGGTGATTTTGGGGGAGACCAGCCTGATTGAGGGCCCTGATTAGTGCTTTGTGATCTTCACTCTCTTATCAACATTTGTTTTTTTTTCTACCTACATTTATATACGTCACAAACTAAACTAAGCAAAACTGACTATTAAAGGGTGAAAAACTTTTGCGAATTTTGATATCATTTTTTTTTTTTTTTTTTTTTTTTTTTGTCCAACTCCATGAATTTATTTTGATCATACTAAGTCTCGTCAAAACATGACTTAAAATTCACTAGTTTTATCCATAGTGTTGAATGTGTTAAAATTATTCAACTTTTTAACAAGAAACATTACAAGTTAATATTAAAAATGTCTTCAAAACATTGTTGACTTATTTAAGATGGAATGATCTAATATGACATGTCTCTAATTTGTATTTAGATACATTGTATTTACTTTCAATATTTATATTTGAATTATTCACTTATGTTGCATATGATCCATTATTGTACATTATTAGGTTATAATAAAATTTGTATTTTATATGAATACTACCTTATGAAAATTGAGATGTAGTAGAGTGGGTGGGGGGGTTCCTGTATTATAGAGTCAGGGGGCACATGACTCTCACACTGGCTCTGGCTGTATTCACGGCACAAGCTACCAACCACAGTAACTTAGAGATATGTTTTTGAAAGTAACCAGATAAATGGGTGGAAAGACAGCTCTGTACTGATCCCACAGTTACCTGTATTGAGGCAATGTAAGTTTGGCTTAAGTTAAGCAACGTTAAGCCTGGTCATACCTAGATGGAGGTCCACTTGGGCTTCATCAGATACAAATCAAAAAAGAAATGTATTTGTGTGTATGCTTAAATAATAAATCCCCAAAATTTCTGATGAAGCTTAAATAAAAGTGAGACATGTTAAATTTATAAACGTTTCCTCTTTGATCCTTAACCTATCATATACGTACAAGGGGATGCAAAAGTAGATATACAGTAATGAAAAACAACACGGGCACACAAAATGTATTGATTATACAAACATATCACTATTAAACATATCAACCCCTCAAATGTACATTTCTTGCAAAACTATTATTAATTATTAAAAAATAAAAATTATAATAAATGTATTATAATAAAAATTGTGAAAATTTACTGGTATAATACTTACTGTATACCTACGGTTGCTGCTCCTTATATATATATATATATATATATATATATATATATATATATATAGGAAATAATGTGTTGGTGAATAATCCAAGTGAATCCTAATAATATAAAATATGAAAACTGATCCACAAAAAGAGCTTAATGTCTTTATTATAACAGAGCATATAAATTACATAGAATAAAAATCAAAAGTTACCTCATTCAAAAATATCTATTTTGACCCACAAGATTTTTTACTTGTAGGTCTTATAAACTCAGAGATATGCAGAAAAAAATAGCTATTTTTCGAATGAAGTATCTTTTGATTTTTCTTCTATGTAATATATATATATATATATATATATATATATATATATTTTAGAATTGGACATAGTTCGACAATTTATTTAAAGACATTTATATATATTATGTTTAACGTTCTTTTTATAGATACAAGTATTTAAGCAAATGCTCTGTTTTATAATAAACAGTATTAAATAACATTTACCGGCCTGAATGTCCGAGAAATTTTCATAGAAAATTTTCGCTCTCCGACAGGAATCGAACCTGTATCCTATACGGAACCGTCATTTCGCGTGATGTGCCTTAACCTTTCTTTTTTTGAAAATTTCTCGGACATTCAGGCCGGTAAATGTTATTTAATACTGTTTATTATAAAACAGAGCATTTGCTTAAATACTTGTATCTATAAAAAGAACGTTAAACATAATATATATAAATGTCTTTAAATATATATATATATATATAGTTTACGAAAAATTAGTGATACCTAGAAGAGAATTTGCTGCCTAAATACAGAAATTTTATATATATATATGTTAAATATAACAGATACTGAATGTCTATATATGTTTAAATGATGATCTGCTTCCCCAATACATATTTACATCTCTGTCTATAAAAGGCAGGATGTGTGTGTGTGTGTGTGTGTGTGTAACGAATGCTGCAATTTTCGACAGATTTGAACCAAAATTTACATGCACATGCTCCAAGTTAGTGGAAAGGCCAATACCAACTTTGCATTTCCCAACTCCCATTGATAGTGGAAATAATCGATTTCATGCTTCTACAGCAGTTTTCATGTAGTTTGTGGCCATTTTCTACTGGCCAGAGTGAGAGCCTATAGCTGGCTGCCATGAATAGGCAGGAAGATTCTATTGGCCAGTGTGAGAGCCAACAGGTGACTGACACGAATGTCAACTAGCATGCTAGCATGCAAAAAAAATCGATAGCTGCATTCATCACAAGTGGGGAAAATTTAAATCTGCATGGCACTTTACTCCAATTGGCTCATTTGCTTGCTTAAACTCAATGTTGATTCTGATTTTGCAGAACTGTGTTGGGTGTGAAAAAGTATTTGTTGTTAACATTCTTTTTTCATTCGGTTTTTAAAGCTGATCGTTTTGTGTTCATTTTGTTTAGTTCTTTTTTCGTAACAGATTTAATGTTTAGTATAGAGCTTAGAAAAAACGTGCAGTGTGAAATAGGCAAGAAGTAAGGCATGTAGCAACATCAGCACGGCAAAGGGCACTCCTTTAAAGGCAAGGAAGGGCAAAAATATTTTAAGTCAAGTGATAGCGATTGCTGTATGAGTCGTACGATTTTTGAATCAAGCACGGGCAACGCTGGGCCATGCTGCTAGTATATATATATATATATATATATATATATATATATATATATATATGCACACACATATATATATATATATATATATATATATATATATATATATATGCACACACAAACAAGTTTCATTAAAAGAGATCCTGCAGTTAAGTGTTTTATTTAACTTTTCATGAAACACATAAAAAATTTACTAAGAAAATTAACCACAGTACCTTGTCAGTCATTTTTAATGAAACTTGTATAAAAGCGAGATTGCTGCCCAAATATCCAATCTTATATATTTATATATATAATGTTTGTATGTTTGCTTTAATTTCGGGTGACTTACATGTCACCTTTCTGATCTTAGTTCTATTAAACAACATTTCTTAGAAAAACATAGCCGTGTACATAATATTAGACAGATATTAGTTGGTAACACAATAATACTCACACATACACACAGTAAAAAGAACCTTCAGATATTGGAGGCCATCTACATTAAAACAAAGCAAACCACATTTAACAAAATTACATTTCAAACTAGTCACAACACATTACATTGCATCTAGATATATGGTTCTGTTGTTAATATTTTGGCTTCTTGTGTGGTATGACAGCATAGAATCGCATCTTGAATTTACGACCTGCGTCTGCTATTCCATGACCATTATTGTCGCATAGCACTCTTCTATGTCAACATAACAAAATATCATCTTTGATGGAGAATATCTTTGTTAAAATGTCCATATAACCACTCTGAAGATGGCTCATGTGAGTTGAAAGCTTTGATCAAGGACCAACTTAATAAAAAAATTTCCAAATGTTGGACAATTTTTGTCTTTATTTTCACCCCAAATTAAAGCAAATATACGGACATTAAAACAGCTCATGATCAGACGTAATAGACATTCATTGTCTGTTATATTTAACAATATCTGTTTATATATATGGAAGACACATTCCATTCCCTTTCATGTCATTTAATGAAATATCCCACAAGGCAGTGATGAACATATCTGCTCCGACTCCCCATCTAAAAAGGAAGAAAAAATAAAGAGAAATTCCATTAGATCCTAATTCTTTGAATCTTGTTTAATTATATAGTAACTAGAAAATGTAATTTTCCTGATAGAATCAACTTGGAATTTTTTTCCCTTGATACTGAAAATTCATTGAAAAAATAGGCTTGCTCCAATAAACATCTGACTCCAACATTTGTTCTGCTTCTTGCTAATATTACACTCCAAATTATGGTGACAATTACAGTTTATAGAGCATGATGCTGTCTATAAAGAGCTGATTTTATTTAAATGTAGCCTTGTTCTTTTTTCTGCTGCTGACTGAGAATTGTAAAGTAGATCAGGGCTTTGTATAACATTTGATATTGAATTCTAAATCCACAACTTTTTGGTAATATTATCTGGCAACTTCAAAGCATCACTTAATATTTCAAATAAAATGTTTGTTAATGTAGATCAGTAACAGGAGAATACCTTCTTTGAAGATTTATCCCACTTCCATGTGCCTGAAGCAATTTACACAATCAAACACATTTATCAACACTTTTATTCAGTAACAAAACAGATCAACATATTTTATAATTCCCGATAGCAGTTTCCTTTTAATTCATTGAACTACTTGTATCATTAGCTGTTTCCTTGTAAAGAGGCATTAAGTTTTTCAGAAAAATATGTTTCTCAAGTTCAGTAGCTGTTGTTGCTCTTTCCATTATTGATGGGGGTTTCCTTCCTAACCTTTTGTTTGAAGTAATGGGGAATATCAACATCTTGATTATGTAATTATTTTCTCTTTTAGTTATATATGCTATCAATTTTAGTTGTTACTACTGTTGAAAGTCCAAGTGATATGGTTTCTGTTATTTGGCACAGTTCTTTGTGATTCTGTAGCACCAGTTCACAAAATTCAAAGCAAGCAGAATCTTGCTAAGACTTAGTCTCCGTTCACTTGATCTGAGAAAGCAGTTGTCTTGTGCTGACCGTTTAGATATTTCTGAATGAGTTGGGCACCATTCATAGTTGTGTTATCCGTTCATATTCTTTTTTTAACTTGGTAACAACTTGTCCCTCACTGATTTCATTTTTCTTGTGAATATCAATTCTGCCGGTGATATGCCTGTGAGTGTGTTGGGATTCACTGTTATCCGGTATACTCTCAAGAATTTTTGTAGTGCCTCTTCGCTCACTTTTTCATTACTTGCTTTTTCCAAAGCACTCTTAAAAGTACCCACAAACTGTTCAACTTGTCTGTTTGACCTTGGGTGATACAACAAGGTAGTAAAATCAGTTGAGAACATTTTACAAAATTCTTCAAATTCGTAAACAGTGAATTGTTTACCGTTATCCAAGACTATGGTATCAGAATACCATATCTTGCAAACAGTTTGTGTAAAAAATTCACTGTAACTGTGGAAATTGTTTTTTTACATTTAAAAATTTCAGGCCACTTAGTAAAGCTATCCACTACCACAAGATAATGTGTTCTATTTATTGGACCTGCAAAATCTATGTGCAGTCTTGATTACAGCATATCTGTATTTGGCCAATGTTATAATTTCGTGGTGGGTTATTTTGCTGTCAGAGCACAACCTCTGCAGGCTTTAACTAATTTTTCAATGTCTTGATCCATTTTGGTCCAGTATACGTAGCTTCTCATAAGAGATCTCGTCCTTGAAGAATCTGGATGTCCTCTATGAAATTCATTTAATACCTGCTTTTGTAATATGATTGGTATTACAACTCTTTGTGCAAAAATCAGTACTCCATCGCATAGTGAGTAAGCGTTCAAGTCTGGATTGCATTCTAAAAATCGTCTTTCTTACTTTCTTTTAGTCATTTTTTTCTTTTCAAAAGAAACATGTCTGCTTTTTCTTTTAGTTCTACCAGGTTAACTGGTAGCTTGTGTACTACATTGCATGATATATTTTTAATTTCTATTTCACTTTTTTAATGTTGCAATAACAGTGTCCTCTAACGGTTCAGTATTTTTTTTGTATCAATCTTGATAAACCATCAGCATGTCCTAATTTTTGGAATGGTTGGTATTCCATCCTGAAATTGTAATTTAATAAGATGGTTTTCTAGTATTGTAATCTATTTGTTGTATGTGTAGAAATTCCTTTTTTTTTTTTCTTTTTTTTTTTAACCATAAATTGATAATAGAGGTCTGTGGTCCGTCTGTAAATGAAAACTCTTTCTATGTATAAATTTGTGAAATTTTTTTTCACTGCAAATATTATTGGTAACACGCTGTAAATTTTTTTTCTGTCAGCAGTAGCAAACGTGAAGCATCTGCAGCAGCTTTCATGGTACTGTCATTATATTTATGAAGAATTACTGCTTCTATACCATAGTTGCTAGAATCTGAAGCCAATGCAATTTATGCTTTTGGATCATAGTGCACCAATGGTAAATCTGACGTTAGGATTTTCTTGTTTTCTTCAAACATCTTCTGAAACTTATCAGTCCTGTTCCACTTTATGCCTTTCTTCAGCAAATTGTTCCAGTGGAGCTCTCAAATTCTGCATATTAGGTATATAGATTTGATAATAGTTTGCTAATCCCAGAAATGTTTGTAACCTAGTAATGTTTGTTTAAGGAGGCATATTCTTAATTGCACTTGCCCTTGATGAATCTGGTTGACAACCATTTTTGTCAACACTTTGTCCTAGGTACTTGATTTTAAGCAAAAACAATTTGCACTTTCCTCACTGAATTTGAACCCATATTTGCATATTTTTTCAAAAACTCTTTTCACATGCCTGATATGTTGTTCTTTAGATACACTTTTAATTAATATATCATCCAGATAAGCAACAGCGAAATTGCACTCTTCAAGCATAATATACATAGCTTGTTGAAATATAGGTGGAGCCACTTTTATCCTAAAAGGAAGTCAGTTGAACTTATACAATTCCTTGCGTATATTTTTAGTTATTAACTCTGGACATTCTTCTTCAACCTGTATTTGCAAATATGCTTCAAAAAGATCCAGCTTTAAAAAAATGTTCCCACTGTTTAAATTTGCAGAAATTTCCTCTGGACTTCATAATGGGTAGTTATGGGATTCTAAACATTTGTTTAACTCTGTCGAAAAATCAGCACAAACATGAATTTTATTATTATTTTTCTTTACATACACTGTTAGTGCTACCCATTTTGAATGGTCAATCTTTTCAATTACATTTATTTCTTTTTCAAGTCTGTCTAATTCTTTATTGACTTGTTCCAATGCTGTGAACAGTACACTATATTTCAGTTTAAACACTGATGTTGACCCTTTTTTCACTTGAAATTTGAACTTTGGAACACCAACCCAACTCATTCGACAGAACATGTGGAAAATATTTTTCAATTCTTTCTTTAAATTTTAACACTGTTTTTTAAACTGTAACTTGTCCACTTACATTTTTGCAATAAATATAGGTATATTCCACAACTCAAATAATTCCATCCAGTCAGTATCAAATAAGTTTGTAGTATTTTTTAACAGATAAGCCTTAGCTTTTACACACTTGTTATAGAAGGAAACGTTCACCAATAAAAAATAATTTCTTACCCAACATGCCACGTGTAATTTTTGAAGTTGTTTTTAATATAGTTTTTCTGTTTGCTTTCCATGTGGCTTCATTGATTATTGTGATATCCCTACCAGTGTCTAGTTGCATTTTTACATCCACATTATTAATTTTCTTTGGTTTTCTGTAATTATTTTTTCAGTTGCAACACTGTACAAAATTCTTTCTGAGAACTTTTCCTTGCTTTAGTTTTACAGTGAGACTTTTTATGTCCTACTTTTCCATACTTGTAGCATTTTGACTTCTTAAAAGGACAGTCTTCTCCAAGATGTAACCTTTCACATCTGAAACATGGATTAATTTTTCTTTTTCCCATTTATCTTTAGCTTGTATGTATGTACATTCTTTTTCTTCAATTTCTTTGGTATCATGTCTCAGATTTAGGAGTCTCTGACATTCGTCCGATATTTCTTGCAGTGTTAGTTTTTGATTCTGTTCAAGTTTCATTAGAATTCTAGCAAGTATTTCAGTGTCTTTTTTTCACCATTAACTCTCGAATCAAAATTAACCCTTTAAACATATCTAGAGTCAGTTTATTTAATTTGAATCTTTCACATTCTTTGTTAATGATTCCAGCATATGTGAGAAAATGTGTGTTCTTTTTTTCGCCAGATTCATACACTCCGAGTATTGAATAACAAACTTTTCTTGCTAAAAGTTTTAGTCAGAATATTTACTGTTTCACCAAAGCAAATTTCTCATTTTTCGGTAGTACAAAATTACAGTATTTTTCATGTTCTCTGAGTGCCAACTTTCTCAACAGAAGTCTTGTTTTTTTCTCATCATCCCAATCACTGCATTCTTCTCTGAAAGTTTTCTTGTATCTTCTAAAATGAGCAGAAAAAGTAATTCTATCATCTGAATTGTATGGGAATTCAGCTATGGCCTTTGTATGCAAACACTTAGGCTTATGTATTGAAAAAAAGAATACTAGGAACTTATTCAGTACTGACTGGATGGAATTCTTTGTTGTGGGATTTACCTATATATATATATATATATATATATATATATATATAGTCATCCACAGATATGTTCGATTGCTTCAAGCTTAATAGAAGTAGGAGCTGCTGTTGTTTTTAAAAACAGCAGCTCTTACTTCTATTAAGCATTGCTTATTACAGATATATATATATATATATATATATATATATATATATATATATATATATATAGACACCACCCAAAGAGAAGAGAGAAGCCATCTTGGAGTGAAGGTGAACAGAGTGAAAAAGGTAAATTCAGTAGGAGTTTAACACCTACCAGCTAGGAATGATTTGATAATTGAGAAAACTCTTCCAGTGATTCCATCACTAGGAAAGAGTTTCATTTATTGGAACAATATTTGACATGCTAATGACTCTTCTCAAAGTAACAAAAAATATCCAGTATTCTTCCATTGACGAAACTAAATTGCTATCACATAAGCTTCATAAATTATAAGTAGCACTGAGCAGTTTTGTTACCTGTTGTGGGGTCAATAATACACCCCAGGTAACACTAATGAACTAGGCAAAATGCCTTAAATAAAGAACTCAAAGTGAGTCAGAAGTCCATTGGAGTCAGTCAGTAGTCTAAACTAGACACAATAATATAACCACTAGGAGTGAATTATAACAGTTGCAACAAGGGATCAAAATTTATACAGAGTAGGAAAAAAGTCATTTTAGCTTCGGCGCACATGACAACAGTGATGATGAGAAATTGGAACTGCATTGGTTTAATTTTTTTTTTCTCTGGTGTGTGTAAAAAAGAAAAAAGAGAAAGAAGGAAAAAAATAAAAATTAATATAAAATTTAAATACAGAAGTATTATTAGCCCAAGTAGTAAAAAAAAAAAAAAACAGCAATGTTTGTTGGAACTCCAGAAACAACAACAACAATTTAATTTAAATGAAACAGAAGAAAACAGAAAAATTCCTCAAGTTCTTTAACTCCTCTCATTCCCTTCATATTCCATTTTTGAGATGTAAGTTCCACTCAAGCAGCTTCTTTCCACAAACTGCTGCTTTGTGGAACTGACTCTCAAATGGATGCTTCCCTGATCACTACAATCTTAATCTAGGATTAAATGTTGTCTTCTTCACATATCCTCCATAAATTTTGCACCTCTTACTCTGTAAAACTCTAACACGAGTGGCTCTTGGGTGTTGTACAGGGTAAGCATCTTTGTAAAAAAAAAAAAAAAAAAAAAATTGATGAGAGAAAAAAATGGAGTGTAATTTTTTTTTTTTTTTAAAGAAAAAACACTATTATAGAAGAATGTATTTTTTTTATTAATATATCAAATGAATCATTTTTAGTATTGTTAGATTTTATTTATTATATACCACTTCCCAAGCAATTCCAAACTCTGCATATTTTTGTTCTTTGTTTTTTTTATTTCATAATATAAACTAAATTTTATTGACCTGTTTATTATTGTTATTTTTTTTCTCATCAGACAACTTCACTTTTAACAGCATGACTCACCTGATTAATCAGCTTCGATATAATTTTTTCTTGTTAAACAAACAAGACAATTTATCTTACGATAAATCATTTTTGTCTCCCACTTGTCTGCAGTGTGTGTGTGTGTGTGTTGAGAAAGGGAAGCAACTCTTGAACTGAATTTATGTGACCCTCCAGCCCATTTACTTCTTTAGCATATGTACCCACAACACTGCAATAAAATGATTGTAAATACAGTGTTAACGGCAAAACTAATTGTTTCTTTATAGGAAGCATTCATCATTCATTGACAAAAAAACATTATAAAGCCTTTTTCTTAAAACAGGTTTTGCAGGAAAATAGGTTTCTCAAGTCCACTGTTCTCTCTTTCTAGTATTGATGGGAGTTTCCTTTCAAATCTTTTGTTTTTGGTTGTGTGGAATACCAACATCATTTTCTCTTCTAGTTACATGTGCTATCCATTTTTGTTGCTGTTGTTGAAAGTCTTCAAGTGATGTGGTTTTTATTATTTGGTAAAGCTCTTTGTGATTTTATAGCACCAGTCTGTAGGGTTGGTCATGTATTTTTGTTTTGAACACAGTTGGAATAATTTTTTCTTTTGATCAAGAGATTTCATATAGGCGTCACCTCCGAGTCATAGAAATGTTTTATTGTACACATGGAAAACAACACATTCTTTTATGGCAAGATGGAACCACCATAACTACTTATTTCATTCATGACAGTGCATTGTTCCAATTACAGATGGCAATGTAACAAAACCATGAGTTTGAATTTAATACTGAAGCCATATGCTCATTTTTGTGTTTATTTGTGAAAATAGTTTATCATTGGTGGAATTGACACAAGTGAGAAGTGCGAGAAAAGAAACTAATCAGAATAGAAATATAACTTGGTTATATCTAGCTATTTGAACAGTGAAAGGATGATCCCTATAGCCAATCTAGTAGTAGGCTTCAATGAATGTTGTTGAGGTACCAAGAAGGAGAACTCATTAGAGCAACTGTCATGAAAATATTAACAGAAACGACACAGGGAAGCCATCTTGCAGCAGTGTGAAAGTAACTGAAGTCAAGATGCCAGAACAGGGTCAATAACATTGCAAACACCCTTTTTTAGATTTTGTTGAGAATCTCAAGACATATAGCCAAAGTACCAGACCAGATATGGCAGCAATATTCAATGCACGGACAGATGGTAGATTTATAAATGTGCAAAATGGATTCTGATAAGAAAAAGTGTCATGACAGAGGTTAGCATCAGCCATGATGATGGAAGCTAATAATATATGTATTGAATACTGTTACCATATATGATCTGGTGCACCCGCTGTTCATCTTGAGGCCCTCAACAAAATCCAGAGATGGATATGTAATGTGATAGGTCCCGATCTGGTATCTCATCTACAGTCACTTTCTTTCAAACGTGCTGTGGCTTCCCTCTGTCTTTTCTACAAATATTTTTATGGCAACTGCACTGACGAGCTACTTTCACTGGTACTCCAACTGCATGAATTTAAGCATGCTACTAGGTTGGCATCTCAGTCCCACCCCTTCTCTTGCACTTCCCTTCCTCCTACTTGTTTCCCTTATAGCTATAATCTTCAAATGTTCAAATGTAATGTCAATTGACATCTTCTGATGCCTTGATCCCGATCCCTGTCCTTCTCTATATCCTTTCCTGAAACAACCCTCTTTACTCTTGCTTTCACTCTCTGTAACCCTTTGTGTACTAGTGGCACTTCCACCTTGCTGTTTTGGGTGAAAATCTTAAAAAATATATATATATATATATATATATATATATATATATTTTTGAATTGGACAAAGTCCGACAATTTATTTAAAGACATTTATGATTTACGCTTCTCTGTGGCCGAACGGTTAAGGCACGTCTCGTGAAATGACGGTTCCGTATAGGATATAGGTTCCATTCCTGTCGGAGAACGAAAATTTTCTATGAAAATTTCTTGGACATTCAGGCCGGTAAATGTTATTTAATACTGTTTATTATAAAACAGAGCATTTGAAAAGAAAAAAAAGAACGTTAAACATATCATAAATGTCTTTAAATATATATGTATATATAAATAAAAAGAAAGAACAGTAAGATATTTAATCCGGTGTTCTTATAGATATTTTTATTTTTACACAATAGTGCTCAATCTAAATTTACAGAGCATTAATATTATAAATTAACTGATTTAAAATGTTTTTTCTCGCTACACAGTATTAACCACGTTTCAAAAGTTAAATTCGAAGCTTTTAGCTTCCATTTTTGAAACATGTTTATTACTGTGTAGTGAAAAAAACATATTTTAGTTAATTTAATCAGTTAATTTATAATATATATATATATATATATATATATATATATATATATATAACGATTACTATTTGTAGAAAATCAAGAATAAAGTGATTGTCAGTGGCTAAGGAATTTATTTTTTATGCCATATCTCTTCAGCATGTAGCTGATTTTTGACTCTCCGCAGATGGTTGCTTATTGACTTGCAATCTTGGGAATTATAGTGGAATGGTTTCCCGTTGCTTTCTCAACAGTTTAGAATTCAGTTTTCTTTCTATTAGAGTTGTTGCCACTCAAGGCTACCCTGCTATGTAACCCACGGTTGCAAGGGAATATACAGATCATGCCTTTCCCAAGGATATTTGTATGAAAGTGAATGCAGCAGAGTTGACTGACCGATTACACTTTCCATATTTCCCATTGCACTATCTGCACATCCATCAAGAATTAATGGAAACATTATTGACAAACCCGCTGTAATGTGTTTAATGTAAATGCATTATTAATCGTTTTTACTGGGGTAATGTATTGAAGCTCAAAAAGAAAAGAGTCGTCAGGGTTCAGGAACTCAAACAAGCATTATTGACAGAATATAGTCATTATGAGCAGAATGTAAATGGACAAAGTTAGTCTCGAAAAATTTAGTGATTTCGAGCTTGATTATATATTTCTGTCTGCAACCAACTATGAATGATCCATAAATTTTTATTTATTTTCATCAGTGCATTTTGTATTGATTTCAGTTTTATAAATGAACTCGGCTTAAAACATAGATCTCTTTATTAGTAACAGCAGTCAAAAAATAAGTAAATAAAACAAATGAAAAATAATGCTGATTTTTTTTTTTTTTTTTTTTTTTTTTTAAATTTTTCCATCTACTATTTTACCCAGGAGAGAAATGTCTCCCTTACTCTTTTTTATCTCTAGAAGTGGCCTAATTTTCTGAGTTAGGGTGTGTAATAAAAAAAAAAAATAAAGAATAAAAAAAATAATTAAAAAAGAAAAAAAGATAGCTGTGAAGGAAAAAAAGAAAAGATTTTGACCATGAACTCTGCTAATTCGCCATGTCAGCTGGGGCTGTAGAATACGCTGACTGCACCTCTGCAGAAGGGTAAGACCGCCCCCCCCCATGGTTTGAACTGGGTATGACGATAAACTACATCCGCATCCAGGGTAAGACAATAAACTACGTCCAACAGCAAAGCCTCTGATAAGGAGGTTTTGACGAGTGTGGAACCACCTCTTAATTGCTGGTGTTCCCAGATCCACCCTGACCCGGGGTGGTAGCACCTGTTAGGGTCCCAGCTATGGGCAAATAGTTAACCCTGAAACTGAGGTAAAAAGCATTATAAAAGTGTAAAAATAGGTTTTAATACCAGAAATACTTTGTAAAAAAATTATTACCAGAAATAAATTTTTGAAGAAAAAACTATTATCAGCAATACATGTGATTGTACTCAAAAATATGAGTAATTGAAAAATATTTCAAATAAATATGTATACATACACACCTTTTTTTTACCAAACTATTGCTATGAATGTATTTGAAAAATTTTGTTGGCATTAAATGACCCACTGAGGTTTATATATGCCATAAAACAAAAGTATTTCTGGTCTGGTCAGCCTTTGTGGTTGAATGTTAAATCACTGGATTTTCAATCAAACTGCAAGATACCAAATGAGTTTGGCATTGTTCAAAGAATAATTTGTCATTGAAAGTCTATGTTCAACCGGATAACCCAATTCGAATAACTGTTTTTATTGGCTAGTTCACTGAATTATTTCTGGGATTTGAATCGATATTATCAAAATTATTATTCTGATTTAGCATTTGTCTCTTCAGTGAAAAATTTGCAGAGTCCTTATAAAAGCAAAAAGGCGAAAAGAAAGAAAAACATCATCATGCTCATAAACAAATAAGAGGATTATTTACATCTGGATCAGGGATGTTGCTTTTGATCAGTGTATCTGTGTACTTTACTGTCGATCAAATATCACTTTCCAGTCAACTATCCAGGATCAGGATGTAGTACCTGTGCATTCTGCCTCAAAGTTTCACTCTCTGGCATCTCTACTTAAGATGCTTACTTTGTGAAAAGTGTTACACACACAAAGTAGTGATGAAAGGTTTTGACCTAGAAAGGTCAGGGGATTGGGGACAGATACTACACTCTAGTTTTAGGTCAGTCAGTCAGTTATGTGCCATGTGTGATACACACTTAGATGATCATGTATCTTTTGATACATGACTGACGAGGCAGATTTTTTCCCACAGTAGGTTGCCATTTCTTTCTGCGGCAGACCAGTTGCCATCAAAGTCTACAGAACCCAGTCTGTCCTGCCATTTACCCATAGCTGGAGGGAGAAGAAGAGGATTCATACCTTTCCCAAGGGTATTAGCATGTAAATGAATGTAAGCGATTGGACTGGAATAGAAAAGCCTAATATTCCTATATACAAAGACGCAAAATAATAGATTTGATTAGAAGGACCTGGAGGTTGGGCACAGATACTACACTGTAGTCTTAGGTAGAAAAGCTTAATATTCCTATATACAAAGAAGCAAAATAATAGTTTTGATTAGAAGGACCTGGAGGTTGGGAACAGATACTACACTGTAGTTTTAGGTAGAAAAGCCTAATATTCCTATATACAAAGAAGCAAAATAATAGTTTTGATTAGAAGGACCTGGAGGTTGGGAACAGATACTACACTGTAGTTTTAGGTAGAAAAGCCTAATATTCCTATATACAAAGAAGCAAAATAATAGTTTTGATTAGAAGGACCTGGAGGTTGGGAACAGATACAACACTCTGATCTTAGGTAGAAACACCTAATACATACAAACAAGCAGGATAATATCTTAATTTTTTGATCTTTCCTCTTTTATTCTCCTTTTAAATCGGAAACTGGTAGATTTTTTAATATAAAAAATTCCAAATAGTGATTATTATTCCAGATTAATAGTTATCTGTTTATAAATAAGATTCTTCATTGTTTGGCCTCTTTTCTTTAAAAAAAAAACCTCCTTGACTTTGTCTTCTAATATCAACATAAAACACAATAAAGCTCTTAAAATGTTAACTGAAAACAAAAGGTTTTCTCAGGAAAAAAAAAGAAGATAAATGCTTTGTCAATCCACCTTCAACAGGGTTTTTCCTTCTCATTTTATGGTTGACTGGGTCAGTCATGTCACCTTAATGACCTCGTATACACTGCACTTGCTTCAAATTGATTGAGGTTTGTAAACCTCACCACCAATCCCTGAAACACGCTAACTGCTCTTCTCCACTCAACTGTCCCACCTCCATTCCTTACTCATTGTTCTATTACAGCCTCCACTCGGAAAAGACAAGCTTGTAGTTACTTTACCCGCCAAAATGTGTCCATCTCCAAATATACTTTCTTTTATTATTTGTTGCTGATGACATTGTTTCATTAACTCCTTTGCTTTAATTTCCTTTCCTCAAAGCCATGGTCCCACCCTTCCTACGGCCCTTCCACTCAATCACCTAATTCTGATTAACCACAATGAATGAATACCCTGATTGTGCTGACTTGACTTTGTCTTTTTTTCTTTTTTAACTCCCCTATCCCACACGTTGACCTACAATTTTCTTTTTAATGCTTACCCAGGAGGCGGAGGCCATGTGGGAGTTGATAGTGATGCAAGAGAGGGACAGATGCCCAATAAATATTCATTGTAGCTTCCATTTCTTTCCAACATTCACTCTGCTATCTTTGTCTACACTGTTTTTTATTGTTAATTATGAATTTTTCCAACACTGTCTTCCGCATAGGACGAACTCCTTGCATTGAGAAATCAGGTTGAATACAAAGACATCATTTTTCTTCTTTTCTTTTTTTTCTCAGAAGTTTATGGGAAAACATGCACACGAGTTGTTAAAAAAAAACTTTTAAAAAAAAATAAAATAGAACAAACAACAAAATTAATATTAATTTTTCCAAAGTTTCTAGATTTGTTTGGTTTTGTGGTAAACAATTCCCAAGGGCAAAAATGCAGTAGTACCCAACATTATCTTCGGTTTTATTTCCGCATTCATCTGTTTCTAACCCACCAAAATAAACAATGTGTAAGTTTTACTTGATAATGGTTACACAGTGTAAGAGTAATAAGGTTGATAAAGTGCTTCCTTGAAATGAAAAGGTGAAAGTTAAGGAGGAAAGAAAAAAAAACAAACTATATGCTGTGTTTACCAAATTCTACAACGAGAACAGAACTTCTCTTCATCAGACAACTTAAAGTACATTATTATAATTTTTTATTTTATTATTACTATTTAATCTCTTATATTGTCTAATTAATAAATTAAATTTTATCATCAGTATATATATATAAAAAAAATCTATATAGAGTTTGGTACCATTTGTAATTGCAGGCATCTATTATAAAGAAACATTTGGCATTCATTGGCCAAGTAACCAGTACTGTTTTCTGTTTAAATTTATAAAATCTTTGTCTTGAAACACTGTTTTAGGAAAACAGGTTTCCTAAGTAGAGTAGCTGTTATTGTTTTTCCAGTATTGATAGGGGTTTCCTTCCTAAGCTTCTGTTTGAAGTGGTGTGGAATGTTAACATCTTGATTATGCCATTATTTTCTCTTTGAGTTATATGTGCTATCCATTTTAGTTGTTGCTGCTGTCCTCAGGTGATTTGGTTTCTGTTATTTGGTACGGTTCTTTCTTTGTGAATCGGTAGCACCAGGTCATAATGTTCAAAGCAGGACGACCTTAGCCAAGACCCTCAAAGTCTTTTTTCAGCATAGATCTTAGAAAAAATGGCTTTGGAAGAGTAAAGCCTGAGGTTTGCCTATCAGCTGGTTCACACATCTTACTCATCTATTGAACAGGTGTAGAGGTTTATCCTTTGTTTCCTGTTAAGGATTGGGTTTTCTGGTTCCTTATAAAGTCTTTTTATTCTCTTTCACTTCCAGTAATCCTTTGTGTCTTGGTGGCATTATCTTCCTTGCTTGGGGTGAAATGATTAAAAATTTATATATGTATATATATATATGAATAAAGACAAAAGGAAAACTTAGCTGACCCATTTTGTTCTCTAACAGACTTTATCAAGTCAAATGTGAGGATTTTATTTTGCAACAAGTATTTATAAATAAAAGTGAAAAATCTACACTATTTACATTGTTCAGACTGTTGTCCCTATCTTTATTGTCACATTCACAACATTTCAGCCATTGTATGCTTCAGCCTTCTTCAAGTGATACTTGTTGGAATTCCAAACCAAATCCTTTAGTTAGTCTGTGGAGGTGAATTGTTCTAATTTTATGTACCATGCCTTTGTATATCTCAGTTTTAGTTAAAACGAAATAAAGAATTTGGCTTGAAATTCCAACAAATGCCTCCTGAAGAAGGCTGAAGAGTACAGCAGTCGAAACGTTGTGAGTATGACAGTAAAAATGAGGACAACAGACCAAATAATGTCAGTGGTGCAAATAGTTACAAAGAAAATGTTAGTTTTTCAAAATTTAAGAAACACTCATAAATATTCATCACGTTAAAAAAAAAAAAAAAAAAGGTTGAAAAAAAACGTGATCATTGAGTCAATGCAAATGAGCCTGTCCTTAGCTACAGAGTATGTTTTGCCAGGGATACATACAGTTTTGAATTCAGAGTCATCCTTCTCCTAGACCAGTTGCCACCCAAGGCTATAGAACCCAGTCTGTCCTACTATTTACCCATAGCTGGGGGTAGGGGGGGAGAAGACTTGGATTTATACCTTTCCCAAGGGTATTAGCACATAAGTGAATGCAATGAACTTGACTGAAATTTGAACTCGGCTCTTCAATTCCTTAATCCGAGCTGCAATCCATTACTTCACCATGCTTCCTAATTGCAAAGTCAAGGTAAATTATGTATGATAACGTAACTTAATATCTAATAAATGAAAGTGTGTAAATGATGTTGTTGAATTTTTTAAAATTATATTTTTTTTATCATCAAAATCTTTACTCTTAAGAGAAAAGACTAAAGTCCTATGAGTGTTAAATTCTCCAAGTCCTCTTTCCTCATTGTGTCTTAGAAATTTCATCTGTCTCTTTCCTCTTTTATAAGTATCCTTTTTGTTTCCATTTTCCTTAAAACTTCCTTGTTATTCACATATTCAATCTTATATTCTCAGTATCCTTCTGTAGCACCACATTTCTACTGTCTCAGGTCTTCTCTTCATCTGTGAGGAGACTGTCCAGCATTTTCTGCCATATAAAAGGACCAATATTACATAATAGTACCAAACTAGTTATGATTAATAAAGCATTTATTCTTGTCTGTATTATGATTTATTAATAAACCAGACAAATAAAATCTCTTTTGTAGCTGTAAGCAATGTTTGTCCCTTGGAAATGGAATAGGGTGAGGAAGGAATATATTGTTTTAATATTCAAATGGAAATGGTCCTGAAAATCAGCTTTTGAAATTTTGGATTTTGAGCAAATGTGGTCCAACTGATAAAGATAAGCCCAGATTTAATGCTTCTGTAAGTGGCTCATTTTGTCATTATCTCTTTTAGCTGGGCTGCTGACTAATTTAAATTATAGAAAAATCCTGACTTGAAAATGTCCCCAAAACAATAGGCTTATTCATAATTTATCAAATGTCTTGATTAAGAAAAATCATCAGAATCAGGATGTATGTCATGCATTTTTGATCAGATAGAGATATTTATGACTTTTGAATGAATGATGTTCCTTTTTTATTAAACCTCTCTTCAGAAGGAGGAAGGAAAAGGAGATGTGTTATCTTGAATAAGTCAAGATTATGTCCAATAATCTATTCTACATATGACACTGGTTACAAAATAACTTAGCAGTTGGAGGAAACATTCTCTCAGCTCACAAAGATTGCAGTGTATATATTTACATGTCTGTCTGTAAGATAGAAGCAAATGAAATGGGGTTGTTACTGTGAAATCATTAACATCCAGACTTCTTATTTATTTGCCTCTTAATTTAGTGGAAATGGCATACACAGCCATTTCTCTGTCAGTGTTTTCCTATCTTTGTAGACCATTCATTTCCTTTAAGGAAAAAGCAAAAAAAATTTTTAAAAAAAGGGAGGGAGTGATTAAAAAAAATATGCATTAGTTTTTCCTTAACTTGAATCCAATGCCTCTAAGAGTGATTAAAAAAAAATATGCATTAGTTTTTCCTTAACTTGAATCCAATGCCTCTAAGAGTGATTAAAAAAAAATATGCATTAGTTTTTCCTTAACTTGAATCCAATGCCTCTAAGAGTGATTAAAAAAAAATATGCATTAGTTTTTCCTTAACTTGAATCCAATGCCTCTAAGAGTGATTACGACTTTCCTCTCATTTAATGCCTGAATTTATAGGAAAAAATAGAAGGTCTGTTCGAAAACACTGCAAACATTTATTATTAATAGTAAATAAAAGAAGCCTACCTAGGGCAAGTGTGCCTTCAGTTTCTTCAGAGTATTCCTGTTGTAACCTCACATGCTTATACCAGAATCCTTTCTACTTTTCAAAACAGTCTACAAAATTGTCTTTTCGGATCAACATCAGCTCTTTAACTCCATTCTTTTTAATCTCATGCATGGTCTGAAATCTCTTTCCATTCATCAGCAAATACGAAAAGTTGCAACGAGCCAACTCTGCACTATAATTGATGATGTGATATTTTGCACCAAATCCCTCTCCAACACTTTGTTGATCTACTTGCTTGGCTATTGTGAATACAAATATCACACAGTACACAAGCTCACTTAGTGGGGTATATCACTGCCAACTGAGTAACACTGTGGGGGAGTGTCTATTTCTGCTGCACAGTAATGCCACCTTTGATTGGTTGCCAAGTTACATTTAAGCTGTACAGCCAATTTTTTAATTATTCATAATGGTTGGATATTTTCCGGACGTATCTTATATCTTAAAATATTTATCATAGAGGCTGGCAAATATTTCGTTGTTGATTTTGTTAAGATTTTCATAAATTGTTTATATTTTATTTCAATACACATAATTCTGAAATATTTTAACAAGGGTACAAAATTTATTAATAGCAATTAAAATGGTCAGCAACAAAAAGAACAAGAAGAAAGAAAGAAACGGGAGTAAAAAAAATGTTTTATATTACAGTAAAGTAATAATAGGGAAATACACACAACAAAAAACAGCTGGTATATCAATCTGCTCTCATCAGGGCTCCATTGAGGACAAGAAATGTCTAGCAACAAAGATCAAAAACTCCTAAAACTGGATATTCTATAATATTATATAAACATTGAAGGTTGATTATATTTAAACCTCATAACCACTTCTATATACAGAGGTATGGTTGGCAGGCCTTAATATAAATTGACTTCAGATGAAAATAAGAGTGAGCCTTCCTTAGTACCAAGATCATGTCTTGCTTATAGGACTGAACACATTGATTATTGTTTAAGAAATGTTCAACTATCACCAAACCAGTTTTTTGGTTGTCTTTTTGTATTCTAATATTACCATTGTAGAGCAATGCAAAAATCTTTTGATTACTCCTGCTTTTTTGTTATTCTTTTGTTGTTTTAATGTGTCCATTTTAATTACTGTTATTACATATAATTCTGTACAATTTGGATAGTTAAATGAAAACTCACTGCTCCTCTGATATCACATCCTGCCATTTCTGTTTGGCTGAAGGACAGGGCATATTAATGGTTGGCAGTTCAGTGATGTTAGGATTCAAGTTGTGCATGACATGCTGAAAAACTGGAGTTATGGATAAAGTGACTATAAGTTGTTTGCTTAATCAGATACAAATGTGTTCATGGGGAAACATGTTATCCAAACCCTGCCGAGAACAGTTCATTACAACCTCCTCCACAAATAACATCACATAATTAAAAAAGAAAAATCTTTTAAATAAAGCATGTTGGTAACAAGTCACTTCCAAACAAAATACAATTCTAAACAATTTATTTTTTTTTAATTCAAAGTAACTTCTTATCTTGTATTTCTCAAGTTAATAGTGTAAGAGGAATTCACTATTCAATTTTCAATCAAAGTCAAAAAGTTTCATAGCTAATAATTAAAAGCTTTTTTTCTTTTCCTAACACCTTGTGCCTATCAAAGGGATATTGATGACTATTTACATTATTCGGACTATTGTCCTCATCTTTGTCACCATATTTATTACGACATTTCGGCCGTTGTACGCTCTGACCTTCTTCAGGTAGTTGGAATGTCGAACTGAACCCTTTATTTCGCTCACTGGGGTAGACTGTTCTAGTTCCACGTGCCATGTTTAATGGATGTCAGTTATCAGTTATCTCCTGTTAATTCCCCTCTCCAAGTTCTCCACTGCCTTAACTGAGTATTGAACTCGCACTCTTTTGGGTCCTGTCACTGGATCTAACCAACGCCTTTATCCACTGTACCATGTGTCCTTGAGTGTGAGTTCAATACCCGGTTAAGGCAGTGTGAGAACTTGGAGATGGGAATTAACAGGAGATAACTGATAGCTGACATCCATTTGCAAAACATGTCTGATGAATATTTTGGCAAATATATGATTGAAAAAAATCCTAATTGGTTCTTAAAATAACTATTTACATTATTTATAGTGAGACTGATATCCTCTTTAGTCCAACTGTTGTTACCATTTAAGAATACCAACTGCTGTAAACTTGGAAGTGTGGGTAGTGTAATGGATAATGGCTCAAAATTGTTAATTGGGTATCCGAGTTCCATTTCCTGTTGAGTTCATTCTATTCACTTATGTGCAAATACCCTTGGGAAAGGCATGAATCCACCTCTTCTTCCCCAGCTATGGATTAATGTGAGACTTATCTCTAAACTATTATCTCAAAAAAACATTTCTTACAATCTAAAAATATTATCTGGTTTTAAATAACTCCAAAAAAGGTTGATAAGCCATCAAATCAATCAAACCAACTGTTCTTCTTTTATGTGACTTTTCCCTTCCGGTCATAGGCAAACATGGCTCTCTAGTAATTCTTATAATATGATCGGAGGTTGTAGAAATTTGGTCATGAATAAAATAATATGTTGCACAATTTTTGACTAGACTCCAAAAAACTAAAGTCAGGAACTGGGCTTAGAATTATGAAGGATAGGAAGTTGCGGAGAGCAGTATTTCCAATGTACTGAAGGGATATGATGCATAAATGCAGTGTCTCATAGTTTATTTTATTTATTTTTACTTTATGAAAGTGACCCAAGTTTGTGTTTCATAAAAATTTAATCTTGAATACCTTAACTCGTCAAATAACAAAAAAGAATTTTCCTACACTTTTATTTGAAACACTTGTTATTCCAAAGTGGATAATTTGATCAAGGCTTTTACAGAAGATGGCAGAATAGTATAGCATTTGGATCTTCCTTGCAAAGAAAATCCCCCCCTCCCCCCAAAAAAAATATATATATTAAAAACAGCAGAGCTAAAAAGAATTTATTTTCCTTTTTTTAGGTCAAGGATTCTGTTAGTCACTGATCAATAAAAGAATAATTTATTCATTCAACCATTTTTTTTTTTAAAGGAAAACATTAAATCTTGTGTTCTTTGCTTCATTAAAATAACTTTTGGTATTCTGAAGTCAAATATTGTTGTTATCAGTTAAAAGAAAAATGTTTTTTTATTGATTTTTGCATGTTTCTTTTGGTTTTAAGTTTATTTTTCTGGCAGAATCCAAACTCAAACAAATTTTATTTAGATTCTTTGTTCATTAATTCTTCAGTTTTACAGATATTTACTCAGTTTAATCTAGCGAAGGGTCAAATAGTGATGTGTTTCGAGACAAAGATTATACTGGACCAATCTTGCAATGTCTTATTGAAAATAAATCAGTATTCAAAATCCTGGCCTTTACTTGGACTTGAACTTGAACACTGATTATTAGCACTGGTAAGAAATATGAGGTGTCTCAAAGCTTATTATCTATTTTGAGAAGTAACTGGAATTATGAAAAATAGGTTCAAATATGAAAAAATAAATTTATTTCAAGAATTAATTTCCTGCATGACAACCACTAGTGTCTTTATAAAGCTCAAAGCAATAAAATGGTTTCTGGAAACACACTTTCCAGTATTTGAGGTGTTAATTTTTTAACTGCATTAGTAATAAGATTTCTAAGCTCAGCTACATCTCTATTTCTCCGAGCAGTGTATACCAAAAGTACACTTAATTCGACATAAACCAATTAACATTCAATGCTTTTAACCCCAAGGATGATGGTACAGTAGATAAAAATGTTGGTTGAATAATCTAAAAAGTAACTTGACCCAAAGAGTTGAGAGTTCAATACCTGGCCACAGTAGAGGAAACAAAAAAAAAAAATTGGGAAAGTTGAGTTACTAAAGGGAATTAACTGATACTGAGATATCCATAGAAGACATGGCATGTGGAATTAGAACAATCTACCCCCGCTACCCCATGAACTAAATAAAGGGTTTGGTTTGAAATTCCATCGTATATCACCTGAAGACGGTCAGAGCATACAACAGAATGGGTAATATCAGATTATGTAATTTTTATAAACTAGAATTTTTTTTGCAACATGCTGACACGTGTTGAAATTATTTAGTATTCTTGAAGTTATCGCTAAAAATGTTTGTCAAGATTAACAAACTCTGCATTTCATTCAATTTCGCAAACTCATCAATAAAATTTAAATAAGTGGATTTGTTTGGAAAATACTTTGATAAACTCTTAGGATTTCTTATTCTTGAGCATGCAACATACAATTGGTCATGCATAAATAGTTGTTTCTGAAGCCAAATTCCACATCTTGAAGCATTTGTGATTTGTTTATAGTTTTTGCAAATGCAGGGTAAACTGGAAACTGGATTCTTGTATATATAAAAAAACTTAATTAAAATATATGCCAAAAAAAACAATATTGCATTTTTATTAAATAAGTATTTTAAAGTGTTCTTAAAATAGTGGCATTATTGTGTATGTTAAATAATAAAATTTGATTTTTCCAAAAATTCATGAAAATTTATTTTACTAATAAAACCAAGTGTACTTTGTACCCCCTTATCTGTTTGCACTTCTCCCCTAAATTTGGTTTTGATTGGTCAATGTATGATTATTTTAGATGGTGTGATGGACAGACTAAAGGAAGTCACAGAATTTTATATATAAATTGATTTAAGCAGGTTTATATCATGTATGAATAATCTAAAAATATAGGATGATCTAATTTTGTAAATTACAAAACAATAGACACTGTTTTCCATACACACATTTATTTATCATTTAGTTCTATTCACCAGTAATACATACGTTTATTTCCTGACAACTGATAAGTCTTTTTTTTTTTTCATGATTTTCACTGTTTAAGGCAAAGATGATGGTCTAAACCTTACAAAAACAAATGTTAGCTAAAAATATTGCAAAAATTAATTTGTTATTTATATTGTTTGGATGGTTGTCCTCAACTTTGTTGTCATATTCACGTTTCAGCTCTTGTACACTCTGGCCTTCTTCAAGTGATATACATTGGAATTTTGAAACAAACTCTTTATTTAGTCTATTGGATCTATACCTTTTCTGGATATCTCAGTTTCAGCTATTTCCCATTTTTAATAATTTAACTTTCCAAGGTTTCGAAGTTATTGAACTCACAATTTTTGGAGTCAGGTCTCTGGATTACTTCAACCAGCACTTTTATTCACTGGGCCATATGTCCTTGAGGACATCAGTGAATTAATTTTTGGGACTTATAAACATAATGTCTTAGTAATCAGTTTTTACCAGAGCTCATATTACAACTTGTTTTTCTCTAGCACTCTGTATTACTGGTTCCCATATTGTATTTATGTTTATGCTTAGAAGATTTTTGTGGCCTAGCATATGTGCTGATTCCTTGAGTTTTCATATTTTCCAGTGATGTTCTCTGTCTATTATTTCAACCTTATGCCACAGAGGGCAGTGATCTCCCTTTTTATCTGAAGAAGCCCAAAGTGTACAATGGTCGAAACGTTGTAAATATGACAACAAAGATGAGAACAACAGTTCAAACAAAGAAATGTTGGTACTACTTACTATATTGGTCCAATAGCAAAAATTAAGGAAATTTTTTTTTTTAAATAATTTTTGCACAAATGGTCCCTTTTTTTTTTTTTTTTTTTTAAGATCTTCCTTAGGTCGTGATACCTGTCAGAATTGAAAATATTT
>OZ038501.1:89339758-89384758 GCA_964036315.1 Acanthosepion esculentum
TTCTTC
Source organism: Acanthosepion esculentum (assembly GCA_964036315.1). NCBI lineage: Eukaryota > Metazoa > Mollusca > Cephalopoda > Sepiida > Sepiidae > Acanthosepion > Acanthosepion esculentum. Next base: position 89,339,765 of record OZ038501.1, read on the forward strand.
CCTGATAGCTATAATCTTGAAATATTCAAATGTAATGTCAATCGATATCTTCTGATGCCTTGATTTTGATCCCTGTCCTTCTCTATATCCTTTCCTCAAACACCCCTCTTTTCTCTTACTCTTACTCTCTGTAACCCCTTGCATGCTAGTGGCACTCCCACCTTGCTTGGGATGAAATGCTTAAAAAAAAAATGAGATCTAGCTGCCAATCTAGTACTGTACTTAAATTTTTAAAGTCTGAGTTCAAAGTGAAAAGCTCATCAGAACAATTACTATGAAAATATTTATACAAAAAACACGGGGAAAGCTACATGGGCGATCATAGCTCTCCACAACCTTCAATCCTTTAGCAACATTTGTTCTTTTGGCAAACCTCCTGCTCCCTTATTCCATAATACATTAACATAATCTGTTTCTACCTGTCCCTCTTGCTGTCAATATGTCCTGTAAGTGTCATATTCTTCAAGCCTTCTTTCCTCATTATGTGCCCAAGAAATTTCAGATACCTTTAAATATAAGTAATCTTTACGTTTCCACTTTTTTTTTTTATGACAGTAAAATAAAAATATAGCATTATTGAATAAGAAGAGATATTTTCTGACTGGATTTGACTCTCACAATGAACTTCAGTAGCCAAAATTGTTACAGTAATATCCACATGAGACATGTAATGAGGATATAGGATATGTGTTCAGATTTTGTTAAATATTGTGAGCGTCAACTTCTCCAAGCTCTCTTTCCTCATTATCTGCCCAAGAAATTTCTTCTCTTTTTGTTTCCATTTTCCTTAAGTGTTGGGGCGCACCCACCTTCACAACCACAATAGACTGATCCTATTATTATAAATAGAACAGTAGTTCTAGAGACTGGGAGGAGTGTAGCAGTGTAGTGCAGTGCAGAGTGAGACTTCTGTAGTGATCAGTTACACTTCCGTTTGTCGACCGGAAGATACCGTTGGACTTTATTACTATTACTTATTGTTACTACTAACCTACGTTCGTTCTACTACTAATCTCTCTGATGTAAATACCTCTCTGAATATACCAGTATTTTCCCCTACGACTGTGTTTGTTCGTTATTACCATATACTCACGTGGAAACACTCAACATCTCAACAGTGGCGACGAAGGATGTTTTATTGATCTCAACATTAAGACTGCTTCATTGTATACAGTGACTGACAGAATGAAAACATGAATTATTGCCCAATGAAACTGTTACAAAAATGAAACCTCTTTGGAACAGCAAAAATAATCCAGAAAGTGAAGACCACATAGTCAAAGGAAAATTGCATTAATGTTATTACTATTATTATTTATTTTATTTTTTGTAATTTTTAATAACAATGTCTGGCCTATTAGTCTTTATTTATGTCAGTATAAATGGTATGCTTTAACAAATTTCATCTGTCGGTGTGGCTTTGTCGCCTGCAGCAAAGCTGAGCTAGTATCACACTTAAGAAAGCACAAATGAAATATGTCTTTCCCTTACCTGATTTTCTCCACAATAGCCCCTGCTAGCATGCATATGTGTAAAACGAAAGGCATCATCCAATGCTGACCCTCATTTATCGTTCACAATAGGAGAGTCCAACACGAATGGTAATATTCCAAAGAATAGTAACCTCATGGATTTCTATTGCTGTTTCTAGCTGAGGTCTCTGCAACTACTATTACTACTACTACTACTACTACTACTACTACTCATAACAATTGTATCTGGTGACTTTCATGAAATAAAGTGACAACAAGTCTCTTCAATTCTCCAATACTCTTCTTAATGGCTGATTTTTAACAATGTTTTATCTTTTTCCCTTTTTTTTAATGTTTTTACATGGCTCAGTGGTAATGTTCCAAGTACTCTACTAACTATGGGTGCAACTGTTACTGTTATGTTCTTCATTTTTTTCTCATTCTTTGACAAGGTTCAGATATTTTTTTTAACTTTTTACTTTCTTTCAGTATTACTCTGCTAGATTGCTGCCATTGGTAGCCTAACAAATTATCTTATTTACAATCTGTAGCTTTGGTCTTTGGGACTGAATTGGGTCCTCTGAAGAGAATTTTAGGGTATATTTTTTCTCATATAGCTTCAGTTTTTCTCTATACTGTTTGTTTGCATAGCCAGTTCAAAGAATATTATTAAAGGAGAGGGTCACATGCCAACAAAGTGATATATGAAGCCCAATATCCGCATAATGAAACCCAATCTGAAAAGAGTATACCAGATACATACTGCACAGCCAAATGTGTGCAATATAATGACAGGCTTTGGGTTTTTTAAAGTGCGGATGGGATCCAATTAGAAATACCTTCAGGTCGAGTAACCCAATCTACTGAAAAAGTCTCCAATTGAGTGTGTTCGCAAATATCTATATGTATCTCCCAACTCGCCTTAGCTGCCTTATCCTTCAAAAACATCTCAACATCCAGCCCTGTTATTCCCCCACTACTCCTGCTCATGAATAGAGGTGCACCCCGTTGAGGATATGCCCAACTGGTTAGGGTCAGGCAACTGACTAGCAAATCTGTGGTACTGAACAATTTTAAGTTACTGAATAAATCGGGAGGTGGAACTGTACAATTTTAAATGACTAAATAAATCAGGAGGATGAAATGTACAATTTTAAGTGACTGAATAAATCACGAGGTGGAACTGTATAATTTTAAGTGACTGTATATGGTTATGCATTTCATATTTCATTGTTTTCAGCTTAATTTCATGCTGATATTGTACACTCAAATGAGATTGGGTGGGGGGATAAAGGATGATAGATATTTTTTTTTTGAGTTCTCATCCTAAATGAATCCTTTCATAACTTCACTTTGATTATTTGGCACATTATTAAAACATCTGCATGTTTTTCATTTCAATATGTCCAGACATGTCTGGGGGTGGGGGGGATATTTAAATTGTAAAATTTTAAATCTCAGCATCCTAACATCTTCAGTGTTTCTTATCAATGCATAATTATAACCAATGCTTGCTTTTTTGTATTTTTCCCTCGCATGCATAAATAATTCCATTGAAAAGAAATATTACTTTTGTCTGATGAAGAGGTGGTTCTCAAGCTGTCTTTTTCTCCGGGCTGCATTTTCGGAATGAAAATTTGTTCATGCCTCACCAAATTTTATGTAATAAAAAGTCAAATTTAAAAAAAAACAAAAACAGAGGGTTAAAGAGAGATAACTGCAGATTTGAAGTCTGAACATTATCATTAATAACTCTCTCCCCCAATTTACAGACCCTAGTTACTATATTCTTAATATTTGATATAATGCAAAAATATTACAATGACAAAATCAGTCAATAACTATTTATAATTATTTATACTGTGACTTATGGATGCAATTTAGAGATCATATTTATTTTTGGCATATGAATTTTTTGAAACTGCTTCTAAATCTTTGATTGTCTTTCAATCATTCTGCCTCACCTGCTATCCTCTTCCATTGCACCTATAAGGCATGGCACAACATTTGGGAACCACGGTTCTAAAGGACGAAACCCATTACACAGACTTCTTTCCACTTTGTCTTTCTCAGTGGATTCTCCAACCTTCATTAGGTGCGAGGTATATCCTTTCATTTTTTGTCATTTGATATTATGTACATAATATATGATATAGATATTATATAATATTATATGCATAATATATGATAAACATACATACATAATATATGATAAACATATATAATATATACATAATATATGATGCATGGAGTATTGCTGCCATATATGGTCTGGGGCCCCTGCTGTTTGCTTCAGGGTTCTTGATAAGACCCAGAGACGGATAGGCAACGTGATTGGCCCTGATCTGTCATCTCGTCTGCAGTCGCTCTCTCACAGACGCGATGTTGCCTCGCTCTGCCTTTTTTACAAGTACTTTCACGGTAATTGCTCCGAGGAGCTGCTTTCGCTTGTCCCGAGACCGCGTGAATTTAAACGCCGCACAATGCTGGCTTCCCGCTCCCACCCCTACAAAGTGTTAGATGTAGACGTCTCTTCTACTCCAATAGCTTCATGTCTCACACATTTCGCCTATGGATCTCCCTTCCCTATTACTGTTTCCCTGACAAATACAATCTCCAACGGTTTAAGTGTAGCATCAATCGACATCTCCAGTTGCCTTGATCTATCCACTTCCCTTCTCCACATCCTTTCATTTTTCATTCCTATCTGCTCTCGCTCCAAATCTTCTGTAACCCCCTTGCCTTGATCGACCCACTGTCTTTCTCTTTCACCACATCCTCTCCTTTACCAATCCTATCTGCTCTTCCTCCAACCCTTCTTTAACCCCTTGCATGATAGTGGCCTCCAGCCTTGCTTGGGGTGATACACTTAAAAAAAAATATATATATAGATATTATATAATATTATATACATAATATAGATATTATATACCTAATATATGATATAGATATTATATTGTATACCTAATATATAATATATGCATAATATGATATAATTTATATACATAATGTGATAGAGATATTATATGATCTTATATACATAATATGAAATAGATTTTATATCGCTATGACAGAGATATTATATACATAATTAGATATAGATATATATAATTATATACACAATATGATATAGACATTATATATATATATATATAATATTATATACACAATATGATATAGACATTATATATATATAATATTATATACACAATATGATATAGACATTATATATATATAATATTATATACACAATATGATATAGACATTATATATATATAATATTATATACACAATATGATATAGACATTATATATATATAATATTATATACACAATATGATATAGACATTATATATATATATATATATATAATATTATATACACAATATGATATAGACATTATATATATATATAATATTATATACACAATATGATATAGACATTATATATATATATATATATATAATATTATATACACAATATGATATAGACATTATATATATATATATATATATAATATTATATACACAATATGATATAGACATTATATATATATAATATTATATACACAATATGATATAGACATTATATATATATATATATATATTATATACACAATATGATATAGACATTATATATATATATATATATATATATATATAATATTATATACACAATATGATATAGACATTATATATAGAATATTATATACACAATATGATATAGACATTATATATAGAATATTATATACACAATATGATATAGACATTATATATAGAATATTATATACACAATATGATATAGACATTATATATAGAATATTATATACACAATATGATATAGATAGATATATAAGGTTATATAAATATCCCAAGCATCCCTCGATTAATGTGCATGTGATTTTATTTTACCAAAATTCGATTAGTACATACATAACACTTGATTAGTGCAGCAAAACATTCTTCATTTTTAGCCATAGTAATTGAAAATTGATTTTTTTTTAATAGTTACTGATGTACACATTAGCCACACTAACCGAGGGCTTCTTGTATATAAATTATATACTTTTTAAACAAAATAAGAATTTTTACCGGAATTTTTGAGTTGACAAATTATTATTCCTCGATTTACTTGGAGCTGTTTCCTTATTTTGGTTGTTAAAATATTTTGCCTGTTGTACTGTCCACCTTCTTAAAAGTAAAATGTTATATACTCAGGTTCAATGAAAAAGACATGATTTTACAAAATCAAATTAACGAGGAAGAATTCATCGATACAAGATTTCTTTGAGCATGGATAGTAGAATAAGAACAGTCTACTTCTATAAATTGAACAAAGAGTCCGGTTCAAAATTTTTATACAGTTACTTTCTATGAAGACCATTGAAAAAGTCTGGATGGTACAATTGCTGAAACATGACAATAACAGACAAGATGATCTGTCTATATTTTTGAGATGAGGTATTATGTACATTATTCGGACTATTGTCCTCATCTTTGTTGCCATATTTATTACAACGTTTCGGCTGTTGTATGCTCTGGCCTTCTTCAGGTGGTTGGAATGTCAAACTGAACTCTTTATTTCACTCACTGGGGTAGACTGTTGCCATGTTTAATGTCAGTTATCAGTTATCTCCTGTTAATTTTTCCCTCTGAAAGTTCTCCACTGCCTTAATCGGGTATTGAACTCACACTCTTTGGGTCCTGTTACTGGATCTAACCAACGCCTTTATCCACTGTATCCTTGAGGACATCTGTATATGAATTTCTGGGTATTATAAACCTAATGTCTTCAGCAACCATTTTTACCAGTGATCATATTGCAATTTTTGCTGTTATCATTGCGTGTTTTTACCAGAGCTCATATTGCAACTTTGTTGTTATTATCGCTTTTCTCTGGCACTACTTATTACTGGTTCCCATATTGTATTCATTTCTATGCTTGGTCGGCTCAGGAGATTTTTGTGGCCTAGCATATGTGCTGATTCTTTAAGTTTACGAATTTTCCAAAACAGTCTGCCTGCCTTATGTGAAGGGGTTATCAGAGAAAATACAAAGGATCTGCGGTCCATATAACATCAGGACAACCTTCAAAAGCTTGACGACACTTCGCAGATATCTCTCCCGAGTAAGACCCCCCCATAGAGGAGAACATGACTAAAGACTGTGTGTATGCTATCCCGTGCAGCTGCAGAAAGAAATATAAAGGAGAGACAGGCCGCCCCCTTAAGGTGAGACTTCAAGAACACCAGAAAGCTGTAACACGAGGGGAAGTGGAAAAATCAGGCATGGCTCACCACATATGGAGAGAGAAGGGAGATCACCACCCTCTGTGGGATCAGTTTGAGATCATAGACAAGGAACACCATTGTAAAATTCATAAACTTAAGGAATCAACATTGTAATAAATATGGCGACAAAGATGAGGACAATAGTCCGAATAATGTAAATAATGTAGACAAGATGATAATACTCATCGATGTAAATCAGTGTATAAAAAAATATCTGTCTATATCTATGAGATGAGGTATTGTGATTACTTATATTATTTACATTATTCAGACTGTTATCCTCATCTTCATTGCTATATTCATGGTGGCCGAAATAAAGGGTTTGGTTCAAAATTTCAACCATCTGAAGAAGGCCAGAGCATACAACAGCCGAAATGTTGTGAATATAGCAATGAAGATGAGGGTAACAGTCTAAATAATGTAAGTAACAAAATAAAAGGTAACTATGAAAGATTAATTGTTTGGTCACTGTATAAAAAAACAAGAATCCAATATGATTTGAGGGTAGAGAAACTAACAGGTAAAACCTTGTGACCAAAACGGCAAATACTGGGGATGCTCAGCCAAATAATTCATCGAAAAACAACACTTGACCTTCACTCAAGATACTTGAATTTTACTTTAGGATAGGAATGAATGCTCTTTTCTTTGAAAGAAAAAAGTGGTTGGCATCTGGTAAAGCAGTTATATATTGGCTCTATTTCTCGAGGGTAGGAACCCAAGCCATGTTTGGCTATGGAACGTCCAAGCTTTGTTTTGGTAAAAACAGGATATCTTATCTGATTAGTACTTTCTCTTGTTTTCTTTTGTTTTTGTTATTCGTTTATTTGTCTTCTTTTATCAGTTTTCCAGCGTCTGGATCATGTTTCATTTTCTGCACACAGCAACTAGCCACCACATTTTTTATGTGCATTCATAGTGCAACTACTACACCAGCTATCAACTTGCAATTCATTGATTTATCTGTCTCTTCAGATCGCTTCTATGTGGTAAAGATACAGTAGAAAATAGATCCATGCATTGTGTTTGTAAAAGAAGGTAAAAAGAACAGTCTTGTTTGCTTAAATGCCTTAGCAAAAGAAAATAATAAATAAGACTGTATACCTCACAAGTATTGATACAGGAATTTTTTTTTTTTAGTGTTTGAACCGTTTTTTTTTTTTTTCTTTCATGTTAACCAATTCAGTTTGCAATCATTTTGAGAAGTTGCAATCAAATATGTACTTGTGTCTCAAGTGGTGGCCTAGCTTGAGTAGGGGTGGTGGTGTTGGGGTGAATACTCTGGGTGCCAGATCTAAGGTTGGTACCACCAACTGAATTACCAATATAAGACTTCATACAAAATTTTAAATAACAATAGTTTTAAGGGCCACTTTATTTTGATTAATCTGGTGTCTCTAGTCTGTATTTCAAGAAGACTTTTTATACATGATTTAGATATACATTCAGTAATGTTTTCTTTGATAGAAATACATTCATTGAAAACTTCAACTGCTTATTTAAGAACTGATATTTGCCAAATTAAAGGTTTTCCAAGATAAATTTAAAATAATAATAATAATAAAAATATCTCATTTCTTTTTGAGACAAACAATTTTTTTTACAGACTGTCCAGCAGTTTTGTATATCTCCTTTCTTGCTCTAACTTAGCAACCAATCAGACAGGAATTTACTGTGCATATATGAACAGACACTCTCCCAATGGGTTACTCAGTAGATAGTGAAATGTTATTGAGTAAGATTGTGTAGTGTGTGATTGTTGCAGTTAACAGTGAATATGCATCAAGTTCTGCTTGAAACTTGAGCAGAAACTTTGAATAAGTAAGAAAACTTTCGGAGATAATTCAAGAGAAGCCCAAACAAGGTTTTGGTATCATTGCTTCGCCTAGGAATCCATTGAAAGTGATCTGCGTTGAAATAACTTCAACAAGCAGAACACCTGAAAATGAATGTGTGTAAGATGCAAGCAAAGAAAATTGGTGATTGACTGTACAAGAATTAGGTGATGCTTCCACTGTTCGGAAAATATCCAATCACTTTTAATATCTCCAGTGCTCTTTCTTACCATCTTGTGCAGAGATTTTTGTGAAAAAATCGCATAACAGATTTATTGGCAGCCACCCACAATCCTAGTTTCATGCAAACAGCTGTCTTTCTAAAATAAAACTAGAAAACCTGTTACTAAAAATACCTAGTTTATTTTTTGCATATTTCCATGTTGTCACAATGCATATTTCAGATGGGACTGCTGTACTTGAATTGTACTCGCTAGAAAAATATTGAAAGGGAGACATGGGTTTCCATTATTTACACTGATTGGAATGTTGTCCTCATCTTTGTTGGCATATTCACGTTTCATCTATTGTATCCTCTGGCCTTCTTCAGGAGATTAGAAAAAAAAATCCCCCCAAATTCATACACTGATGTCATCAAGGACACATGGCCCAGTGAATAAAAGCATTGGTTGAATCCAGTGACTTGACTCAAAGAATTGTGAGTTCAATACCTGGCTACATCAACTTGGAAAGTTGAGTTAAAGGGAGATACTGATACTGAGGCATCCAGAAGAGGCATGGCATATGGAATTAGAACAATCTACCCTGGTGGATGAAATAAAGGGTTCAGGTTGAAATTCCAATCACCTGTAGAAGGCCAGAGTGTACAATGGCCAAAACATTGTGAATATGGCAACAAAGATGAGGGCAACAGTCTGAACAATGTAAGTAGTGCAAATAATTACAATACCTCATCTCAGAAATATAAAGCGATATCATTTTCAAACTTAAGAAATAATTTATATTTTTTAATGTTGCCTCAAGCAACCTCCATTCAGTATCAACTTGCTTTCGATTTATTTTTGTCTACCATATACCTTCAGAGTGTGGACGATTAATGATCACCCGAGATTCTTTTTTTGTTCATTATCTATGAATTGTGATAACATTTAGGGAAAGATACAGGAATAGTTTCTCTATAGTCTTTCTCCTAGTCTGGTTGCTACTCAAGATGAAAGCCCAGTTTACCTTGCTATGTAACCAATAGCTGGGAAAAGAAGAGACTTATGCCTTTCTCAAGGCAAAAGTGAATGTAACAAACTAGGCAAGATTTGAACCTGTCTCACTAATTTCATTATCTACACCAATAACTGTTACACTATCCACACATCTAGTTTGCTATTTATAGAATTTGTATTGCAGTTATTTGAAATTGCTAATGATCACTAAACTTTCTTATTGTTATTACTCTGGTTGACAAAGAAAACTGAAGGCAAATCTTAGGAAATGTCTCTGTAATTAACAGTTAATAAACCTAGTGTTATCTCCTGTGAAGAGACTTTTTTTCTAATTTTCTTGTGCCTTTTCTTTTGTGCCTATAAATACTTCCATGGTAATTGTTCTGATGAACTTTCCTCTTTGGTACTAAGAGTTTATGAATTTAAACAGAGTATTAAATTGATGGCAAGATCTCATTTTACTATTGAAACAACTAGATGTAAACTGTAAGATCTATGTTAACAGTTTCTTTTCTTGCACTGTGGAAATCTCTTCCAGCTTCTTGCATTCCAGTCAAGTTTCATCTTCAAAAATTTAAATGCAATGTCAATCGTTATCTTCTCTTAATTCCTGTTCTTTTAGTGTTCTCAATCTTTTTCTTTTATATTCTTTCACACTCAGTAACCCTGTGTGTCTAGTGGTTCTATTATCTTGCTTAGGGTGAAATGATTTTAAAAAAATACATATATATATATGTATATGTATTTAATTAAAAATTACTTGCAAACTATAAGTAAAGTACATTTTTATAAATCTGTATAATAAATGCGAATGTCAGTGTGTCACACTTTTTCAACTTTAATCCTAGAGGCTGTAGCCCAATACGTCATACCATTTTGAAATCAGGCCAACTTTGTGGGCAAATTAAAATCATTCCAGGCTGGATCTGAACCCGCAATCCTGAAATTTTAAATTTCCAAGTTTTCATTACTGCGATTGTTTTTGGATTCCGCCATCTTGGCTTCTACTGATAAAAACAATTAAAGGGACATAACTCTCTAACTTTCAATAGTTCATGTTGAAATAAAAAAAAAATTACTGTTCTCTAATTACAGTGTTTCAAAATAAAATTGTCCGTGTTTTCAACTCTACTCTTATAGGGCGTAGCCCAACATATACCATTTTGGAATCAGTCCAACTCTGTGAGCAAATTAAAAACAATGTGGGCCGGAGCTGGATCTGCAATTCCGAAATTTTGGATTTCCCAAGTTTTGATTACCATGATTGTTTTTGGTAATTGTTTTTTTTTCCACATTTTTTGCAACAATTTTTTTGTACGATAACAATTTTTATAATGTAGAAATAAATTTGGGAATAATAAAAATTAATTGCGAAATCCAGCGAAAGTCACCCATGAAATAAAAATAATTGTTTGTTTAGAAAGTAAGGACCTACGTACATCAAACTGTCTTTAAATTAAGTGGTGGCAGAAGAATTATCATTGGCCTTTTAAAAGGTAAGCTTAAATATTAATGTAATACTTAAATGCAGCGATCAATTTTGAGTTCTTGTGTAGTTTATTGTTGCCTATCACATCTACTCCTCCCTATTGTGATAAAGGCCCAATGAAGAGCCTTTTGCAAGAGCTAGCTAAAATGCCACCCAATAGGGTGTCTTTTAAGCTAGTAATAAAATGTTTCTATAAAACAGTAAATTGCTTTCTTTTTCAAGTCGGAGTATTTTAACTGTATTGGGCTAACAAATTGCATTATGATAATCATATATTTTTTTTTGTAACAAACATACAGACGTACAGAAAATGGATTATTAGCTTTTAACAGTACTGAACAATATATGGCACTGACTCGATTCATTTTGGTGATAAGTTAAAAGTTAGCACTGTTTTTCACAATATTTTCCACTTCCAACAAATAATTATAGATGACAGCTCAAGCCTCATAATAGTCAATAATATCCTAAAATTAACCTAATTTTTACTGTAAATTCAGTTGCTATATATAATGACATAAACTGCGATACACTTTTGCAACAAAATTACTGAGACACATCATCTTGTCTCCTTTTTATGTGAGGATGAGACCTTTGCTTAAGTGGCTGAAAGAAAAAATATTCTCTCAGGAAATACTTGTAATAGAAGTGAAGTATTGAAGCCAATACTTAGCCTTTACAATCGTCATTTCCTGAACAGATCCTTTTTTCATGGGAACTTTTATTTTTTCTTTGTGCATTTTACAATTTTCTAGAGAAAAAAAATATTTGACATGATATATATATAATCTCTTGAAATGCGTGATAAATAATTATAAAAAAAAAAATCAATTTTGTCTCAAAAATATCTTACATCGTTTTGGGAGAGTATACAGTACAAATGTTGAATTAAAATCTAATGTCCTTTAGAAAGTCATGAACTCACTTCACCCTTTAGCTAAGGTAAATAGTAAATCAGTTGGAGCCCTTTAAATCTGTGAGATAATCAATCTTATTTATCATCGTCTCTCAGACTCCAAGCCGTCACCAATGACGATGAATGGATGTTCCCTCAGAGAGGACCCATACCTTGAGTGACTCTTGGGCCTTAAACTCAATCAGACTTCAAATGGAGTTCATGCATATGACCCATCGCTAAAAATGCTGGAAAAATAGTTGATTCCCTGTACTGCTCTCGTAAATACCTGACTCCTCCTGCTATTCCAAGAGCCAGATAAGATCTAAAATGGTATACTGCTACAATATATGGGCAGGAGCTGCCTGTCCAGTCTCAATAGGGTCCAAAATGTCACTGTTGTGGGTGACAAATTCTTTTCCACCTAATAACCCCTTCCCCCCAGAAGAGATGTTGCAAGATTCTGGCTGCTCTATCGTTATTTCCATGGAAAATGTTCATATGAACTACACGCCTTAGTTCCACCACGGCTAGGACCTGCCACGCCCAGCACATTGTAACAAACCACCATCATTCTCTTCATATTCCTTTGGTGAGATCTAAGTTCCAACGAACCACTGCCTTGTGGAACTGACTCCCAAGAGGATGCTTCCCTGATCATTACAATCTTAACTTGTTCAAGTCTAGGGTTAACCATTATCTTCCTCACATATCAGCATAAACTGTGCCTCTTACTCTGTAACCCTCTATCTCAAGTGGCACCTGGGCCTTGTACAGGGTAACCTCCACTGGAAAAAAAATGCTTAACAAGGAGATTGCAGGAATTAAAAAAAAATATTAACAAATAAATAATAATTATAGTAAGCTTGTCTCGCTAGATTGATTACGACTGAGTTTGATCCTTACTGAGTGCTCAATACTTTCGGCCTTGTGTCACATCTGAGCTACACTTAGTAAATTGTTATCTTAGGGTGCCTTTCCGTTGAGCAGTGGTTAGCGATCTGAGTTCATAGAGACCGTTTCAATTGAAGAAAGTTCGATCCTTAACAAGTTATTCCTGCTTGTAACTTTGCACTGGGCAATGCTAATTTTAGCAAATAAATAAAAACAATAATTTTAATTCTTAGAATTACTTCAAACTAAAAACCTCAAAGTGATATTTAGAAATCCTAAGACGTTTGGTTTAATATTGCATGTTTTCGGTCGAAAAACGGATTTTTACGTCGATAGAAAAGTTCTGTAGTCGTAAAAAAAACTAAAAGGATGTCTGCTCCACGCAACGTTCAGTTCCAAAAAAAAACCCAACCATATGTAGTACACTACAGTAGTAGGCAGGAAAGGGCGATGGAGCTGTTATCTTTTTTTTTATTCTTTTGAAAGTTTGTTTTGGCATGGCGTTTCTCACTCATTAGAATTTAGAAAAATACCTTATCCCTATTTTTTTTTATTATCTTCTTAAAACATCGCAAATTGACTTTTTACTTTTTTTTGTTTTACACGACAGTGACTGAAAAGTAAAAAACCAATTGCTTTGTTTAAAATCCTTTTTAAGCTTTTTTATTGTCTATTAAAAAGTTAAAATTACCCCCGAGGAAAAGTAGTAATAAAAGTAAAACTAAAAGAAAAAGAATTAAAAAAATACCCCAAAAAACAAACAACAAAAAAAGTGTTGATTCCGATAATTACAATACTAATAAATAGTAGTTAGAGTAGAGTTTTTAGCCCATTGAAAGTTTTGTGCGTGTGTCTGTGCAAGAGTAGAACTGCTATTCATTCAACTCTACGTGTTTATGAGACTATGATTGTGTGGGCAAAGCTGATTGTGCCGATTATTGCTTAAGTACTTTACTGTGAAACTGCTACCGTTGTTGTTTGCTGACCCACTGAAAGAGCGACCGTGGTGGTAGCAGAATTTGAGGGCTCCGGCTGTGGTCCCTATATAGAGAAAGTACCCTTTCCTTACTTAATGGAGCCCTGTTGAAATAGAGTTGTGATGTGTTCATTCGCTGACGAGTTGTTGGACTTGTGTTTTTTTGTTGCTTATATAAAAAAAACACCCGCCTCGTAACAACTGAGTGTGGATTACGTTCGGAGTCTACAAAGAATACTCGGATATTGACTTGTTGTCTCTAATTTCGATAACAATAGCGGCTATGCAGCAATTGATAGAATCTTTATATAGGTGAGTTTAACTTTCTTTCTTATCTTTCTCTTTTTTTTTTTTTTTGCTGGTGTGTTGACTCAGTGGTTAGTGCAGCGGATTAACGACCAAAAGAACTGAGGTTCCGTCCCACGAAAACGGGTTGTAATTAGCGAGGCTCATTAACCACACACTGAGAGGATTGGGGGGGGGAGGGGAATAACCGTTTTAGGACCCTTCTCTCAGACTTAATCTAGCTCTTCAATTCAAGCTTTCCACGGATTTTTTTTTTTTTCCTTATTTTTCATTTATCAGTTTCGGTTTTGCTCGAACGACGATGAGAAACCGAAAAGACCTTTTTTTTAGACTAGACTAGAGTCTGATTGTCTTGTAATCCACGTGCCGTACTATGGTCGTTATTTTTATTTTTTTTAATTTTTTATGAATTGAATTTGGAGACTAAAATTTTCAAAATATTTTTTTTTGTTAATATATTTTTTTTTCGCTTTTATTATTATTATTTTTTTTTTTTTTTTTTTTTTTTTTTTTCCGGAACTTGTAAAATGTAAATTGTAAATATTTGTTTATATTCAAATTTTATAACGAGCCCTCCGAGCTAAATTTCGCAACTCACAGACAAGTTATCGATTTTTTGTCGTCATTTTTTTCTAGCTTGTCCAATTATTGTCCATGCATTTTTTTACAGTTCTTTCTGGTCAATAATTACTCCATAGTTAATTGTTTCTGCCGGAGGGCCTTTCTCGATTGAATACCAAAAGAATGGACTTGACATTCTTCCGAAAGTTTTTAAAAGAATTATGAAACATGGAGATGAAAAGCGGGAAGATTAGGAATCGGAGAGGAAAAAAAAAAATAGGTGGGGAGAAAAAGACCGAAGAATTAAGTTTTTCTTTGAGAGGGAAAGACCAAAATTCTTAGTTTTTTTGCCACCAAGTTATTTGCCTTTCCTATAAAAACAGACGGCAGTTAATGAAAGAAAGAACTATTTTCCTTTTTGACTGGTATTTATTGTCTGTGCGCTTTTTAACGCGCTGTTTCAAATAAAAGTGGAAACATTCAGTTCTGACAAGTTTCCCCACACGTTTCAAAAGCTAGAGAGAGAGAAAATTACTCTACGAACATGATGATGAAGGTATTAGTAATTAGTAACTAATAATTAGTTAAAGTAAAACACTTCCTTTTCTCGGAAGAAATACAAACACTTCAAAAACAAACAGGTGGTTGTTTAAAAATCGGTCAGAATTCAATAAGTCTGTTTTTTTAGTTTGTTTTTTTTTTTTTCTTTTTTCTTTTTTTTTTTTATAGAATTCCTTGTTCAGTTGCTAAATTGTTCATCATGGTTACTGAATTAACCAAATTGTTGGACTTTTTTCACTTATTTTTTATTTGAATCTGTCGGACAATAAATAAACAAGGAAAATATCATTCTGCAGGAAGGTTTCTTCATCCATGAAGCTGAAGTGAAGCATATTTCAAAGTATTTAAGTAGAAGACTAAAAGAGTGATTTAAAAAAAAAAAAAAAAAAAAAAAAAAAAATTCGGGAGAACAATAGGTGGAACCCCCATGACTATTTTGTGAATTATTAAAAACAAATTACCCGGAAATTAGTTTTAACGAGAAATAATAATTATAATTAAAAAAATCAAAAAAACAACTTAATTCTCATCGAAACTTTAGTTTTTTTATTTATGGTGTTCGGAAGTGTGTGTCTTTCATTAAGTTTTCTTTTACTTTCATTTCATTTGTAAATAAAATGTAAATTAATAATTTGAACGAGCATTCGGGCAATTTTACAAAAATCTCCTTGACACCCACATTTTTTTTCTTTCGACTTCGTTGAGGTTGAGTATTTTTTAAAAAATGTTTTCTTCACAATATTATTAAAAAAATACCTGATGTATTCAAATTCTTTCATTTCTGGTCTGACCTGGTATGCTTATCTTTTGCTTTTACTTATTTTTGTTTTGATAATTGTTGAGTGTTTTGTTTATTGCTTACATAGATTTTGTACAAGTGTTTATTTCAGTTATTTATCTTAGGTGTAAACAAAACCACCGTCTACGCCACCGTTTGTATCTTTTCAGGCAAATAGGATGCAAGACAAGTTGTTGACTTATTTTATTAAGATTTTTTTTCTTCTTCATAATTATTGAGATGAAGACTAGAATTGTCGATTTACATGTCTGGTGGCATTTTATCGTTTCCTTTCGCATTTATTCACCACATGTTTTTTGTTTTTTTTTTCGTTTTTTTTTTTTCGTTTTTTTTTTATTTGTCTTCTTAGTCTTCTTTAGTTTTTCTTTTCCACATTGATCTGTAAAGTAAAGTTTGTTCTGATGGAATTTCTTAACAGAAAAGCTAAAATTTGCATTTTTATCCAAAAAGGTTTATTTAAAGAAAAAAAAAAATAATGATCTATTTTCATCTTTCCAATTATAAATATTAGTTTTTCATTTTCATTGTTTATTAAAAAAAAAATTTTCATTACAAATTTTAAAGATCAAAAATAAAATCAAAATTAATTTTTAAAAAATTTTTCTTTAAATTTGTAATTAAAATTTTTTCAATTTTTGTGGCATTTTTAAGTTTCAAAATAAATCATTATTAAATACTGTTTTGTTTTTAATTTTTCGTTATAATCTTTGTTTCTTAGGCATTACCCCCCAAAAAAAATTCTTACCATTTTCTATTCAGAATTATACAAAAACATTTAAACGCTTTTTTTTTACTCTTTCCTTAAAAAAAATGAAGCATATTTATTAATGATTATTAAAAAAATTAAATTCCAAAAGTAAACTTTTTAAATTTTAAGTTTTTAAAATTGAAGTAAACTTAAAAATTATATAATTCAAGAAAAAAAAAAATGCATTTTTCTTGGCTACACTTTGAAAAAAATTAATATTGGTGGTCAAATTTAAAAAATTTTTCATTTTTCTCCTTTCTGTGTTTTCTTCATTTTTTTAATATTTTCCATTATTTTTTATTATTGTCATTCATGGTTTTCTTTTGCCCATAAAAACAAATGATGGAAAAAATGAGATCTATGATTTGCTTATTTCATTTTGTGTGTTGTCTTTAAAGCAATGAACTGCAGAATCATTTCATTCTTGTTAATAAATCATTAAATATCTTGCGCGTTTTATTGAGGGTTTCTGAGGTGGTGATGTAAAGAAAAGTAATTGTTAAAATGATTGCGAACGATTTCCTTTTTATTTTATTTTTTAACTATTGTTTACGTTGAGCAACTCTTTTACTGTCAAACTCAAAACAGACAGGAAGGAAGATTTTATTTTGACAAAGTTGCTGCCTTATTATGTTCGTCTTTTTTTTTTTTTTACTGTTTACACTTAAAACTTTGTCCTGATATGAGTTGAATAAGAAATAGCTTGTTTATTTTAACACCTCCAAAACAAAACTGCCCTCTTTTAATCATTTGAGAGAACCATTTTGCCTTCCATTAGCATGGCTGATGCTAACCTCCAGGAGGTCCTTTCAATAACAATTGATATTGCATTTAAATTTTTGAAGATCAAAGTTGATTGGTAAGCATGAAGCCAGAAGAGAGTTCCACAAGTGAGAAGTGTGAGAAAAGAAACTGTTAGTATAAAACTTATGGTTAAATCTTTTCTTTTTAATCATTTCACTACAATAAAGCCACTCAGATGCAAGAGGTTACTGGCAGTGAAAGAATGAGAAAAAAAAGTTATTAAGGAGAGAGAACAATAAAAGAATAGGAATTAAGAAGACGTAAGATAACGATTGATATTGCATTTAAATTTTTGAAGATCAAAGTTAACTGGAAAGAAAGAGGCCAGAAGAGAGTTCTACCAATGAGAAGTGCAAGAGAAGAAACTCTCAGCATAGAACTTATGGTTACATCTAACCATTTTAACTGTAAAATGATGAGATCTTGCCACCAATCTAGCACTGTGCTTAAATTCATATAGTCTAGGTACCATAGAGGAAATTTCATCAGAGCAATTACCATGAAAGTATTTCTAGAAAAGGCACAGGGAAGTTAGATTATGCCAATGGAAAAGTTACTGAAGCCTAGATGCCAGGTCAAGGCCAATAACATTGCATATTCTTCTTTGTATTTTTATCAAGGATCTCTAAATGTTTTAGTAGGAGCACCAGATCAAATGTGGCAGCAATATTCAAAACATGGATGAATGGTGAACTTATAAATATGTAAGATAGATTTGAGTGAGAGAAAGTGTCTAGCATGGCACAGTGAACCAACTTACCTTGCAGCAGACTTAGCAATTGATTGAATATAATCTTTCTGCTTCATGTTAGTGGAAAACATTGTCCCGAAAAAGCACAATGAGTCACTCTCCTGGAGGTTAGCATCAGCCATGCTGATGGAAGGCAGAGAGAGTTCTCTCAGACAATTAATAGAGAGCAGTTTCATTTTGGAGGTATTAAAATTAACAAGTCATTTCTTGCTCCAGTTAACAACAGAATGCAGGTCATTTTTGCGATCACTTGCTAATTTGACTTTATCAGATTTAAACAAAAGAAAATTAATGGACAAGTTTTAACAACCTCAGATCAAGATTAGGACTAATGTAATAAAATTCATTTTGATGTGGTATTGAATATTTTACCAAAATAAATTTAGTAAAATTTAAACAATATATAGCAAACACTCAATTTAATGGACTAATCATGAAAAAGCCATTCGTTAATGCTGGAAGTCTGTTAAATATTCTTTTTCTCATATTCTTTGACACTTGGTAACCATTTGTGTCTTGGGGGCTTTGTTACCTTCTTTGGGGTGAAAGGATTGAAAAAAAAGTAATGACTCGCAAATCAGCTGCTTCACTTAGAAATTTATCTGTGGGTTTCAAATGTTTCTGATTTGTTAGCTGTATTTGTGTGAAATTTTGGCAAATTTTGTATTTCTAAGTAACAATTTCAATATCTAGGTAGTGTTTTAACAGGACAAAAAATTTGGCGCCCAAATTCAAAGGCACATTGGATAGCCAAAAGATGCCTTCCAAAAGCTAAGCAAAGTATATAATAAAAAAAAAAACAGGAAAATTTCATTTGAAACAAAGAAAAGAGTGCTGAACTGTTATATAATGTCAATCTTCCTCTATGGCAGTGAATACTCGACGATCTCACAGATGAAGAAACTTGACACAACAGAAATGTGGTTCTACTGAGAATATCATGGATCGAACATGCGAGCAATGTGGAAGTTTTAAAGAAAATGGAAAATACAAAGGTTACTGGGTGTGAGAGAATATGAGAAAAGGAAAACATTATTAAGGATAAAGAACAATAAAAGAACAGGAATTAAGAAGACAGAAGATAATGATTGACATTACATTTAAATTTTTGAAAATCAGGAAAGCAAGAAGCTGGAAGAGAGTTCCTCAAGCAAAAGTGCGATAGAAGAAGCTGTTAGCATAGAACTTACAGTTACATCTAGCCATTTCAACTGTAAGATGATGAAACTTTGCCACCTTAGAATCAGGAAGATACCGTTGAAATTTCTTGCGGAAAGAGAGTTTTGATAATTTGACACTCACAGGACGAAATGTAAAGGCGAGAATGTCAGAGGAAAGCAGCTAATAACCTAGATAAAGAACTTGTGAAAATGTTTGGAAGAACTGGGATTAGCAGGGATAACAAAAAGACAAACCTTACTCGGAGCTACAAAAGACAGGAAATAGTGGAGAGCTATGATCATCCATATCATGAAGGAGCACTGCATATAGGTGTAGTAGTAGTCACAATATTTATTAACTTTTTGTTTTTGTTTCTTCATTAGATAGGGGAATATTATTTATTATTTTCTTTTTTAGTTTATTTTATCTATTTTTATTTTATCTATTTAATTCAAATTACATTGAGATCATAGTTCACAACTTTGCACCACAATTAATTGTAAACTTCATAATCTTTTCAATGGCTGTATAATATGTTCCTTGGAAGGGTTACATACTTGTCTTTTTCCTAGAATGATTGCCAACCATGGTTTGAGCCCATTATGTCTTGCTATTTAATCCACAGAAGAGAAGGATATTTGTGTGAATGTAACAAATTTGGCTCACAGTAAAAAAATTTCTGTCAATGATTAAAAGAAAACACCATTTCTGTTTGTTTTTTTTTTGTTTTTTTTTTAACAAACATTTAAAAAATTAGCATTAAAAGTTAGCATCATTGCAAGCACATTTTTCTTTCTGTTCTTCGTATACTGTCTCCTCCCATATTGGCTGTGGTATTCCAAGAATTATTACTCCAATTCCTGACACATGTCACGAAGAATTCCAATCTCAAGATCATAAACAAATTGGAATAAAAATCAAATGTGTTTATTTACATTTCTGTGTTGTAGAGCAGATGATGATGCTTGGATTCCCAAACCCCAACTTTTTTTTTTTTTTTTTTTTTAAAGAAACTTTGAGGGAATTTCAGGTAATTCAGTTTTCTTCTATATAACATTATTATTGTTAAAAAACAAATAGGAAATGTCTATCAATCTAATTTCATTGATAAATGTTTCCTCTTTGTTATTTATCTTATTCTGTTGGAATTCAATTCATATTTTATCCCAACTCATTATTATTATTATTGATCCTCTCTGACTCTTAAATGTTTTGAGCAGGTCATGATAGGAATATCTCAGCCACTCCTCCCCCAAAACTAATGTATTTATATATAACATTATATATATATATATATATAAACCATATCAAATATTGTATTTCGCACCAAATCGGTCAATCAAGGTAATTCTAGAAGATAATGTATTTAAGGCAAGCAGTTCTTGTAATTAGAGTACTTCATACCAATAGATAAAGCATTAACAATAATAAAATAAATTTGCTCACTTGTTATGTCTCAAATTATTTCAAATTTGCTTCATTTACATCTGCTTGTATATAGTTATTCATTTTAGACTAAAACAAAAAGAAAGAAAAAAAAACAAAATTGCTAAAATGACTTGGTTAAGCTTTTGCTGAAACACATGTGTGTTGTATTTGTATTTGCTCATATTTCGTATCAAGGTCTGTTGAAGTAGATGGCTTCTGGCCAACCAGTAGTCATTGGTTTCCTGACCGAAATGTGTGCAATACAACAGCATTTTATCACTTATTTATTGAGTCCCGTCCCACCTCCGCTTTTTCTGACAATATACCTCGTCCATAATTGAACATGTTCCAAGGTATTTTCCATAATTTAGAAATAGCAGTTCTTAATTTATACAAATATACTGTTATTATACAGAAATATAACAGTGTTATTAAAAAAATTCTTTCTTGGTATTTAGTTTTTAATTTTTTTTATACTGGTCGCATTTATTTTTAACAGTAAGAAATTGATAGTTGATTGAATAATTCACGCCTAAAAAAGATAACTTTAAAAAATTTTTGTCAGAACAAAGATGGTGATTGCAAACAGCATTCTTAACCAGTTCTTCATAGACAAATAACAAAACCACATGCAAACACCTTCTCTAACACTTTCGTGTATACGCATGAACACTAATGCGCGCACACACACACACACACAATCCTTTTGCTTACATACAAATACCTAGCTTTACAAATATACACAAACACACAAATACATATACAGGGTGTCCATAAAGTTCATGTGCACTTTAAAAAATTTATAACTTTATTTGTATTTGCGATAGAAATAATCTGTAAAAAATGTTACAAAGTTTAATGTACCTAGTTTTAAGTATAGCTAAAATAACTAATGTGATTTCAGGCATTACTGTAAATCAGTTGGCAAATGTTTTCCGCGAACTGCAAAATCGTATTACCCTTTGTATTTCTAATGATGGGGGACATGTGGAAACTTAAATAAAAGTTAAAAAAAACCTTAAAAAATATAGATTTACTTCTTTCTAATCCTTTTTACAGATTATTTCTATTGCAAATACAAATAAAGTTATAAATTTTTTAAAGTGCACACAAACTTGTATATAAAACTATTGCTCTCCCTTTTATATACACTGTGCGTATAAGAATCAACACTGCATGGTGACTGTCAGATTCATGCTAGAAGCGATCTTTGAAAGATTGCTCAAGGTTTGAAACTGATTGTCAGAGATGGCTTCTGGCTAACTGGTAGTCATTGATTCTTATGTTAACGCTATATGCATCTACAAATACTCAATTTCTGGTATTGAATATTTTACCAAAATAAATTTAGTAAAATTTAAACAATATATAGCAAACACTCAATCTAATGGACTAATCATGAAAAAGCCATTCATTAATGCTGGAAGTCTGTTAAATATTCTTTTTCTCATATTCTTTGACACTTGGTAACCATTTGTGTCTTGGGGGCTTTGTTACCTTCTTTGGGGTGAAACGATTGAAAAAAAAAGTAATGACTCACAAATCAGCTGCTTCACTTGCAGAATTGTTCAGGTGGTATGGCTGGTCCATGTTACTGTTGTTATTATTTTTACTGCGTGCATGTAAAAATCTATCACTTTAGAAATTGCTTTCTTTACATTAGAATACAAAACTGAGCAGATATGAATGTTTTGAGAATCTGAGAAAGATTTGCATTTAAAAGGCACTATTCAGCTTTGCTTGACCATCGATGCACTTCATGGCCGAGATGGTCTAAAGCATGTTGGATCCAACAAGAGTTTCCTCTGCCAAGGGGGACACAAGTTTGAATTCTGCCAGAAAGCACAGATTTCTCAAATATTCAAGCTGGTAGATGAAAATAAATATGGTGTTTAATAAATAAAGGCAGCGTCTACTCAAATATGAGTATCCACTAAAAATAATGTCTAAGTAATAAAGTCTGTTGGATTAATAAATAAGAATCCATTACTTTTTTAGAAATTGCCATATATATATATATATATATATATATATATATATGAAAAGATTACTTAACTTTTAAATTTTATCCTGACATTGATGTTTCTTGGTAAAATTTCCAGTCTTCAGGGGTTGTGGTTTTGAACTGTATTTCAAAACAATTGGAAATAACATTCAAAACCACAACCCCTGAAGACTGGAAATTTTACCAAGAAACGTCACTGTCGGGATAAAATTGGTATTTAAAAGTTGAGTAATCTTATAATCATATAATATCATTAATTTAATATTTTTAACATTGAGCACTGTATAGAGAAATATCTGCTGTATCTTAAATCATATATATATAATATATGATTAATGTGAGTAAAAGTCTGTCACTTAGTTGATTGATATTGCTTTTGGTTTTGTTTGCTTTTCTATGATTTTATTTACCCTTCCTTTACTGTTTCCGATTCATGATGGCTTAATATTATTTAGGTTTCTCCATTTCAACTCATAAAGCCTGTATGGGGATCAAGCACAGATTCTACACTTTGATCCTAGCACCATAGCCAGACATGCATATAGACAAAGATATCAGAGCTAAATAAATGTGGTATATTCCAGTGATCAGTGAGGACTTGCTGAAAGGTTTCTGACTCGGTGTGTTCCCAAAATGTAACAAAATGGTCGAAGATAATATTTTTTTTATCTCTTCTTGTTCAAACTAAGTACTTTTCAGTACCCCCGTGTAATTTCAGTTTTTAAAATTTCTCATTTCTGAACTGCAGGCAAACAACTTTAAAATGGTGATTTTTCAAAAGTATAACTGCTTGGTAGTAACTTAAAAATGTAGCTTAGTTTTAAAACAAAAATCACAAGTATTCATGAGTTGATCTCCTTGGACACTCTCCTACATAGGAAGGGACAATCTTACCCATAAACTGTCTAGCAGCCATCTTTCACTGGGAACCTATGTGAGAAATGAAGCAGTTTGAATAAGTCATTCTCTCTCCATCACTTGTCCAAGTTCCTTTAATTTAAATCTACATGGGGTACCCAGTGAGGATTGAACTCACTACTCAGTGGTAATGGTTAACCATACTAGTTCACTAACTGTTAATCACTGCCAATGTGATTAAGATGTTTAGTTTTTTAGCTACTAAAGAATTTATATGAATTATTAAATGTTTCTTTAATTCATAAAAAAAAACAAATTATGTTTGATATTGACTCAGAATGATGTTCTATGTATAAAATAATGACTCTTCATTAGTGCCGAGTAATTTTTTCTGATTTTCATTGGATATATCAGTAAAGCAGTTAATTTGAATATTACTTGGTGAGTGAAAACAAGTTTTAGGTATCAACCAAGTCTATTTTGACTGAAGGGTTGATATTTAAATCATTTGAACATAGCAGAATTTTACAATATTTGACAGATCAAGGAAGTAAATATAAAGAAAGGTTATATGGCTAAATTTGAATTACTCTAATAAATTGGCCATTATATTTGCTAAGGCAGCTGCGATGGAAAGTCAGGCTACCAAGAGTAAAGGATGCAGGTACTGGAGTGATACAGGGAGCTGGCCATTTTTACAGCATCTTTAGCAATGGATCATATGTATGAGCAACGTGAGGTCTGGTTGAGCTTAAGTCCCAATCTTTTTTTTTAATGTCTCATATCCTTTCAGGACAGGCGATCATGGCTCTCCACCTCCTCCCTCCATCCCTTGCAGCTCTCAGCAAGTTCCTTCCCTCTGCTACTTCCTCCAGACCACGTTCTGTCATCCACTTAAGCCCACTAGGTATGTTGTGTTGTTTTCCCTTGTCTCTCCTTCCCTCTATTCGACCCATGAGTATCAGACTCTCCAGGCCCTCCTTCCTCATTATGCGTCCCAGAATCTTCAGCTGCCTCTTCCTGATGTCAAGTGTAAGCCTCCTCCTTGTTTGTCTCAATAGTCACTCTAAACATGGGATCTCCCTGAGAGAACATCCACTCATTTTGATAGGCAAACATTCAGTGTCTACTCGGTGATGATGAGTTATTAACCATTCTATGGAACTAACTCCCAAGAGGGTGTGTTCACAACAATCTTAACCTGTTCAAGCCTAGAATTAACCATTATCTTCTTCACATATCTGCATAAACTGAGCTTCTTACTCTGTAACCTCTATCTCGAGTGGCTCCCGGGCCTTGTACAGGGTGAACATCAATGTAAAAAAAAAAAAAATCCTCTCCTGAGCCATTGTTACAGAATTTTTTAAAAGGAATTCATAACGTTGTCAGTATTGCTGTCTGTCATCACTTCCACCTACTTGGAATGTCAATCAGTCTTTTTTTTTAATGGTATTTACACCCCCCCTCCCCAACAGGAGAACCTGAAATGAGAAACTGTTTTTCGTGTGTTGAAAAGATTTTGGTGAAATATGTAAACCTCATCAGAATCTAATGGACTCGATACCCTCTCCCCTGAGAATTTTATAACAATGCATGAAAGTAAAAAGAAAGTTTTCAATATTTTTTTTATTCACTTATTATTTTATATATATATATATATATATATATATATATATATATATATATATGTTAGAAACAAAAAAATGGCTGTCATGTTGTACCTGCCAAATGTCCTCTTTGTAAGTCATCAAGATCTTCTCTCAGCAATGGATAAAGAAACACAGTTGCTGCCTGATTTGGTTGGCTGATTTGAATAATGGAATGTTGTAGTATTTTGCCCACCCTCCAAAGCAGCAGACTTTGAGTGGAAGCAAAGGATTTCTTTTGAACCCCTACCTTTCCTGCTCTGATAACCTCTCTTTTCTGGCTTTGTTATTCTCTCCCATCCTGTCTGTTAATAGACCTCATTTTAAGTGCTGACTAGAAATACAGAGAATTATTATTATTTGTGCTTATTTCATTTCTAATATCCTTATTGAAATATTTGGACAATTTTCAGTAAATTTTCTTTAAAGAAAATCCAATTAAAACAACAGAAATAATATAAGTACCTTTTTAAAATATTGTACAATATTAATAGTTAAATACCTTGGAAAACAAAATTTTATTATGGCCACTAAAACAAACATTTTATGCAAGTGAGAGGAAAATTAAAGAAAGAAGTGAATGCCACTTAAAAAAAAAGGCACCTGACGAGTTTTGTTCCTCTCTCTTCTATAGAGAAAATTTTTTAAAATGTGCACCATGACTACATTTGAAAGTTTTAGAGACCATATTCATTAATCTCTGCATCCCTCTCTTGTAAACAAAAGGGATGGCTGTTAGGTCTTAGTATTATCTGTCTGTGATGTATAGGATCATCGCAAAAATGTTGTGCCTGATTTTCATAGAGGATGCACGATGGAGGAATGGGTAGCGGCTCGGATTGAGGAATTGGAGAGCCGAGTTTGAATTCCATTTGAATCCATTGCATTCACTTATGTGCTAATACCCTTGGGAAAGGTATAAATCCTCTTCTTCTCTTCCCTGCTGTGGGTAAATATCAGGAAAGACTGGGTTCTATAGCCTTTGATGGCAACTGGTCTACCACAGAAAGAAATGGCAACCTACTGCGGGAAAAAATCTTCCTCGTCAGTCATGTATGAAAAGATACATGATCATGGCACACAACTGACTGACTGATTTTCTAATTGGGCACAAATTTTTACAATGATCTAATATATACCTATATTAGTCATCAGCAGCATCCGCTTGCATCCAAGCATCAGGATGGCCATCCTCTCTTCTTATTCCCTTTCTCCCCTCTGGTAGCAGTGACAGAGATGGTTGTGAAGGCCTAGCCTACTCCTGAAGAGTTATGAGCAGGAGTTAAGGTGGTTGAGTTAGGCCTTTCTGACAGCAAGTTGAAGATCCTCTTCATGTTGACAGTTGGGCTTGAAACTCTTCGTACCCCCACCCACAGATGGTCCGATACCAAGAAGGCCGATTTGCAGCAATGGTTTACCCCGGGTCTGAGGGTTGATGTTGGCCTGTGTCAGGGATGTTTTCAACTTATCCTTGAAGTGTCGCTTTTGGGTCTCCGCTTAGCGTCTTTTCACTGGCGAGTTCTTCAAACAGGAGGATATGTGAGAGTTGAGTGGGACACATT
Source organism: Acanthosepion esculentum (assembly GCA_964036315.1). Taxonomy (NCBI): domain Eukaryota; kingdom Metazoa; phylum Mollusca; class Cephalopoda; order Sepiida; family Sepiidae; genus Acanthosepion; species Acanthosepion esculentum. The sequence continues at coordinate 89,366,983 of OZ038501.1, forward strand.
CTGAGCACATGACCCACCCAGTATTAGTATATCTATATAATAAATGTCAGTGTGTCACACTTTTTCAACTTTACTCCTAGAGGCTGTAGTCCAACATATCATAGCGTTTTGGAATCAGGCCAACTTTCAGGCTGGATCTGGACCCACAATCCTGAAATTTGGGATTCCTAAGTTTTCATTACTGCGATTGTTTTTGTCATTTTTTTTTTTTTCTTACATGAATTTTTGTGACAAATTTTTTTGTATGATGACAATTTTAATATCTTGGAAATAAATTTGGGAATAATCAAAATTAATTTCAAAATCCAGCGAAAGCCACCCATGAAATAAAAATAATCGTTTGTACAGAAAGTAAGGACCTACGTACATCAAATTGTTTTTAAATTAAGTGGTGGTAGGAGAATTATCATTGAACTTTTAAAAGGTAAGCTTAAATATTAATGCAATACTTAAATGCAGCGATTAATTTTGAGTTCTGTAGTTTATTGTTGCCTATCACATCTACTCCTCCTTACCTACTGTAATGAAGGTAGGAGGTAGATTAAATGCCGCCCAATAGGATGGCTTTTAAGCTAGTTATTAATATATATATCTAAATATCTTATTTAGTAATTTTTTCCAGCTTTTTAGTCATGGTGTACATTTGTTTTATTTCTTTGATTCTGGTTTGAAGAGAGAGCAGAAAAGAGTTTTTTTAAAAAATTGTTCACAGTAATTATAGCTTTTCTTTCTTTTATTTCTCTCTCACTTCCATAAAACATGTCTGTTTTAATGACCATAATATTTAACATTGTTATTCTGTCTGGTCTAGTGCTTCTGCTTTATATCTTGAGATTTTGGACAAAATCCAAAGTAGTATCTGCAATATTATTGGTCCCTACCTAGCATCCTGACTTCAATCACTTTCCTACCATTATAATGCAGCTCCCCTTTGCCTTTTCTACAAAAGTTTTCATGACAATTGTTCTGATGAACTTTCCTCTTTGGTACCTCAACATCACAAATTTAAGAACAGTACTAGATTGGCAGCTAGGTCTCATCATTTTACTGTTGAAATTGCTAAATGTAACCATAAATTCTCATAGTTTATTTTCTCACACTTGTTGATTATGGAACACTCTTCCAGCTTCTTGATTTTTTTGTCAAGTACAATCTACAAAAATATATATACTTCTTAGCTCTGTCTAATTACATTGAGCACTGTTTTGTCTACACCATATATTAAATTAAGTAAATATTTATTCACTTATCTGTGTGCATACGCTAACACATGCATATACAGTTACTAATATCTAATTATCGGGTTTATACACACACACACACACACACACACACACACACACACACACATATATATATATATATATAAATTTAACAAAAAAGAAAATCTTAAATTTTCACAAGAGAATTATATATCATTTAAACATTGACAGAATTATTTTTATGTGCACACATTTTAAAGTTAAGATTTTGAGACCTATGCTATATAAATTGGGCATCTGATATGTACAAGTGTTTAATAAACTTGATAACCATTGACAGTAATTTCATTTTATGGTGACAATCCATTTGTCCTCTAAATTTTTGTTATAACCTTCAAGATTAGATTCTGTTATGTCTGACTATTACAAAATAAATATCTAGATGCGAACAATAAAAACAGCAGATATTCCACAATTGGTGCAATTCCTAGTCACATTTTATATGCTTATAGTTGTGTTTAGTTATAAAACTAACTCTTAGGTTATTGTTTTGGTTAGTATCACCCCCCCCACACACACACACAAGAAAATCTTTTCTCATCATACAAGAAAATAAATAGAGAAAGACTTTGAATAAGCTAAAAACTAATGTGATAACTTCTAGTTAAAGGGTTGACTCACTCTCTTCTATCACCGACCATCCTCAGGGTACGATGTGTACTTCAGCACTAACCCAGCAGGGTCAGCATATTCCTACACACCCCCACAAACACAATTGACATGCTGTAGAAAGCAAACTTCTCACCCAGTTGTTCAACATTTTGAACCCTTTCATTACATACCCAATACCTCTATCATTTCTTCAGAGTCTTGATTATTTTTAAGGATTTATTCCTTCTCTCAATAAATGGTTTATTCTTTAATTATAAGACCTTTCTTTTCATGAATACAAATTCATATTCTCAGGTAGAAATCTCCTCACAAAACATCTCTCACTGACTAAATCAAAGATTAAGGAATTTGTTAAACACCACCCTACACAAGTAGATTTGCTACATTAATGATTTTGTTTCCTCAAAGTGGATTTACAATTTTATAAGATATTGTATCATTTGCTATCATAAATTTTCCTATTATCTTTTTCCCTGCCAAATTCTGACATTTCATTGTATATTTTAATATAAAATTATTAATCTACATTATTGAATTGGAATCTCTTAATCAGACACCAGTTTTCCTTAATTCTTCCCCTATTTTGAATTGCCATCTTGCTATTTTTTTTTTCATTATTATACTTAGAACTTAAATATATGATTAAAATTCCTTCCTCTTAGATTTGAAGTTTCTCCCTTAGGAGCCAATTGCTTCCTGTTAGAGAATCACCGTTTTCAAAGCAAATTTAAAAAAAAATAATGTTCTGATTATCGGCTTCTGAAGAGGAATCATATTTAACTCCCTTGGATCTTATTTGTTTTGTTTTGTCATTATTATTTTTTAGTTAGAATTAATGCAAGTAACATGTTGGGTAGCCAAGATAAAATATTGAAAAAACAACAAGCCACTTTGTAGCTTCGACACTTTGTACAAAATTTTAACACCTACTAATTATACAGGGATTGAGTGATAAGTAAGATTTCCTACCATGTGGTGTCATTAATAGTGAAGATAAAACACGTTTGAACATTTATTCAGTTGTATATCAAGTGCTGTTCAAATGGGCCTTGCATCAGTTTACTGTGTGATGGCATTAATTAATAGTTAGAAGTCTCGTGTCTGGGTTATATATAAGGCAGTAATGAAAGATAGAAATTTTGGTATTAGATGTTTGCATGCTAATTGAAATTTGGATGTATAAAAACAGTTTATAGCAAAGATTGTATGGATGGGTAAAATATCTCCCAGTGTGTTCAATGTGCTAAAAGCTACAGTTGATTTGAGATGAATGTTTCATGACCAAAGACCTGATGACCAATTTGAAAGAGACACAAGGTGAATCAAAGAAGCAGATGTTAGGATTTAAAATAATGTCAAAATAAACAACGAAACATTGCTTTGAAGTTAGAGATTACTCTAGCATTGCATCTTTGATGTGCAGCAAGATTGCTCTAGAAAGTGTGCAGTGCATCTTTCAGGTGAGCAATGTTTCTTTGATGTGCAGTGTGATTGCTCTAGAAAGTGTGCATTGCATCTTTGTGATGTTTTATTGCAGAAAAGTCTGTACCAGGTGATTCCTTCAACAACTGACAGTTCCTATGAAGGAACAACAGAAACATTTTTGTCAAAAACACTTTTACTAATATTACAATGTAGGAAAGGATGATTTCTTCATGAATATTGCCATTGTGGTGTGAATCTTGGATTCATCATTCTGACCTTGTAAACAAAAGGCAATCTATACTTCTCTACAAATTTAAAACAGTTCCTTCAGTACCGAAAATTATATCATGACTAGTGCCAAATTTACATATGGGCTGTAACGCAGGAGCCCCAAGAATAGAGCATTACACTAAAAAAGCAGGATCTAAAAATGTCTTTTTTGTCTTTTTCTTTTTTAAGACACAAGGGCAGGTTACATATATAATGATGGGATCCCCCAAATTGTATTAGACAGGGGCTTCTTAAGGCCTAAATCTGACCCTGCTGATGACATTTTGGGATGCCAGTTGAGCCATTCCCATAGAATTTTTGTGAATAGGTATGATGATTAATTCAGTAAGGTGTTGTGAAACCTTGCAAGCTTTCAAACAATGCATTGGCAGAATAAGTCTTCAAAGAATCTTCTGTTTTGTTTTGGCATCATGACAATCTAAGACTGAAATGCAAAAAACCTGATCAAACTTTTGCACATCCCTGAAATTGTAAGATATTGAAAAGCCAACAGTTTTCTGTCAATACCAAGTTAAAATTTCTGTGCAACTTTTGGATCAAAAGTAAGCAGAAAATTTCTTCATGAATGGAATAAAAAAAGTGGATAAAATGCTGTGAAGAATGTGCAGCACTAAATGGTGATTTTGTCCAAAAAAAAAAACTTAACAAAAATTGTTTTATTTGATATCAACACTTGTAATTTTCAAAAGAAATAAATTTACTTTATTTTGATACCAATTTCATTTCAGTCTGAATTTCTAGGATAAGGAATTATCATTATTTACACTATTTATATTCAGACTATTGTCCTCATCTTTGTTGTTATCATTATCTGATCATCTTCTGTCTGAATTCCTGGGATGAGGAGTTAGCATTATTTGCACTATTTATATTCAGACTATTGTCCTCATCTTTGTTGTGGTTATCACCTGGTCACCTGTGTGAATTTCTGAGGAGTTATCATTATTTATATTCATACTAATGTCCACATCTTTAGTGTTGTTATCACAATGTTTTGGTTGTTGTGCTTTGTGGCCTTCTTCAGGTGTCTGCTGATCTGAGTAACCTTCAGGGAATTTTTGAACTCAACTTTTTTATTTCATTCCTCTATCTGGTCTGAAAGTTGTTTTATGGGATTGGAGACCTTATTTGAAAAAAAAAACCCTCAGAGGTTTGAAAAGAAGTTTATTTCATTTGAGTAACATTCTATCTAATCAAGATGTATAAGTATTTGGAGTCCTTATTTATTAATCAACATAATGATTTTAAGTATTTACAATAGTCTTTGTTGTTTGTTCATTTATAAGTATGTTCCTTAAAATTAAAAAAAAATAATATATTGTATTGAAATGCTTGTCTATTAGTGTACTAAATTTTGATTAACAAGGAATCCTTGATCCCAAGACAGAAATCACTTCCATTTGAATTTCTTTCTTTAAAAATAATCCTAGCATTTGAGTGTTTAGCATGAAAGTTGGTGCTCCTGCAAGCAGGTCAATTCTGTGACAAACACAAAGAGAGACTTCAAAACAGGTTCACTGACAAAGAAAGAAAAGCAACTCATTCCACTATTTACGTTATTTGGACTATTATCCTCACCTTTTTTGCCATATTTATCCCGTTTCGGCCATTGTACACTCCAGCCTTCTTCAGGTGGTTGGAATGTCTAACTAAACCCTTTATTTCGCTCGCTGGGGATAGACTGTTCTAGTTCCACGTGCCATGTCTAATGGATGTCAGTTATCAGTTATCTCCTGTTAATTCACCTCTCCAAGTCCTCCACTGCCTTAACCAGGTATTGAATTCACAACTCTTTGGGTCATGTCACTCGATCTAACCAACGCCTTTATCCACTGTGCCATGTGTCCGCTTAGATTGCAGTTGTAAGCTTCTCTCAACCACTGCTGACAGCAAACTGTCTACTTCTTCAAGCGAATACTTACACGTCGAACTCATTAATAGTCATCAGGCAATTGTATTATCAGTTTGCACTTAATTATGTGGACTTCTTGCATTGCAAATGGCCATCTACATACAAAGTGCATAAAGCCTTGTGCTCATTTGACTTCAAGTAGTTTGTCACAGTTGGATTTAAAATTTTCTGGTCTCGCATAACCTTTGTAATTAACTCAACTTTAACCAAAAATAATTTGCTCATACCGCTACACAACGAACTCTTTCAGTAATCCTCTACCTTGAGTGGCTCTTGGGCCTTGCATAGGCTGAACATTAGTGAAAAAAAAATTAAAATTACCTCACTATATTTTTGCATGAATCACTATACGGTTCACTAAAGACTAATAAATAAAGTTTAAAAACTGGAATTGTGACAAAAAGACCAATGGAAAGAATTTACTTTCTTATTATTTGCATTTTTAAAAAAAATCGCATTTCTCTTCAGGATATAGTTGATCATGGCTCACCAAAAATTCATTTTTCTTTCTCTGCGAATTTCCATAATTTCTTATAAGAAATAGTGGAGTGCCTTCTCCTCACTTTCAAATTCTGAGTAATTCTTCTCCAAGACTAGCTGCCATCTTAAATGGGGAGTATTTTCATGCGTTTTCCAAAGGAATTTGTGTGAAAGTGAATGCAGCAGACTTGGATGGAATTTGAACTCGGCTCATCAGTTCCATTTTCTGCACTAATAACTCCTATACTATCCATGCTTCCATAAACTCGCATGACTCATTGTAAATTCCATGTATTTTTGTATAATTTTAATGTAAGAAACTCTCGTAGTAATTTTATTATTGGCTACTGATATATCAAAATCAAGATGTTACATAATAACAAACTTACTATTTACTAAATACCAACTATACACTGATGATTTAACAGATGTTGCTTACAAAGTTAAAAACCATTAGAATTTGACTTTGTTGTACCCAAATTAAAATTCTATTTGTGTCTATTGATAGTATTTGCTAACCTAAAACTTGTGAAGTTCTGTAAAATTGTCAGTATTATGATACTGATCAGTTTCTTAAATAGTTTGTTTTTATTGAGAATTATTGCCGAGATCAACTTCTCAGATATGAACATATTAATACTGTGATTATCTCCCTTTATAAAAGACATATAAAATGCAAGGTGTGTGTATGTGAATTGTTTAAAATTTTGATATATTTCTGGTGGAAGAGTGCTCAATATTGAAGATAGTGTTTGAGGATATATATAGACAGAGTTGGCATACATCTTTGTGCAAATTAATTAAAACAAAACGGATAATTCCGTCATTTACTTTTGTTTCATATTTTTCAACGAAACATGACCCAGTGCCATGTTAGTACTTTATATGTCCATTCCACAAAGTCGTTCCTTGCAGATTGACCACAGATTCCCAATTGGATTTAAATCAAGAGAGTTTCTAGGCCAGTCTATAGTACTTTGATTTGCTCACTGATAATGCTTGCCAGTGTGTTTGTGCAGTGTTACAATTTTTGTATGTTTCCTTGGAGTAACATCCATTGCAGACAATTCCATAGGTCAATTAATCAACAGTCGTGACAGTAGTGTTTGGGCATGATAAAAATCTGATGCAATCATAGATGATACAATATTTTTCAAGGCGAAATAAATTTTATCATACACATTGAAAATAGATTCATATTACTGCACATCACTGCAAATGACTTAATCTGAGAAAAAAAACAGAAATCGATTACACCCTGTCACTCCAGTGGGTCTAAAACTGACCGTATGGTGAAATAAAGGAAATTAAAGCAGTTGTTTCAATTAATTTTCACAAGGGTGTAGAGATCAACACTGCATGGTTTCACACCTCAAGTGATCCTGAGATGATATCATTTGCCTATCTAAAAATTGTTATCCTGACATAAAATGTTCAGTATACTACTGCTTAATTTCTTTACAAAACAGACACACACACACACACACACACACACACACACACACACACACACACACACACACACACACACACACACTTCCCCAAATCAATTATTATTTTAATGACCAAACATGAGAATATTGATTTGGGGGAAATAGGTCAGGTTGAGAAGTTTTTAACGTCAATTCACACACACACACACACACACACTCCCAGAGTATTTCTGTCATCTTTTTCGTTTTATACATCATTCATAATTTAATCATTTATAATCATATATGTTTCATTCTAGGATCATCAGGGGACTTGTGTGCCCAGCAGGTGTTTCTAATCTAAGCAGGCCCAAAGCATCATTGTGTAATACAGTGGGTGGGTTTTGGGCTTTTTTCTAATGTATTCTTTATATGGAGGGAAATACATACACACACACACACACACACACACACACACACACACACACACACACACACACACATATATATATATATAAAAGATAAAAGGAGAATTTTTCTTTATTGATGTTTTATCCTCTGATGAACTTCATTCTGACAAATGTAAGGATTTTATTTTGCAACAATTATTTATAATCAGAAGTAAAAAAAAAAAAAAAAAAAGAAATATTGTTATATTTTCAAAATTTTTAATTTAAGAATGCTCATAAATATTCTTCAGGCTATCTGTGAAAGTCAAGGTAAACTATGAAGGAATCTTTGAAGTAATAAAAATTTATTCTGCTTTCACAATTGAATACATGGTAGATGATAGCTTTTGTGCATATACATATTTGTGTGAACGTAAATACTATAGATGGTGATATGTGTGTTTTATGTAGTAGCTTTGTTTAAGTTATATTTTGGAATTAGTGTCATTTATTTGTGCTCAGCAACATCTATACACTATTTCAGTTTTCATTAGTGTCTCATTCAAGCAGGAGCCAATGACAAATTATTGTTTACAAATCCCAGTTTAATTTTTCTAACAATATTTCCTAATAAATCAGTGCAGGTGCACTGATTATATATTTAACATGTATCTCTGTGTTTTGCATGGTAATATCTACATATACACTGACATCTAATAGTAGAGAACGTAACTAGTAATTGTGAGTTCAATCCCTGGGCCAGACAGTATGTACTTGATTTGATTTGATTTTAACAGCACATCAACTCTTTATAGGTCATTTAATGCCGAAATTTAAAGCAATAAAAAATTATATATATTATTCTGCTTTCACAGTTGAATACATGGTAGATGATACTCAGCTTTTGTTCATATACCTATTTGTGTGAATATGATTACAAGAGGCTGTGATATGTCTGATTCATGTTGTAATTTTGTTGAAGCTATATTTTGGAATACAGTTTCATTTCTTAAAAAAAAACAATTATAGGATATTATATGGATTAATGTCATGAAAGAATTCTTTCATATTGGTTGTTTGGTTGGTTGATTTTATTTAGTGGCATATCAACACCTCTATGGGTTATTTAATTCTGAAATCTAAATATTTTGAACAATTTTATGACTTCCACTAAATATTTTGAATGCAATTGTATGCTTTCAACTACAAATAAAATTCATTGCTGGTTATTTTGCTATAAAATGTATGATAATTTTTTTTATATAAAAATGTATTGCTGGTATTTTTACTATGAAAATGTATTTTTATACTCTCATAGTGTTTTGTTTTTGTTTGTTGGTTCACTGTTTACCCATAGCAGGGACCCTAACAGGTGCTACCACCGCTGGTCAGGGTGTACCCGCAAACAAGAAAAATTAAGAGGTGGTTCTATGCTCCTCAAAACCTCCAATCTCCTGATCAGAGGCCTTACTGCCAGATGTAGTTTATCGTCAGACCCAGGACTACTAAAATTCATATCTTAACTTATATACAGTAATCAATACTGAAGAAGTAGACATTAAATCATTCCATTAAATATCAATTGGATTTATCTTAAACCAAAGTGAAATAATAGTTTAAGTATTTATTTTCTAAGAGCTTTTAAGACAATTCATATTGATTAAAATCTAATCTTTGTTTAAAAAGTAAGAATATTGGGCAGATTTTGATAATGATTTTCAAGAGTTGGGAATTTTAAGACATTACTGTGCCTGTTTTTATGAAGCCAGTTCATATTGATTCAAATCTGTTCTTAATTTAGAAACTTTGAGGGTTGAGATGGTCATTTCATAAACAATAAAACTAGCCATTAAGAGAAGTATTGGTTTTCTCTTGTTCCAAATCAATTTGCCATGTTAAGGAATGAATGATAAAGTGTTATTGACCAATTGGTAGAGATAGAAATAAAGGCTTTGAAATCTGATGCCAGTATTATATTAGTTATTTTTGCTTGTACAGAAATAAAGATATGATAAAAGGAAGATGACATTGAAATAAATCATCGAGCAAATAGCCAAGTCATTGTATGATAATATCTTTATGTCCTTTTCCAAAAGAGATCAAGTAAAATCAATGCTCTGTAATTGCAATAAAAAAAAATCTATATTTAGTTAAGAAATCAGATAAACTGATGGCATATTATTATTATTATTTTTTGTTAAAACTTTTTTTAAAGCTTTTCACCCCAGGCAAGGCTGGAAGCCACTAGCACGCAAGGGGTTACAGAGGATTTGGAGCGAGAGCAAATAGGAGTGTTAGAGGAAAGGATGTGGAGAAGGATAGAGGATAGATCAAGGCAACTGGAGATGTCGATTGACGTTACACTTGAATAGTTGGAGATCATAGTCATCAGGGAAACAGGCATGAGGAAGGGAGTTCCATAGGCGTGAGGTGCGAGATATGAAGCTATTGGAGTAGAAGAGACGTCTACATTTAACAGTTTCAACAGTGAAAGGGTGGGAATGGGATGCCAGCCTCGTAGGACGCTTGAATTCATGGAGCCTGGGAACCAGCGATAGCAGCTCATCGGAGCAATTACCATGGAAGTATTTATAAAAGAGACAGAGAGAGGCGACGGTGTGTCTGTGAGAGAGAGAGAGACTGCAGACGAGAAGCCAGATCAGGGCCAATTACATTGCATACCCATCTCTGGATCTTATCAAGAACCTTGAGGCAAACAGAAGGGGCCCCAGACCATATATGGCAGCAATACTCCATGCAAGGGCGGGTGGTTTCAGCACAGAATGTTAAGAAAAAAAAATGTTATACAGTGTAACCCGGATATAAGAGAAACCCGGATATAAGAGATTTTCTCTGGTCCCAAATTAGAGCTTGTGTTAATGTATATATAATAGACCAAACCCGGATATAAGAGACTTCTTCTACGGCCCCGACAACTCTCTTATATCCGGGTTACACTGTATATGACACCAAATGATATTGTTGGCTTGGTTCAAAAATTAGTTTCTTTTTGCACATTTGTTAGAAATTTATGAAATTAAAACAAACACTTATACTCAGCATCATGAAGAGAAAGCTGAAATTCCTTGTACACATAATAAGGATGGAGGGCTTGGAAAACTTGCCCCTCACAGGGAATATTGAAGGCAAGAGAAGAGAAAGCAGTGAGTGACCTACCTGATGAACGTGTGTGAATGGGTGCAGAATGAGGGACAGTAGCCTTAGCAAAATAGGAAAACACTTAAGGGTCACAAGGGATAGGGAGTTTTGGTGAGCCATGATCATTCATGTCTTGAAGGGATGTGGTACATAGAAGAATATTTGGGAACTTGTGTAAATGAATGGCAGAACAAGGACACTGGGTAGGATAGTAAGGAGGCAAACATTACTTAGAGCTACAAATGATAGGAAGCTGTGGAGAACTATGATCACCTATACATTGAAGGGACATAACACATAAAAGAAGAATATTTTAGAGGAACAAAGTTGGTTTTATATCAAATATATTACTTGTTTTACATACATCCATTGGCTACTCGCTGTCAAGGTTAACAATGCATTATGCAGCCATATACAAACAAGTAATTTGTATTCAAATCAGCTTTGCAGTAATCCTGATCTGTCTGTTGTCAGTTCTGACTGTTGGCCTTAAAAATTCAAAGTTTATTGATATACATATCAGTTACTGTGTGGGAGGTGAATCTGTTTTTTTATCTTTTGTTTCATTTGAACGGATTATGCATATATCTATTTCCGACTTGTAAGTAATACTTCTAAAACAATACCGCTTCATGGATGGTTAGCTTTGCATATTTTGCAATCTTCTTTTTAGGGCTTGACCTTCTAAAGGATCTGATTTTGATCAGATAGAAGTTTCCAACATGCACATCAAAACATTTTATTCTCGTAAACATTTGATCATAGGTTAAAATGTTGTGAATAGGTAAAATATTTAAAAGTTTAAAAAGATACCTTTCTAAAATATAAGAGAATTTGATGTGAACCTATGCATAATTTTTTCACCCAAATCCCATGTTCCTTCAGGATGTAGGTGATCATGGCTCTCCACAAATTCTTTTTTTATTATCTGCAAATTGCCATGACTTCTTTGGAAAGATAGTGGAGTGGTTTTCTTTTTATGTTCTCCAGGGTTTTGAATTCAGAGTTTTCTTTTAACACTTGCTGCCACTCAAGGCTAGAGATCCCAGTTTACCCAGCTATTTAAACATAGTTTGTTGCTGGGATACACACTTTTGTGTGGTCTGTAATAGGGGGGGGGTCAGCTGGGGGATATGGTACAATGTTGAAATGGTGCATCTTTGCAATTAACACTGTTTCTTAACTGAAGAACTGAAAATTCTTGTGTTTACAAGGAAAGAAAAAATAGCATATGCTAAAGTTGCTAAAATCTATAAGACAATCTGCTATACATCACATAAATTTTATTACAACATATTGTCAGAATTATTCCATTGTTGTTCTTGTACATTTCTTATTGTGCCTATTTTAATTAAACTGTTTTAATTAAACTTTATTGTAGCTATGTATATATAGGGTGTGATGGATAAATTGCCATCTAAATTACACAAAAATGAAAATAACACTGGCATCTCATTTTAACAGATATATTTACCAAAAATATCTTGAAAAAATTAAAGACTAAATTTATTCAATAAAGTCACCATTGGCTTCAACCATGGCTTCTAGAAGATTTCAGAATCTCCTGCAACTCTTCTGGATGCTCTCCTTGTTTAGGTTAGTGAATGCTGCCATAATCCTCACCTTCAGTTCTTCTTTGGTCTTACAAGAAGTTTTGTTGGTCTCTCACTGAACTGTGCCCCAAATATAATAATAATCAAGGGGGTTGCAGTCTAGGGAGTTAGGTGGCCAGATGTAAGGAGTGATGTGGTCACAGAAATTGTCTGACAGCCATGATTGGATTCTCCTGCTTGTGTGGCATGGTGCAGAGTCCTGTTGCCAGATATAGGTTCTTTCAGCAGCCACCCTCTTCACCCAGGGCAGCACGACCTCCTCAAGGCACTTGATGTTGGCCTCCATGTTGAGTGTGAGGCATGCACAAAATTAAAAATATAAAATGGCAACAATTTACCCTGTATAAAGTTTGGCACCATCTGAAGTTTTTGATATCTGCTGTCGGTCTTTTGTAGATAATAAATAACTACTGTATTTCTATATATGACACTCTAATTTCTTTGGAAATACATGGCTGCTTATGCAGTTTTAAAAAGCCTTCCTCCTAGAATCAAAAAGTAACTCTCTTCAGTCATCAATATTCGAATTTGATGAAGATAAAAATATACTATGTATATTTGTACAAATGTGTTTATTTTTGACTATCATTGAAGAATTCTTAAAAAGCAAATATGATGAAGTACATTCAAACTATAATTTATAACTTCTATAATATAACATTTGTATAATTATCAATATACGAAATGTGTATACATAAATATCTATGCCATATATATTAGTGGGTGGATGAAAAGTCGGCAATCTGACCAAGAAGGAATTAAAAAGACTGATATTTAGTCATGTGTTCAGATTTTGGGAAATAGTTTAAACCAAGAATGGAAGCTTGGTGGAGTAATGGATAGCGGCTTGGATTGAGGAATCAAAGAACTGAGTTTTAATTCTGGTCAAGTTCATTGCATTCATTTATGTGCTAATACCTTTGGGAAAGGTATGAATCCATCTCTTCCCCACCCCAGCTATGGATAAATAGCAGGACAGATTGGAGCTCTATAGCCTTGGTTGGTGACTAGTCTCGAAGTAGGAAAACTTGTAGATCTTGCCTTTAACTTCTGAAAGAACAGACACATTAAAAAAGAACTGGCAAGTGATTACACTATTCTGCCTTGAATGTTACCATAAACCAAAATTATGAAATGAAGAGGAGTGGTGTCTCAGTGGCGCAAAATGTGCTAATTGATTTTTCAGCACCCCCTTGTACATAAATTTATTAATACTCACTATGAAATATTGTATTAATTTTAAAAATGAAAATAAAAATCTTGTATTATACAGGGGTTGGACAAAATAATTGGAACAGGTGCAAATTCCACTTCTATATTTCAAAGACCTATTATATTAAGAACTTTAACTAAAACTTCATAATTGCAGATTATATCTATTTTAAATATGTTTATTTATCTAATTTACTGTCTTTGTCTTTATTTTTAGAATTTAGTAAAATTTAAGCGAAATGCGTGACCTCTCCGAGTTAGAAAAAGGGCAAATTGTTGGAGCTCGCATGACAGGAGCCTCGATCACTAAGGTTGCTGAACTGTTTGGTTTTTCAAGAGCTACCATATCAAGAACTATGATGCAATTCAAGAAACAGGGTAAAACCTCTAACAACCGTAGCAATTTGGGCCAGACTTGCAAACTTACTGACAGGGGCCGACGTGCATTGAAACACAATGTGGCAAAAAATCATCGGACTACTGCGGCCAAAGTGACTGCTGAGTTGAATAATCATCTGAATAGTCCAGTTTCTACTAAAACTGTTCATCGCAAGCTCCATAAGGTTGCATATCATGGAAGAGCTGGCATGAGGAAACCTCTTCTCTCCATTCGCAACATTCAAAAGAGATTTAAGTGTTGCAGAGATCACAATGCCTGGTCTGCAGACGATTCTCAGACGAGTCCAGTTTTTCTCTTTTCCCAACTTCAGAGTGAGTTTATGTGTGGCGGCAGCTCAAAGAAGCTTACAACCCTGACTGCCTTCTTCCAACAGTGAAGCATGGTGGTGGATCAGTGATAGTTTGGGTCACCATATCATGGAAATGTCTCAGTTCAATAGTTGCCATGCATGGTAGAATCAACAGCAAAGATTACCTGAACATTTTGGGAAATCATGTTCATCCAATGGCCCAGACTTTATTCCCTGATGGTGATTGCATCTTCCAAGGCGATAATGCTCTAATACATACCGCTTGAGTGGTTAAGAATTGGTATGAAGAGGTGTTAATGGAAGAATGGCTGAAAATTCCTCTGGATGAAGTCAGGAAGCTGTATGATTTCATTCCTAGATGTATGAAAGTTGTATGTGAGGCTAAAGGAGGACCAACTCCATATTAAATAAATTTTGTTTGAATTTAACAAGTGTTTCAATTATTTTGTCCAGCCCCTGTAGGTCTTTACCTAAAATACATTAATGCCTAGTATAATGAAAAAATAAAAAATTATTGTGAGTTGTATTCTTATACTGAAAATATCTATCAATCTGATCACTTTTGACCAACCATTTGTGTCATCTGTAGCTCTACCAAGTTTTTGTGTCATCTGTAGCTCGACCAAGTTTTTGTGTCATCTGTAGCTCTACCAAGTTTTTGTGTCATCTGTAGCTCTACCAAGTTTTTCATTACTGTTTCTTTTCTTTTTTTCTTTTAAATAATTGAATACCAAGCAAGGCAGAAAAGCCACTAAAGACACAAGGGGTTACTGTGTGTTGAAGAACAAGAAAAAAAAAGACACTAGGGAACGTGAGGAATAGAATACTAATTAAGACAGGAGAAAGCGATTGACATTGAATTTAAAATTTTGAAGATCAGATTTGGCGGGAAAGCATAAAGCCAGAATAAAGTTCCATAAACTGGTGTTGTCTTTGAATTGATCAATGAAGATTCTTGCTGGTTTACCTCTTGAGATTTCCCCCAAATTTGAATCATTTTGTATAAACCGATGTACAACTTTTTATTTACTTCTCCAGCAATGGCTCCTAAGCTGTACTCACCTTTTACAGATGGTCTTCATCATCCTTGGTAGTTTCCTATGGAGTTCTTCATTGGGCATATGTTTTTTCCTGCTGATATTCAGTGCTGCTCTCAATAGTTGAGTGTACATGCCATTTAATTATTTTTCTGCCAGTTATTTTGCTAGCATCCAACTGATTGACCTGTATAAGTGGGTCGATTCTATTTATTTTTTTTATTTTTAACGTCCAAATCAGATTCATTTTTGATAAAACTGCCCATGTCATATATATTTCTAAAAAAAAAAATTAATGGATTTATTTTTCATCCAATATTTTTATTACTTCGTATATTGTTATAGTGGATACACATTGATGTCCTATTCTTATAAAAAAAATGTTGGAGAGTACATTTTCTTAAAAATCTCTTGAATACACAGGCTGATGGACATAATACACACTGTTTAAAGTAAAAATAAGAATGAGCTATTTTAAATACAAATATCCACTATAATGATGTTTAAAGGAATAAAAATGTTGTCTATATTTCTGAGATGCAGTATTATGTACACTATTTACATTGTTCAGACTATCATTCTCATCTTTGTTGCCATATTTATCACAACGTTTTGGCTGTTGTATAGTCTGGCCTCCTTCAGGTGATTGGAATGTCGAACTGAACCCTTTTCGCTCACTGGAGTAGACTGTTTTAGTTCCATCTCTTTATCTATATTTTAAGTGTTTTTTTTAATATAACTTTGTACTTTTGTTTTTTTAATATAACTTATTTTTGATTTAACTTAATTTTTTTTCCTAGTGTATAATTTATTTTATCTTATTATATTTTTATTTTTAAATATTTCTTATTTAATATAACCTATTTTTTTATTAATTATAAAGTTTTTTTAAAATATAATCTTACTTAATTTTAATATATAAATTATCCAAATATGAGCTATTTTTAATTTATTAAATATATCTTATTTCTAAGTATAATTTATCTTTGGAAGAGTATTTTTAAGTAGGAACTTGTATTTTTTAACCTAACCTTATCTATATATAATTTTTTTTTAAATCCCATTTTGGCCCTCTTTTAATTTCAAATTAACAGTTCATTCTTCATATAACCCTAATTTAATGTCAAAGTTAATATCTGGGTTTAATTTTATAAAACCTCTTCCCTTTAAGGCTAATACTTTCCACCCTCTCCTGACCAGTCTTGTGCTTTTCGTCTGACTGAAACACTGAAATGGATAAATTCTCTATTAATTTTTTGACAGCTGTTACAGTTATATTTCTAATTTCAATACAAACTCAGTGTTATACTGGAATTGAATAAGACTGACAAAGTTTTTGTTGGTTGAAATAGATCTATCCCCAATATGAGGTCATTTTGGATTTTATTTGGATTTTAATTATATATATATATATATATATATATATATATATATATATAATTAAAAATCTTAATAACTTTAAATTCTACACCCCACTTTTTTAAGATGTCAACTCCCTCCAGAAGATAGTCAATCATGGATTTCCACAATTCCCTTTTCTTTGTTATCTATAACTTGCTAGAACTTCATGGAAAAGAGTGGAGTGGTTTGCTTTCTACTTGGTTTTACATTCAAACTTGTCCTTCTCCTAGACTAGCTACCACACAAGGCTGAAGAACATGATCTACCCAGTTATTTATCCCATAGCAGAGATGATAAAAATATAGATCATGCCTTTTCCAAGGGAACATAGTTCAAAGTGAATACAACAGATGATGCTGAAAGTTGAACCCAGTTTTCTAATTCCACTTTCTGGGCCAATTACCATTGTGCCATGCATATATCCAAATTCCCCCTAACTTTTACAAAAGGATATTATTCTTTGAAATTTTATGTTTTGATAATATTTTTCTTTGCACTTGTACGTGATGTCATTTCTCCATCTGAGACTCTGTATGCTGTCATCCATAGAAAATTAAATTAGACATTAAACTGTTATTTTTATGATACTCTCCTTCGCTTATGACCTGTCAATTATCTTATTATGTTTAATGTTTTTTTTTTATTGGCAGCAAGCAAGAACATTAAACACAGGGTCTATTGCATATAAAGGACATTATTTTAACCCCTGAATATATATCTTTACTTCTGTCACTGGTGGTAAAAAAAAATAGTTTGTTTTTTTTATTTGATTAATTATACAGTACTGTTTGTATAAACCATTACAAATTATACAAATCATCATATGAATTACACACACACACACACACACACACACACACA
>OZ038501.1:89387258-89417258 GCA_964036315.1 Acanthosepion esculentum
ATATATATATAAAAATATAAAAGTGAACATAGAAGTCAACACTTAGAGGCGACAGTCTGTTTCATGCTAGTGCAATCGTCAGGCAACTGACGATTGCACTAACATGAAACATGTACGCTCTATCTCTGATATTGATCACTTTATCCCATAAATATAGCACACTTTAAGACTATATTTCTTGATATATATATATATATATATATATATATATGTCATATATTTCATTAAAGACAACTGACAAAATATTGCAATATTAAGTATTTTATTCAATTTTTCTTGTGTTCATATCAGTGTTTTTTTTTTTTCTGGGCATAAACTTTGTAAACAGCGTACGAATGTTCTATGTACCCAAGCGCTTTCAGCTATTCTATTAACCATTATCAAGGATATCCATTTAGACAGATTTCACGGGCCTGTGTATTGCATATAAATATGAAATAGACTGTCAGCATTGGGTGTTGACCTCAATGTCCCCTAATATAGATATATATCTCACCAGAATATGTCTTCCACATTTATAAGTCAGCCATTCACCCATGCATTAAATATTTTGCTGCCACATCTGGTTTGGTGCTCCCAATATGTATTTAGAGATTCTTGATAACATTGCAGATTCTTCTTTCTATTTTATCTGTCCTGCCATCTTGGTTTCTCTTAATTTCTCACCAGTGTAGTGTAGCTTCACTGTGCCTTTTTATAAGTATTCTTCTTATGAGCTTTCATCTTTAGTACCTTGACTTTATGAATTTAAGCATAGTACTAGATTGGCAGTTAGGTCTCATAATTTTACAGTTGAACTGACTAGACGTAATCATAAGTTCTGTGCTAATGTTTTTTTCTCTGGCATGTCTCACTCATGGGATTCTCTTCTGGCTTCTTGCTTTACATTGTAAGCAATTTATTTATATATATATATCTTCATCTGTTTTTCTGTAGCTTTATCTCTACCTATACTGAGGTTTGGTTCTTTGGTCACATTTTGGGAAGTGAATTGGGCTGAGAATCTCTTTAACACTTCTGGGTGTGTATGTCTTTTGACAAACATTTTATGTATAGAAATTGACTAAATACACTCATTGTTAGACATTAAAAAAAAAAAAAACTTGTCCAGAGTTTTAGGACAATACACTTGAGATTTCTCCTTAAGGCAGGCTTGCTAGCAAGATGATCAATGAAAGAATCAATATAAACCATTTCAAATAGTTGTTCATTTATTTTGTCCTAAGCAGCCAATTTCATGATCTATAGTGTTGCTTAATCACAACTATTGTGCTTCTTTATAAACTATACAAGATATGCATTCTCATACTAGACTCACTAGTTTTTGTTTTGCTCTTAATTCAGATAGTTAATAGGACTTCTGTTTTATGCTAAGCTCCCCAAAATAGCTGCAACTTCTCTCTCCCAGCCTATATTTTTTTTGTTGTTGCTGCCAATGTAAAATCAGTTTAGTAGCAGTGGTAGCTTTATTTTTGCCTTCTGCCCACTCAAAAAATTCTGGCAATGTTTTTTTTTTTTTTTTTTTTTTTTTTTTTTTGAAGCTCTTCATTCTTGGTTTATAATATAAGCTGCTACATGTCTTTGGCAGGTGTTTATGTCTGAATATCAAATAAACTACTGAAAAGAAAATGGTTTAAAGACAGATCTCATCCATTCTTACAAACAGTTTTGCTGATTAAGAACAAATTTTCTTTCCTACTTTAAGTCTTCATCACAGTTTTTTCTGATACATTTGTTTGCAGCAGTTATGATGACTTATTCGAGGCTAATGTCTTTACCAACATTCCTTACTGAAGGAATCAAACATCTACCAAATTAACTTAATTATTCAGTGTTAATTATAAATCTCCTGCCAATCATAATAAAAAAAAAATTTTTTTTTAAAAATGGTGCAATGTGTATGAACAATAGTGTGATGGTTAACAAGTTCATTTTGCAGACAAATTCAATTATGCTGTCAGTTTAATTATTTCTAGGAGCTTCACTATTGTAGCCTTGTGCCTGACTATGATCAGCTTAGTAAATAACAGGATATGGTGCCTATCTTTGAGCAATACTAAACAAACGCAAAGTGTTGTAACCTAGAAAGGGTTACTGAATGAGGAATAACCAAAATGGAGGTTGGAAATGAAATGGTAATCTTTATAACATCAACAAAATACAATACTCGCCAGCGGCGTGAAGTAGGTAAACCACTGCTAGTGATGGACTACTTAGACAGCATATTACCCCCACTTACAATAGTGTCCAATGTATTTATGAGGATTGGGACATACCCATTAGTGTTCATAGGTACAGTCTATAACAATATCCTTTCCTCAAACTCCCCTCTATACTCATGCTCTCACTCCCAGTAACCCCTTGTGTACTAGTGGCACTCCCACCTTGCTTGGGATGAAATGCTTAAAACATATATGTAATCAAACAGCTCCAAGAAATTGCTTACCTTTCTCTTGTAACCTAGAAAGGGTTACTGAATGAGGAATAACCAAAATGGAGGTTGGAAATGAAATGGTAATCTTTATAACATCAACAAAATACAATACTCGCCAGCGGCATGAAGTAGGTAAACCACTGCTAGTGATGGACTATTTAGACAGTATATTACCCAGACTTACAATGGTGCTCAACGTATTTATGAGAATTGGGACATACTCATTAGTGTTCATAGGTACAGTATATAACACAAAATCACTTATGAGCTTGTTGAGAGCTCCCCAATTGTAATTTTGTCTCAGACTATGATCAGATTTGTAAATAACAAGATATGATGCATATCATTGAGTAGTAGTCAACAGTTTGCAAAGTCACTTATGTTATGAGTTTGCTGAGAGCTCTTCAATTGTAGCCTTGTGCCTGACTGTTATCAGCTTAATAAATAATTTTGGCTCTGTCCTGTTTTTGTGGATTAAATAGTTCTGTATTTTTTTCTGGTATCAGTATTCATGTAAAATCCAAGTGACCATCTTCATTCAAGATAATGGCTCACCATAATATTCATTATTTTGTACCAAAATAAACTTTGAAAATATTAATAAAGGATGCAATGGAGAAATTATTCTTGTAATAATAGAGGACTATTGTTGAATGATGACAGCTTTTTCTCTGAATTTATGAAATTAGAAATTATCAGAGCAAAACATGGGTGTATATTCTTTCAGTACTCTTATTTTCCAATGTTGTTCTATGACAAGTCAGCCTACTTGTTGATCTGTTTTCTCTCTCTCTCCAACTTTATTTTTGAAGTTTCTTGGCAGAGTTGGTCAGAATGTTTGTTGAGCTGAGTGTATTTAATCACAAGAAAAACTAGTGATCTAAAAAATGATGATAAAACATTTATTTAAAAGTATAAAAAAAACACTGTTTATTCATTCAGGGTTACAAAGCTGAATTAACCCTTTCGTTGGTTCAATTTCTTTTTTTACAACGATGTCCACCTTGTACAAGACTCAAGAGCCACTTGAGATAGTGTTAAAAGAGTAAAAGGCACAGTTTATGGGGATATGTGGGGAAGATAACAGTTGACCCAAGACTTGAACAGGCCAAGATTGCAGTGATTGAGTGTAATGAAGACTGGCTAGCTACTCTCTATATATGGCAGCAGTACTCCATTTTCGGTCTGATTTGGCTCTTGTAAAGGTATAGAATAGCAGAAAGAGTCAGGTACTTACTGGAGCAATACAAGGAATCAACCATAAGTTGGTCAGTGAAGTTAACAAGGATGAAGAATGTATAGCAAAAAGAAAACAACCTTTGTGTAGATAAGAAACTATGCTAATGAGTCTTCAAGTAAAAGCTGTCAATTTCTGCTTCTTATCTTTGACATGATCAGAAATTCTTACGTTAGAAATATTTTTTTTTCTTTAGCCAAATGTTTATTGGCTCACAGTGAAGTTGAGGGGTTGATAAACAGTATGTCAACAGAACCTGGGGGTGTAGCTGGTTTCAAATCATTTACAACTCAGCCATCTGAAGGTCAAAATCAAAGGTTTTATATTAACTCTTGGGTGGTTGTGTAGTGTCTGGTGTCTTCAGGGTTTTGGAATAATGATTTTTATTTCTCTTGATCATTTCTTATGTTATCCCAAATTTTGATGACTCAGCCTCCTTGTTGATACCTTATCACTTCATCGGCTTACTTCTTACCATCACCTAACAAGATAGAATTACACTCGTAACATTTTTGGACATTCATCACCAGCCAATCAAAATTCTTAGCTCAAAGAAAGAATTTCTGTTTAGCATTTCTTCCAAATCCACTTTTTCTGTGGAGACCCAATTTCATAATAATTCCCAGAATTAATTCATCTTTTGGAGAAAAAATCTCTGTTTCTTAAGTGAAAGAAAAATAGATGCTTCCTGACATTTTAAATTAGTCTTTAATCTTCCCCATGCAAAAAAAAACAAAAACAAACTCCAAATTATACATTTATTTTTTGTGGATTTTGTATGCTTTGTGTTTTGCATTGTACAAGAAACAATTCTGGTATTGGAGAAGTTACACATTAAAATACAAAAATTATACACAAACAAATTTCCTGCGCCATGGCAAGCACAGAGCCTACAAAATTCGCAAATAATAATCTCAACAAGCTTCTGCAGGAAAAGATAACTATGAACCCATAGTCAATCATCTGTTGAAATTATATTTTTTCCTTCAGGTTTTTGGATAGCCAGATTTCAGACTCCTCCTCCACCAACAAATATTAAGTGTATTTTAAACAATGTATATTTCTGAATGAACAGCTGAGGACCAAGACAAAATGAAATCCCTTCATGTTTCAATTTTGTTTGTTTTTTCAGAGATATATCTTTTTCATCGTTCCAATCTTATTTTCCAATTGAGGAGAAAAATGATATTTTGTGATAAAAAAATATATCTTTTGACATTTCCATTGAGGTGGTTTAACTTGTAAAATCAAAATTAAATAATTTTTACTCTTTCAGCTTTTTATAAGAATTATGTTATTATGATTGTAGAATTTATGTACTTGTAAAATCTACACTAGTCAAGCTGTCATATTTATATTTTTATACTATCATTAATATTTCATACTATTTTTATACTATTATTAATATTATTTCCATGAAATGGAAAGATAATATTGAATCGATTGCTAGGTCTGCTGCTAGGAAAGTTGTTCCACTGTGTTGTACTAGACAATTTTTCTTAAGAGAATCTTACACATTTATAAGTCTACTATTTACCCATGCATTGAGTATTGCCAGTCTTGATAGAATCCAAAAACATTTCTGTGTCCTTGTGAGTGATGAATTATTTTCCACCCTACAACCCCTTTCCCACAGACTAAATGTTGCAAGCCTCTCACTGCTCTATCACTTTCCATGGAAAGTGTTCAGATGAACCACATTCCTTAGTTCTATCAGTTCTAACTTTTACTGTTAAGACCCACGCATTGTAGCAATCCACCCACATTCCGTTCATATTCCATTAGTGAGATGTAAGTTTCATTCAAGTGGCAGCTTCTCATAAACTACTGCTTTGTGGAACCGACTTCCAAGGAGATCCTTTCCTGATCACTACAATCTTAACCTGTTCAAATCTTGGGTTAACTGTTATTTTCCCTACATATCCTTATAAACTGTGCTTCTTACTCTGTAACCCTCTACTTTGAGTGGCTATTCGGCCATCTTCAAGGTGAACATTATTGTAAAAAAAAAATCTTTACCTCAAGTGGCCCTTAGGCCTTGTACAGGGTGAACCTTACTGTAAATAAATAAAAAAATACTGTAACAAATGAAATCATTCTTAATAGTTTCTGAAACGAATATACACACTATTAAAATAGATACTACAGTTAACTATTTCTTACTAATATTGATTGGAAAATACCTAAGCAGACTATTTCTTTTAAATTTTAGTTTATAAATTACACTTTATCAAATTTTTAAGACCCTTCCTATTTACTTTTAAAATTACAATATTATGGTATTATGCTGAGTGCTCATAATTTATAACAGTGACTCTTAACTTTTTCCTTTCCAGAACCCCTTTTCACATAATTGTAATGGCTAGTGCTTACTATATTGAAATTACACTGGTAAATGGAGCAGATTTAATGCAACAGTTAATGTCATCTGCTGCACTATAGCAATATCTGGCAGGAACAACCAAGCTATGGTTACCAGGTCAGGGCATCCAAGTGGCTGGAATTCAGCTTGTAGGGTCTTGCTCCATACACATATTGCCGCTGTTATCAAATATGTCTAAGAATGTAAATATATAGGTAAAAAGATAAACAAATTTGTGCTCCATAACGCTCCTGAACACTTATTGACCCCTTTATTTAATAAGCCCCCTTGGAGGTGTTACCACCTATCTGGATACCTTGTCTGGATAAATATTGGCCTACCAGATACCCCAGATATTATTTGAGACATTTTTGTTAAAAGAAAATGGTGGCACCTTGTTTTAGAATCAATTTTGGTACTTGGAATTTCTACCAGTATTGCTCATTTAAGTTTATGCATATTGTAATTAATACTTTAATTAGAAATAACTATGTTCCTTTGGAAATCAATAGCATAATAATGAAAGCTTAATTAAAGGATTAATTAATTCAGTTGGAGGAGTTAATTGGGGATAAGCATTTGAAACATGATTTTGTTTTGAAAATGAGTGTGCATTCTGAAAATTAATAGTTCTGACAGCTTTTCTATGTTGTAATGAAACTCACTGGCTCAACAGGTTGACAGGCCCTTAGATTTTGTGTATGTTTGATTTGCAAATTTTAAAGTGCAACAAATTATTTTTTTTTTTTTAATATCATATTCCCTGAGGATGTAGGTGATCATGACTCTCCATGGATTCCGTTTTTCTTTTTTATCTATGAATTGCATGGATTCTTGGAAAAGATAACTAATTGATTTCTCATTGTTTCTTCTATGGTTTAGAATTCAAAGTTTTTCTTCTCTTAGACTGGTTTCCACCCAAAGCTGTTTATCTTGCTATTTAAGCCAAAGTTGGAGTAGGAAGAAGAAACAGATTCATACCCTTTTTTCAAGACCATTTGTGCAAAAGTGAATGCAACAAGCTAAGCTGGAACTTGAACTAAGCTTGCCCATTTTACTTTCTGTGACCATAACTGTTACGCTATCCATACATGTAACAAATACAGGTGTAAAAAATTTTTTATAGAATCTTATTTGACTCATGAAGTCAGTCTTGTCTCTAAATTTGAGAAGATCTATTACATCCTGAGCTTTTTTTTTTTTAGACAATTATACATTTTTGTTTATGCAGCTACCATGTTTTGGCTAGTCCATTCTGAAGAAGACCAACAAATGACTAACTGAAACACTGTGGCTGCAACATGAACAAGACATAAATAAAAGAGAAGTCTAGTTTTCTGAACAAAATCCATGTAACTTAACCCTATTTGCAATATGAATGAAGTAGGATTTTTACCAGTTTTGTAACTGAATTAAGAACTTCACCCAAAGAACAAATAGACAGACCTCCCCCACCCATGTTAGACAAAAATGCTTTTTCCTCTCTATTTTTGCCAATTTATCACTCTTTTCTTAGTACTGGGCTCTCTAGCCTTGGTTGGCAACAAGTCTAGAAGGAGAAGGAGAAATCTTGATTCAAAACTTAGGTGTGGGTAAAACCTACTTGTTAATGAAACCAAAGTAACAGCATCTTGTGTGTTGAGTTGAGGTTGTTGCCCTGTATTCTGACCGACCTTTGTATATTTTTTTTATCTATTTGGAAAATTACGTTTAAATGTTAGAAGAAATGTTGGTGCCAGGTATGCACAAATGAAGATAATCCATTTAAAAAACGAAGAAAAAAATCCCTGCTGAAACAAAAAATGGTGGAGAATGAGCGGACAAACATATAAATGTTAGGTCTTAATAAAACCATTCCTTAAAAGATTGTAATCTCACCATTTGTATCCCATTTGCACTTTTAGAGTGCAAACACTCCTCATTGCTAAATCCTAGCATATTACTTATCTTATGAGCATATTGGATTAAACCAAGTGTCAGAAAGAAGTGACCTCAACATTTACATCTACTAATAATAATATTAGTTTTGTTTCCTTACTCTTCATATTTTTAGGGAAAAGATTCCAATTTGAAATTACTGTTAGAATTTCAGAGGCCAGAATGATTTGTTTGCATTGTTATCCTTATCTTAATTGTTACAGACACAATATTTTGGTTATTGTACCCTCTGGACTTCTTCAGAATTTAGAACTGAACCCTTTATGCCATCAACAAGTGTAGACTGTTCACATTCCAAATAAAATAATCACTTAAAGAATGCAGGAGAGCACAACAATGAAAGCTTTGGGATTATAACATCCGAAATACTAAATTATTTTTTTTTTAGTACGAGTGAAGTTATATATTTTGACCATTCTTGCTAAGATATATTCAGCATTTTGGAGTAATGTTTAGTGGCTTAGATTGAGGAATTGGAGAGCTGAGTTTGAATTCCAGTCGAGTTTCTTACATTCATTTACATTCTAATACTATTGGGAAAGGTATGAATCCATCTCTTCTCCTCCAAGCTATGGGTAAAATAGCAGGACAGACTGGGTCCTATAGCCTTGGTTGATAACCAGTCTAGAAGAAGAAAACTCTGAATTCATACCAGATCACACTATTCTAAACATGTGTATACATGCGGCTGTGAACCATTTGTGAATCCAAATTCCACTGAAACTCCTATGGATTTGTATGTCCGAATGAATAAAATCTCTGCAACACATAGCTTTCATTCAGATATGGATTTATTTGATGGCACAGGCTCAACCGACTGGGTAAATGCCACAATAGGTACAGGTAGGGATTGCTAAGAAATAAACTGTAATGTTAGCGGAAAAACAAACAGCTTTTTTGGAATGCAGCTTCAAAAATGAAAAACACAACTCGAATAACAGACAGAAGATCCCTATTATCTATATCTTGTACATATGTTGTCTGTCTGTTATTCGAGTTATGTTTTTCATTTTTGAAGCTGCATTACAAAAAAGCTGTTTGTTTTTCCGCTAACATTACAGTTTATTACTTCGCAATCACTACCTGTACCTATTGGGGCATTCACCCAGTTGGGTGAATGCCCCAATAGGTACAGGTAGGGATTGCTAAGATAATAGGGATCTTCTCTCTTGAATATGGTAAAAACATAAATGTAAGCACATATTGAAGAAATGGAATTGATCTCACGGGTTTTTGAGTTGACAACTTTTAGCTTTTATATTGTTTTATTTTTTTTATGGCTTATCAACATTTTGTTGGTTATTTAAAGCCAGAAAATACTTTTAGATTGCAAGAATTTTCTGGAGATAAATTTTAATGATACAAAGGCTAATAATTAGCCTATAACTAGGGGAAGGAGAGATGCATTTATAATTTTCCCAAGAGTATTTACACATAAGTGAATATAATAAACCCGACTGGAATTGGAACTTGGTTCTCCAACTTCCAATTCTGAACCTTGACCCATTACACCATCTACAGCATCCTGGGTATGATGATAAACTATATCTTGCAGCAAGGACTCTGATCAGCAGGTTTGAGGATCGTGGAACTACCTCTTAATTGCTCTCGTTCTCAAATCCACCAGCCTAGGGTGGTAGCACCTGTTAGGATCGCAGTTATGGACAGATAGTTAACCTTAACCTCCAAACTGGTGTCAAAACACTATGAAAGTATAAAAATACTAGCAATACATTTTTATAGTAAAAAATTTACCAGCCATACATTTTTATAAAAAAAAATAATGAAAAATAAAAATTACCAGCCATACATTTTTGTAAAAAAAAAATAATGAAAAATAAAAATTACCAGCCATACATTTTTGTAAAGAAAAATAATGAAAAATAAAATTTACCAGCCATACATTTTTGTAAAAAAAATAATGAAAAATAAAAATTACCAACCATACATTTTTGTAAAAAAATAAAAATTACTAGCAATACATTTTTGAAAAAGAAATTGCTAATGCCCCCCAAAAAATAAATTTAGCATTAAATGACCCATAAAGAGTTGATATGGTGCTAAACAAATACCACCTGCACATCGAAGCTTACAGCACCTGATATTGCATAGGTACAGATTCAGCAATGCTTAACTTTGGTGGTCATATAGGAACCAATATTTCAATGTGATATGGCCATAAGTTGCTACTTTCAGTGTCTAGTTCTCGGTCAAAAGAAAGTTTATCATGGCAAATCTTTATATAGTTTTTCTCCACTCTCTTTCCTCTATTTGAAAGATGGGAGGGTCGGCATCTCTGTTTGATCCTTCTCCTCATTATATCTTGGGCTCTTCTTCTTTTGAATATAAAGTCTAAGGAAGACTTTTTTCTTTTTTTTTGAGTTTCACTAATCATGAAGATTAGCCAAGAAAATTCAGAGCAAAATGTGAGACTCTGGAAACATCTGCTACAAGTTGATAAATCAAGGCCAAAAACACATTGCTCTCAGGGCCTCTATTTATCAACAACAAAAAAATAACAGTCTTCCTTCGACATGTGCTGCAGCAATCCTCCTCTAGCCAGCATAACAATATGGTACTAATTATAATCACTTAAAAGTCACATCTGGTCTGGTGCTTCTGCTATGTATTTAAAGATTTTTGATAAAATCCAAAGACGAATCTGCAATGTTATTGGTTCTGACCTGCAATCTCAACTTCAATCAGTTTCCCATGCCATAACATAGCTTCCCTGTGACTTTTCTATAAATATTTTCATGTTAATTGTTCTGATGAACTTTCCACTTCAGACCCAGACTTTACAAATTTAAATGCAGTACTAGATTGGCAGATAGGTCTCATTATTTTACAACTGAAATGGCTAGACATTATAAGTTCTATGCTAACAGTTTCTTCTGTTCCGTCTCACTTCTCACCTATAAATCTCTCTTCCGGCTTCTTGCTTTCTGGTCAACTTTGATCTTCAAAAATTTAAATGCAATGTCACTCACTATCTGTCTTCTGAATTCCTGTTCTTTCATTGTTCTTTTTTCTCATAATCTCTGACATTCAGTAACCCCTTGCGTTTTGGTGGCTTTATTACCTTACTTGGGGTGAAATAATTAAAAAAAAAAAAAAAAAAAATAGAAATGCATATTACAAATCAGAGGAACATTTTTATTTTTAGATTATGGCTTTTCTTTGTTTGGAATCAGAAGTTATTCTAATTGATGGAATAAAATGGTTATGATGGTTCCAGCAATTAGTAACGGCTTCATTTAACTTCTATATGTCATTTTCCATTGGTGATCATGGCTCTCCACAATTACCTATCCTTTGTAGCTCTTAATAAATTTTATCTTTTTCTTATCTCACCTAAACCCTGTTCTGCCATTCATTTACTCAAGCTCGCTAGGTAGGTTATGTGTTGTTTTCTTCTGACCCACTTGCATTCAATCTTCCCTGTAAGTATCAAATTTTCCAAGCCTTCTTTCTTCATTATGTGCACTAGAAATTTCAACTGCCTCTTTCTGATGCTAAGTGTAAGTGTTCTTTTTGTTTACATAATTGTAGAATATTGGTTAGCTTGCCAGTGGTCTGACCCGCAAGTGTGGCCAGAGGCTAAACTGACTTGAGTCATTTACTGGAGGGATATATGGGTGAATAGAGACCACTCATGCAAATGTATTAGGCAGGTCCATTCTAGCAAAATGGAACAACCTAACTGGTGTATTAGGTACTCTCCTATAAAATGAGGTAAAATTAGCTGGCCTGCTTTTCAAGAGGACACAGGAAGGCAGCCATGTTAGTAGGTAAATCACTTGACCCCTACATCTCCCTCCTCTCCCCATTGCGGAGGCATATTGGCCGTTGGGGAGGAATCAGTTCCCTATTGCCTGGCAGATTGTACGGGAGTAGTTGGAATAGCGCCCTGGGAATCCTGATTCTTGATGGTGGTGATTGAGCAGGGCCCTGGGACGCTAGGTTATTTCGCAATGTAGTGCCACCATTTCCTAACTCTTTGGCAGATTGATGTGGTCTACACATATCTGTAGAGCCAATTCACCCTCATAAATAATATCTACATGGTATGAAGGGTAAATTGCAACCATTTTTAATTTTTAATTTCATGCATGTGCATTGTTTGTTTTTGATTTTGACGACTGCACAGTATAGTAGGGACATTTGGGCACTTTCTGTGAGAAAAAGAGCAACAGGACACAATTCACTCCACCCGACATTTGCTTTACTGCTTGGCATTCATGTGGAAGCTTCAATACAAACATTTCAGAGTGCGTGTCAATCTGAGGACAGTGCAGAGGATTCTGAAAGAGTTGGATGAGTCTAATGGTGATTACGAAGGTATAGCATCTTGGAAAGCTTACTCTGATCGTTCTGATAAGAACTTCTGAATTTGTTGATGAGGGCCTCTGACTCTACATGGAAGTGTGCATAAAGTGCCTTGAGGAGGTAGTGCTGCTCTGGGTCAAGAGGGTGGCTGCTAGAAGACCATATATCTGGCAACAGGATTCTGCACCATGCCACACAAGCTGGAAAACCTAGTCATGGCTGTCAGACAATTTCTGTGACCACATCTTACATCTATCCACCTAACTCCCCAAACTGCAACCCCTTTGATTATTATGTTTGGGGCTCGGTTGACCAAAAGACCAACAAAACTCTTTGTAACACCAAAGATGAACTGAAAGCAAGGATTATGGCAGCATTCACTTACTTAAATAAGGAAAGAGTTGCAGGAGTTTCCAAAGTTGTCTGGAGGTCATTCTTGAAGCCAATGGCAATTTTATTGAATAAATTTACTCTTTAGTATTCCGAGATATTTTTGCGTAATTTTGGTAAATATACCTGTTTAAACGAGATGTCAGTGTTATTTTCATTTTGTCATAATTTTGATGACAATTTATCCATCGCACCCTGTATATTTATAATAATTTGCTAATTAATAATAATAATAATAATGATGATTTTAACTCTATATGTCTGTGTGTGTTTTGGATAAAGAAGCTATTCAAAAATATATATCAAAATACACACTCTCACTAAATATAATCTGGCACAGGTTACCAAGATTTTGTATTGCACTGATTTCCAGGTAGGACAGACCTGATCACTTTAAAAAAAAATCTGCATTCAAAATTATGCCTTCATTTGGACTTGATCATTGAACAGACTGGCATCATTTCGGAACTATGCCTGTCTTTATATGTCTAGTATCTCTGCCGCTCAGTGGCACATTTTGATAAAGAAAAATTCACCAATAAAAAAAAAATAGTCTTTTTGACTTGAGGATAAATAAATTCCAAATTCCCTGTCCGTTACTCTCGATCCAATCCAAGGTGGATAAAGAATGAATTAAGAACCTTTATTTTACTAATTTACAACAAAGTTATATTTCTCTTAATTTTTAATCACTTGAAATTGTTCTGGTTTTAATAATTCAGGTTAAGTGCCGTTTTTGTCAAGTGGCATTTTTGTGGAACATAAGAGAAAAGACATTAAATCTATTTTTAGCATTCTTGTCTTGATAAAAAAATTGTAATTTTTAATATTGTTGTACAGTAAACACTTCTATATGCAAGATGTGGGCTATCATGGCTCTTCACAACATCTTATCCTTAGTAGCTCTGCCATATTTGTCCTCTTACTATCCCTCAAGTGAAAGCAAAAAGGATGTGAATGAGACATGTTTGGAGATGTTTATTTTCTCTGAAACAATGTCCGTATTGAGATGAAGAAATGAGAATGTTTTATCTCATCCTCAACATTAAAATATGATTACAGGCTGTTATTAGGTACCCTTGTCACTGAAAATTATTTTCTTATATACCATTGTTAATAACCCAATCTTCAAGCCCTCTTTCATCATTAGATGTCCTAGATTTTTCAGCTATCTCTTTAGTAATGCCAAAAGCAAACTTCACATATTTTCAAAATTAAGTCCGTCCTGGGTAAGATGATAAACTACGTCCAACAGCAAGGCATCTGATCATAAGTTTTTTAAGAGCGTGAAACCACCTCTTAATTGCTGGTGTTCCAAGGTCCACTCTGACCCGGGGTGGTAACACCTGTTAGGGTCCCAGCTATGGGCAAATAGTTAACCCTGAAACTGGGGTAAAAACAATATGAAAGTGTAAAAATAGGTTTTAATATCAGAAATACTTTGTAAAAAAAAAATTATTACCAGAAATAAATTTTTGAAGGGAAAAATAAAAAAATTACCGACAATATGTTTTTGAAGAAAAATATTACCAGCAATAATTTTTTGAAAAAAATTATTACTGGCAATACATTTTTTAAGGAAAAATATTACCAGAAACAGATTTTTGACAAAACAAAATATTACCAGCAATAAAAATTTTTTGGCATTAAATAACCCATTGAGGTTGAGATGCTGTAAAACAAACCAAACCAAAATTAAGTGATACAGGGAGATGAGTGTCAGGTTCTAAGAGTAGTTCTGTGAAGGCAGTTAAGGTGTCATTACCCTAGACAGACTATTATTATTATTACCGTATAATGCAAGTTTTAGTGCAAATTTTTATGATCAGTTTTTTACGGTGAAGTAATGGATAGTGGCTCAGATTGAGGAATCAGAGAGCCAAGTTCAAATTCCAGTCAAATCCATTACATTCACTTACGTGCTAATACTCTTGGGAAAGGTATGAATCCTCTCCCCCCCCCCCCGGTCTATGAGTTAATAGTAGGACAGATTGGGTTCTATAGCCTTGGATGGCAACTGGTCTACTGCAGAAAGGAACGACAACCTACAGTAGAGAAAAAAAAATCTGCCTCATCAGATCTGCCTAAGCATGTATCACACATGGCACATAACTGACTTTTTATATAATATATAGGGGTGTCACACTATACACAGGAATTTTTTTTTTTTTTTCTTTTTTGCGATTAAAAATCATGCATTTTCAGTGACTGGTCACACACACACATACATACATACACATACATACATATATAGCTGTATATTTTTACAGGTAGATGGCTTATATTTAAATATATCAATACCTGTGTGCATGAGAGAAATGTGGTTTCTTTCATTGTGTGATTGCAATACAAAAACAAGTTATGGCACTTCACTGATTAACCTGTTTTTTTTCTCTGTCTGACAAACTTTTCACTTTTGTCTTTAAGATGTTTTCTGTTCTCTCTGTAATGTCCTCATTCCAGATCTGTTGTCATTTTTAATGAATGCAAGAAAAAAAACATGACCAGGAAGTTTTCAGCCATTTTTTTAACCCATAAAATAAAATATTTTCTTTATTTTGTACATAAAGTGAGCCATCTAATTTTATCTTTTAAGCAAGAAAAGAAAAAAAACGTGATTATATGAGTAGGTGCTGAAAAGTTTTTGGTTCAGTCCACTTCACAAAATATGAATCATCTGAGAGAACACCCTCTGCTTTCCATCAGCATGGCTGATGCTATCCTCCAGGAAAGTAACTCATTGTGCCTTCTTGGGCTAACGTTTTCAGCTGACATGATGTGGAAAGAATATATTGAATCCATTGCTAGATCAGCTGCTATGAAATTCAGTTCACTATGACAGGTGAGACAATTTTTCTCTCTGGAATCTATCTTGCATATTTATAAGTCTACCATTCATCCATGCTTACAATATTGCTGCCATATATGGCCCAGTACCCCTGCTATTTACCTTGAGCTCCTTGATAAGATCCAAAGAAGAATCAGCAATATTATTGGTCCTAATCTGGTAGCTCAGCTTCAGTCACTTTCCCACTGCCATAAGGTTGCCTCCCTGTGCCTTTTTTATAAATATTTTCATGGTAATTGTTTGGATGAGCACTTTGCTATGGTACCTAGACTGTATGAATTTAAGTGCAATATTAGACTGGTGGCGAGATCTCATTGATTTACAGTTGAGCTAGCTAGACGTATGTTAACAGTTTCTTTTCTTGCACTCCTCACTTGTGGAACTCCCTTCTGGCTCCGTGCTTTCCAGCCAACTTTAATCTGCAAAAAATTAAATGCAATGTCCTCCTGGTTGCTCTTTTCTCTTTCTACTCCTTACTAATGTTTCTGTTCTTAATTCTGCCACACCCTGTAACCCCTTGGGTGCTAGTGGCTGTACTCCATTTCATGGGGTTATACCAATTTTTTAAAAGAACATTAGAATTTTTATTTATTTTGAATTTTTAAAGGGCTTCTTGGTAAATCTAAAACCTTTTCAACCCAATCATACAAGTATCAAATTAACATTACTGAAAAGTTTGTTTATGGCCATCTCATGTTGAAACACCAGTTCTCACACAATCATGGAAGTTAAGCAACATTGAACATGATCAGTACCTAGATGGGCGACCATTTGGAAATACCAGGTGCTATAATCTTGGATGTGTGGGTGACGTAAGGTATAATGTTTCAGAATTGTAAATCGGAGAGTCAAGTTCCAGTTGTGTTCATTATATCTACTTATGCATAAATACTGTTCTTTTATTGTTCTCTCTCTGATTTTTTTTTCTCGTATTCTTTCACGCTCAGTAACCTCTTGTGTCTTAGTGGCTTTATTGTAATGCTTGGTATGAAATGATTTTAAAAAATTGTCAGCTTTATCAGATGGGTTGCTGTTATCAGGTATGTTAGATCAGTTTAGATTTCAATGTAGTGCATCTTTTGAGGGACCTATGTGAGAACAAAAAAAAAAATTTCCTTTTTTTTTTTTTTTTTTAAATATCTTTGAAGGATAATCACTGAAAAACAACTTTTGGATAAAAGAATTTCCTGTTAAATATTCTTAGAGTACGAAAATAACTTTTTGTTTTGAGTTGGAAATTACTTTCAAATTTCTTCTCAGAAAATTTTGCAGAAATTTCAATTAATTTGAAGCAAATAAAAAAAATAAAGAATCATAACACATTAAAAAAATAAAACTTTATTTGATGTAACTTTAAAAAAAAAACAACCTAGAAATTTTGAGGTAAAACACGGACAATTTCCTCAAGTAGACCAGCAATTGTTGCTAATTGTATTCAATAAACAAAAGCTTAACAATATATTCATACTCACGTGTTGGCTGCATGACAACGAAAGATGCTTGTCTCACCGTGGGTGGCAATAACAACTATTGGTTGTAGCATTAACAGCAGTAATAATAATAATAATAATAATAAAAATAATAGAACTAGGTTGTCATAAAAACATAGCAATGAACGTTAAAAGGCTTCATTCTGGGAATGTACTTGCTTCTCCCTCTTCATAACTTTGCATATTTTCTTTCAAGAACTATTTTTAAACTCTTTTGGTGTCAGTCTCTTGAATTCTGCAGGTGCAGGTGCTTATTGTCCTTGACCAGGCTGATTAGATTCTCACTGCTCAAATCTTTATACACACACACACACA
This sequence comes from Acanthosepion esculentum, assembly GCA_964036315.1. Taxonomy (NCBI): domain Eukaryota; kingdom Metazoa; phylum Mollusca; class Cephalopoda; order Sepiida; family Sepiidae; genus Acanthosepion; species Acanthosepion esculentum. The sequence goes on from OZ038501.1 coordinate 89,404,602, forward strand.
CACATATATATACATACACACACACACACACACACACACACACACACACACACATACATACACACACATACACACCTGGTGTAACATCAAAATTCTCCAAATTGTGTAACAGCACGAGATAATTGTCCATCTCACAAAATGTTTAATATCTAAAAAAAAAACTACTAAACTAATTGAGTTTCTTTTTTACAGGTATTCAGACAAGACATTTAGCCATCTTCACACCATTTATTGTTAGAATCACTGAAAAACCCTTCGAGGTATTCAGCTAAAAATGAAACGGGTTAAAATCGTTTTGGGTCAACCCCACTATGTTGTCTTAACTGAGCAATGGTGAGAGGAAAAAGATCATTCAGGCCTTCAGTAATGGTACCAATATTTATACTCTGGCTGCCATCTTCACAGTCCATTCAAGGACCATCAACAGAACAGTGAATAACAGAGAGGGAACAGTAGAGAGAAAAACTGGATCAGGAGGTCGCAACAGGAAGAGCTATCATCATTTCAACTTAGCGCTAAATACATTCTTATTGTTTAAATTAGAGTCCAATAGTGTTATGAAACCATCGAAGAATTCTAATAAGATATCTTTAATCATTTCTAACGGTTCCTAGATTAATCTAACCATTGGACAATTTTGCTGTTACACTTAGTGTGTGTGTGTGTGTGTGTGTATATATATATATATATGGTTGCCTGATGATTATAATAGCATGAAACTTAAGTAGCAGCCCAAAATTTGTCTCTTTCTGAGTTGTGATACTGGGAAGCATATTTGCTGTGTCTTGGTAATTTAGACATAGAACACTGTATATTACTGTTTAGCTGTCTGTCTGGCCTTTTCTTCTTATTTTGTTTCTTTTGTTTCTTTTTCTTCTACCAGTTTTATCTCTTGGGTTTTCTTCTGTTAGTTTTTCTTTCTTTTAACTTTAGCCTTTGGTTATTTGGCAGGCTTTGTGTTAGTTTCACCAATGCTTCAGGTTTTTGTGATGTGTGTGTGTGTGTGTGTGTGTGTGTGTGTGTGTGTGTGTGTGTGTGTGTGCCATTTCATTTGAGTTTGGTTCAGTAAAAATTAGAATTGAAAAATAAAGACAGGAAATGCAAAAGCACCCTGACCCCTCATGTCACATTCGACCCAAGAAAGTGTAACAGAAATCCATAAGGCTAATAGAAAAAGCAAAAGAAATGGCAAAGTGTTAAAGGACAGTGTCAGAAAAGAGTGCTACACTGTCTTCCTATATGACAATGAAAGAATGGCAATTTCATTACAAATGAGAAAAAAATAAAAAGAGTTGTGGTTCCACCAATGAATGTTCAGAATACCATGAACGGAGCATGTGAGAAATGAGGAAGTCTTGAGGAGATTAGGAAGCACAAAGAAACTGCTGCTAACAATCAGAAAGACTAGAAGCAACAGAGAAGTGCTTCTACCAACAAATATTGAGAATATCATGGACTGAGCATGTGAGAAATGAGGAAGTTTTAAGGAGAAAAAGAAGCACAAAGAAACTGCTGCTAAAAATCAGAAAGATCGAACAGAGATGTAGTCCTACCAAGGAATATTGAGAATAACATGGACTTAGCATGTGAGAAATGAGGAAGTTTTAAGGAGAAAAAGAAGCACAAAGAAACTGCTGCTAACAATCAGAAAGGCTAGAATCAACAGAGATGCGGTTCTACCAACAAATATTGAGAATACCATGGACAGTGCATGTGAGAAATGAGGAAGTTTTAAGGAGACGAGGAAGTACAAAGAAACTGCTGCTAACAATCAGAAAGATCAAACGGAACAGAGATGTGGTTCTACCAAGGAATATTGAGAATAACATGGACTGAGTACGTGAGAAATAAGGAAGTTTTAAGGAGAATAGGAAGTACAAAGAAACTGCTGCTAACAATCAGAGAGGCTAGAATCAACAGAGATGTGGTTCTACCAACAAATATTGAGAATAACATTGACTGGGCATGTGATAAATGAGGAAGTTTTAAGGAGAATTGGAAGTACAAAGAATCTGCTGCAAATACTCATAGACTAGAAGCAAAAGTGATGTGGTTCTATCAACAAATATTGAAAATAAAATGGACAGAGCATGTGAGATATGATGAAGTCTTAAGGAGAATAGAGACTACAAAGAAACTGCTGCTAACGATCAGAAAGGGATATATATATATAAAAGGGAGGGGCTAACCAGTTATCACTCATCACTCTTCATTCAGAGCTCAAAAAACAACAAAACCTAAGTATATGCAACATTTACTAAATACCATGTCTATTTCTCCTTTGAGTTATTAGGTTTCCTTCGAACAGTATAAATTTAAAAAACTGAAATGTGTAGAGTGAGTGGCCATTGTTAAATATAATTAAGTGGCAGAATTGCCCAACAAATAGAATTGACAAAGTTTACAATAAACAACAAGAAAAAGAAAAGAACAGGGCAATAGATAATATAAAGCAAGCAAACAATATATGCAAGGCAAATTAACTAATAAGGAAAAAAGTACACAAACTAAGAGCAAATTTGGATAAGCTAATGTAGTGTTCTAACTTCAAGACAAGACCGATTGGGACTAAGTTAGATGAAACCGTGAACCAGCCTATTTTATTGGCTATGAAGAAATCCCAGCATACATTTGTGTGTTTCTGCCTATAAATTGGGGAAGGAAAAGTGTTTTGTCGTCACTCCTAATATGATTAGAATCAACAAAGTTTCTTAAAGCAAACTTTTAAAAGGTAGGGAAAAACTGAAATTTTTAAAAATTGCACCTGCCATATTTGTTTACGCAGAAAATATCAGCCATGAGTAGAAATTTAAGACAATGTAAGGCAAAACCCAAAATGAAAAATGATACTCGAAATACTGTCTTACCGTACTCGTTTCAATGTTTTAAAAATGGAAAATTGATATATGGCACTATAACTACTGCTTCAAAAAATTCAAGTTACATCATGTAAGTATTTCCTGAATATGAAAGAAAACTGAGTCTCTGTTTACATGTGGATCTTCACAAAGCCACTAAAAGTAGGAATGAAATATGTCAACTATACTGTTCAGTTTCTTCACACTGTTTCCCTCGTCTTTATTTCCATATTCACAATGTTTTGGCCGTTGTACACTTCTTCAGGTGATATACACTGGAATTTCAAATCGAACCCTTTATTTAGTCTAAGGGTTATATTTTTCTAATTCCACGTGCCATGCCTTTTTTTTTTTTGGATATCAGTTTCAGCTAATTCCTTTTAGTAACTCAACTTTCCAAGTTTTTTCTCACCTCTGCTTGAACCCAGAATTTTTGGGGTCAAGTCACTTTTTGGATTACACAACCAACACTTTTATCTACTGGGCCATGAGCTATGAGTTCAATCTGGTCGCAGCAAAGGGCATAAAAGCTTGGAGACTAGCCATCTGTTGTAAGAAGACAATGTATGGTTGTTAGCAAAAGGGACAGTTTTTTTTATGAAATGGATATGTGAAAACCAAGCAAGTGAAGAAATTTAAATATCTGGGAAGTATTTTTAACAGATGACAGAAAATGTGACACTGTAATCTGAAGGTGAAAGGGCAAAAGATGCCTTCCAAAAACTAAATAAAGTATTAAGAAACAGGAAAAATTCATTTGAAATAAAGAAAAAGTGCTGAACTACTATATAATATCAGTGACGTAGCTAGTTTTTTTGCTGCCCGAGGTGGCCCTTAAGTTTGCTGCCCATCTCCAGAAGGAATAGACTATTACAATGCATATTAACCACTTAAAGTATATATATATATATATATATATATATATATATACATACATACACACACACACATATATGTAGTCGGCGATGAAATTATTCGTACATCCATCAATTTTTAATATTTTTATCCATTTCTCAGATTTTTTATATGTTAATAAGCAAAAGAAAAACATGAAAAGTAATAAAAAATAGTAAATAAAATAATAATAAATTAAATAAGTTCACAGACATGAAAAATCAAAGAACTGACGCCAAAGTCCGGACTTCTCACATAGGTGTGAAAGAACTGTGGATTCATTAAATTCACTTAATCCAACCCCACATCAAGCCCTTTAAAAATGTTCAAATTTTTTTCACACCTTTTGCTCATGGCTTGTAAGTGGGGTTTATCCCCACCAGTTGACAGCACATTTTGGAGACAATTTTTTTTTTTATTGCTGGTTGCATACCTAAGACAAATTGGCTTCATTTGAACCCTATCTTCTTCCTTATCACTGCAATTTTAAAAAAGTTATTGAGTCTATGCTATTATTTTTTTCTTATCTGAAATCTCACCAGGGTCCAAAAGTGCTGCCCAGGGTGGACTTTGTCGCCATATTTATTACAATGTTTCCACCGTTGTACACTCTGGCCTTCTTCAGGTGGTTGGAATGTCAAACTGAACCCTTTATTTCGCTCACTGGGGTAGACTGTTCTAGTTCCACGTGCCATGTTTAATGGATGTCAGTTATCAGTTATCTCTTGTTAATTCTCCTCTCCAAGTTCTCCACTGCCTTAACCGGGTATTGAACTCACACTCTTTGGGTCCTGTCACTGGACCTAACTAACACCTAAAAAGGGCATTTCATATCAGAAAAAAACAGTTGAAATTTTGGTGGATGCTATGAGGAAAGAAGGCTTATAGAATTTGACACTCATAGGACTTATTGAAGACAAGAGGGACAAAGGAAAATGGGGTGAGGGAGAGATAGTAAAAAAGACAAACATTAATAAGAGATATAAAGGATAGGAAGTTGTGGAGAGCCATGATTGTCAACATCCTGAAGGGACACAGCATGTAGAAGGAGGAATGTAACAAATATTATGGGATGTTGCACCATTTTTTTTTTTTAAATTTTAAAATTAGGATTTTTTTTTTTCTTCATTCTGCACACCCCACAAGCCGTTTACTTTCTTCATATTAGTTTTGACTTTTAATTAGATTCATCTTAAGTTTTTACTTTTTATCACATCTTTAGTCATGGCATCCATCTATGACAGTAGACAGCGTCGGATCTGAATTAATGGATAAGCTTTTTAAACCCAGTTAATCCTCACGTTCCTTTTGCTTCAGGGAATCCTGGCGAACAGTGAGCAAGAAAAATGAATCGTGGAAGTATTCCATCTTAGACTCTCAAAGTAAATTAAGATAAAATGGATTCTAGTATTCTATAGTATTTGGTTAAAATGAATCCTGATTTTGGTAATTTCCTACTGGGATTTTAGTCTTCTTTGTGGCGCCAATATGTCTTCCAAAAACTAAGCAAAGTGTTTTGAAAAATATAATTAGAAAAAAAAAAAAAAAGAAAAGATGACCAAAGTGTTATGTATTATCTAATGTCCGTTATAGCAGTGAATGCTGGACAATTTCCTTATCTCGAGGAAGAAGAGATTTTACGTGACAGAAATGTGATTTCACCGGCAAATACTAAGAATACTATGGACAGAACATGTGATCAACAAAGAAGTTTACAAAAAATAAAACCTACAAGGAAACTTTAAATTACAATCACAAAGAGACATTTGAACTTTCTGGGCCGCATAATGATGAAAGAGGGCCCAGGGAATTTAACACTCACAGGATATATTGAAAGCAAGAGTATCAGGGAAAACAGTGCCTAGCCTTTTCTTGTGTACCAAATGTGCAGGAGTCAAGACACAACTGATTTGACCACTATGGGATTTTCTTTGCTTGAAGAAATTGATATTGGGAAACTCTTTGATTTATTCCTTCCTTGGTATCCAGTTTGTTGTTCTTCTGTTGTATAATGGTGAAATGTAATTGTTTCTACATTATTTTCCTTTGATTTATAGTTTTTATCTTCGTGCTAAATTCTTCCCAACCCGTCTACCGTATGACTAACAGACCAATGAAAAGACAGTCCCAAGCATAAATCCATCAGAATTAACTCGCTGAAATTCTAAAACGCAACAAAATAAATTCTAATTTATCTCAAAGTTTCAGATAGAAAGCCCACATATAACTTAGAAACAATCCCAATTAGTTGACTTGCTTTGTGATTAAGACAATTATTGTCTCCTTTTTTGTTTTTAATACTAATGTTCACCCAGTACAGGGCCCGAGAGCCACTCAGGGTTCCTGTGTGGTGTATGTTCATAAGAAAGGGCAAGAAGTGAAATTCATAGGGCTAAGCAGGAAAGATAGCAGTTAACCTGAGACATGAAGGGGGGCCAAGATTGTAGTGACCGGGAAAACATCCTTCCAGGAATCTGTTCCCCAAAGCAGCTGTTCTTGGGAAGAAGCTGTCCAAATGGAACTCACTTCTTACTAATGCAGAGGTTCTCAATCAGTGGGGCATCCAGTGTTTCCAGGAGGGAATTGGGGCCACAGATTGCTAAACTCAAAATGTTAACTTTTGAACCCCCCCAAGGTGGCACAACCCACAATGGGCATCAGTCCACGCAACTGAGATGTCACACTGGGTTTTCTTTCTGCTGGCTCTTGTGGTTTTGGCCACTACAAAAATAATCCATGTAAATGTATATGTACTAATAGGGAAATGAACGGAGATTTTCAGTAATATATACATATTATTTGGAATGCATCTTTTGAGTCGGACTAGAATGAGATTGTTGTATTAAAATCAAATCAAAATAACTATTGAAACAAAAAAAAATATGTACAGATCCCTTACTTTCCGACATGAATATTAATTAGTAATTTATTATAGATAAAAAATATTTTCACAACTAATTTTTGTTGCCTAGCATTCAGAATTTGTGAAAATTGAAAAATATTAATTTTCTGTTATTTTGGATGGGGTGAGGTCCTGTTTACAATATAAATACAATGTCAAACTGATCCCTTACTTTTTGTTTTTGACATGCATGAGGGTATAGCAGATCAGGGGTTTACATGTTGTTAAATTAGGAACACGTGTGTTTATTCCTGCTAGAAGGTCCACTACAAGAACATGGTGGACTTGGAGATTGAATCCACCATAAAGAAGTGTAAAGAAAACCAACAAGACCAAGATATATATATATATAGACAAGTTTATGTATTAAACAACAAAGTTTACAATGGACATTAACATTTGTGTTTGTGTGTGAACATAAAGAGTTTGTATTGTGGTGAATGTTTGTATGTATGTGTATGTGTGTATAATGTTCATGGCGTCTCCCACAAATGGGGAGATGCAATCTTCTGAAAGAGCTTACATTGGAAATGTGTTCGCTGAAAATGAAGAAATGAAAAAGAGAACAAAGCAAGAAATCGCCCAGTATTTATAGTGTAGGGAGAGCGACACCTAGTGAACAATTTGGACAATTAAGGAGGAGTTAACTCCGACAAAGGGTAAGAGTTTATTTTAGTCTTGCTGTTTTAAAATGAAATGTATTATTGCAATGTAATGTGTGTGTGTATACATGTTATGTTAATTTCATTTCCGGTAGACATAAATGTTGCAAGATTGAAATAAACTTGTAAATATTTGTTGAAATTCTCTTCATCTGCCTCTTTTCTCTGAAAATATTGTTGCATAGTCTAATTTTTTCTTGGAAAATCCCCATGACCACCTTATTTGAAAAAAATAAATAACATTTTTCATTCTTAATTTAAAAAAAAATATTTTAAGTTGAAGGCAAAAATCGCCGTGGATGTGGCTTGTTTTTTAAGGGCACCGCAGCAAAATGCCGTAGTCTAAACTCATCCCTGCATTAGTAATACTAACATGTAAATCTGAAAGGAAAGCAGATTGACTTGTGCTATATACTGTAAATGTGTGTATACTTTTTTTTTAGACACCCTATATAAAAACCAGTGTCCATAGCTTTGTAATACACAAAGCATATCATGCTAAGTAAGCTTTTCTGTCTTGTATATGATAAAAACTTGCTTAAATTTGCAAGCATTTCATGAGAGACAGCTGATGTATGGATGAACAAAAATGAAACAAAAAAAATAATATTAACAAAAATGACAAAAGTATATTCCCATTATTACAATACTATCATTCGATGCTCAACAATTTAGATATTTCGATAATGATGACTATTTTTTGTATCCTTTCTTAAAAACTTTGACACTTAAAAAGAAGCTTGTTTCCTTTTATTGTAAAAGCAATGAACAAGAAAAATACCAATCACTGATGTATGACAACATGATGTTATTCTGAAATTGTCTTTTGATCATTATATTTATGTCAAGGGTCACTACATATGATATATGGTGGACAGGAAGAATAAAGGCGATTATTAAAAAAAAAGTGAAAAAGAATTATGCTCCTCTCACTTGCTTTTTCTTGAACAGCAAGAAAAAAAGTTCTTTTTCAAAACATTTTAATCTTCAAATTCTTTTTCTCTATGGTTAGTTACTTAGGTGGGCTAAGCGTGGTGCAAGGTGAAATTTGCTGGTCCCCCAGTGACCAGTAGTTTTGGAGAAGGGAAAATGACTTACCTCCTGAAACAAAATGCACCCATATGTGTCTCATATGCAGGATATATAGAAGAAAATATGACAAATCTAAAAGCTGCTATTTAAGATCAACTCGAGCTTGGAGATTTTGTGAGACAAATTTGTGGCTTATTCAAATTTCCGAACCTCAACCACTCAATAAAATGAGCATGAACAAGAGAACATCAGAGTGGCTGCAGTTGTCAATGAGTTGAGTGGTCTTTCTTTGCGTGTGGAAATTCACGGTAGCCTCACCAATTGTAATAAAAAAGACAGGGTACAACTGTCACTCCAAACAACCATACATCATGCTTGGAGGTTATAAGTTGTAGATGTTTACTCAGGTTAATCTATGACTGAGAGTTGTGAGTTCATGCTTACCTTGAAGAAAGCATTTCAAATCCTAGCTTTTATGTTGACTTTGAATGTTGGCACTGGTTGGAAACTGTCTAGTCCATCAAGAAAGAAATAATCACCTGCTGGAAAAATTTCTAATCTCGAGAAGCATTAGGAGATAAGCAATTCTTTTCTGGTCCTTCCAATCTAAAAAAAAGTATCAGGATTAAAGCAGTCCTTCATGACCAAAGCAATCCTCGTATAATTATTTCCAATCTTGAGCCACAAGATTAAAAGAGAAGTCCTTCTATGATCATTACAATCAGGATCAATGTAATCCTTCTAGGATCCTTCCAATCTCAAGATGAAACAATGATGTTGCCAACTATACGTTTTTGAAACAATGATGTTGCCAGCTATACGTTTTTGAAACAATGATGTTGCCAACGTTATCCTTAAATTATGTTTACAAAGTATATATATTTAATAAATATGTGGAAACTGGATCTGGCATTAAATAACCCATAGTGGTTGATATGCCATAAAACCCCAAACAACCAACCAACCAATCAATCTCAAGATCACTATTACAGAATCATTCTCTAATCTGTCCAATCTGAATATAAATAATGTAAGTAACTACTACTCATCTCAGAAATTTAGACAGCAAAAGATTTTTTAGTTATACATTTTATTTATTTTGCTTTGATAGAAGTTATGAGGGGTGAATTTTCAGGACTAAGAGGTCATTTTATTGCCATTACAACCATCTTCAATCCCAGTTTTGACCTCTTACCAAGCATAGATTTGAATTAAGCCAATTATTGATATTTACAAAGCTTGACCACAAGATTACAGAATTTGTTACAGTAGTAATACACTGTGAAAGTAATTTGTTCCATGATGACTTGTTGAATTCTCTGGGGATCAGGCAGGGGTTAGTGATATTTATTAAGCTTAGTTTGGTGCAGTCATCCTTTGGAACTGATGGCAGATTGGTTCCAGGACCCCTATCCCCCCCCAAATCCTACTGATGACAAATTACTTACAGTGTGTAATACAATAAAAAGGCTGTGTAAACAGTCATTATAGTGTCAGCAGCTTGTTCAATGACAAGTGGGACGCTGGTGGATTGGGCACCCTATATCAAATAAAAATGCAATAAAACAAAAAACAAACACAGACAATTGATTTAGTAATAACGGGGAATAAGAAATTTATAAAGTCATCTGCACATTATCAGTTATTCAAGTCCAATGTGAGTCGACATTTTCAAAGTTGCAGATCATAAAGACAAAGGTTAAGAAATTCGCTAAGGAGAATTTGGAATCATACATGTTGATATCCATTGAAAAGGAATTGTTAGATGAATTGGATGCAGAAGCAATTATTGGCAGATTCAAACAATCATCAAGTGAACACAAATGATTTCTCTTAGTATTGTGGACTGCATACATTGCTTTATTGTGCCTTTTGAACTATCTGTTACTGTGTAAATTGTGCAGTAAACTATTTAAAAACATTAATTGGTTATTTAAAAATTTTTTAAATAAATAAAAAATTATAACATTTTGTATTTACATTTGGTATCTATTGCCAATAATATGTACAGTACATGTGCACTGTAATTATTAAGAAATACATATTTTGTTCCACAAAATCTTTAATTGTACCCTTTTCCTCCATATTTTTTAAAATTTTATTATTTATGAAAATTAAATGATAGCATTGTTGTTTTGGTTGGTCTACCTTTGTCTCCTAGCAACTAATATTTTTAGACCTAGTCTGCCACAGATTATATTGTAGTTGTGAATTACATATTTTGGTAGGAAATTGATACCTGAATAAATAAATAAAACTTGAATGAAAATAAATTTCATCATTTAATTCATTGTTATTAGCAAGAAACAAGATTGGAGAATATTCTAATGTAAAAATTGGTATACTCTTTATAGAAATATTGATATTTTTTAAGGATGGCAGTGGTAATATTTGCCCTTTCCTTATAAGGAAACATTTAGTATTCATTGCCTGAGCAGTCAGGTTTACTTTCTCTTAAAACAATTTTTCAGGAAAATAGGTTACTCAAATCCAGTAGCTGTTATTGTTCTTTCCAGTACTGATAGTGTGGAGTGTCAACATCCTGAATAATGGTGTGAAAAATTGTTTACCTTTTTTTTCTTTTTTTTTTTAAAAAAAAAATTAAAAAATTAGGGATTATATTGACTTGAAAATTATATCAGAATCAGGTAATTATTGGATATTTATAAAGTTTTCAACATTTATTTAATAACAGATTTTTTCATAAAAGATTTTCAATTTTAAATTAAAAAAAAAAAAAAGCAGTCATACCATAGAGCAGAGGTAACAGGTGCTTGAAAGCGGCTCCTTTTCATGTTGCCTAGAAATCCAAATCTCCACAATAGAGATAACTTGTTAACTCCTCCCCAGGCTTCATCAATGCGTGTGTTTACATTGTTTTTGCAGCTTGAGATTTTACTACCTAGTTAAGTAAATTCTTCTACAGAGTTGAGCGGTGTCCTGGATAATGTTTGCATTGTTCCATTTTGATTTAAGCTTATGTATTCTGTTTTGTCCAAGTTAACATGGAGACCAATGCCTTTGGCTGAATGTTCTGACTATGGAGAAGGATTTCTGCTTGGTTTATTAGATCAGTGACTAGTGCTAAATCATCAGTGTCATCTGCATTAGTGATTTTTGTGGCAGCAGATTCATAACTCCTTCATGGATGTAGCAGGAATTCATTGTCTTTAATGGTAGTGGCAGAAGTTCTGAGAATGTAATCCAAGCAAATGAAGATATAGGGTGCTAAAGTGTCATCTTGTAGAACTCCTGCAATAATTTTTTAAAACTCTGTATCACCATCTGGAAATATAGAGTGAGTGGCCATGGTTCAATGTAAATAAATGACAGAATTGACAGTTTGCATTAAAAAAAAGAACAAAAAAAAGAAAAGAACAAGGCAAAAACATAATATAAAGCAAGCAAGCAAACAATATATATAAGGCAAATTAACAGTAATAAGGCAAGCAAACAATATATATAAGGCAAATTAACAGTAATAAGGCAAGCAAACAATATATATATGGCAAATTAACAGTAATAAGGCAAGCAAACAATATAAGACAAATTAACAGTAATAAGGCAAGCAAACAATATATATACGGCAAATTAACAGTAATAAAGCAAGCAAACAATATATATAAGGCAAATTAACAGTAATAAGGCAAGCAAACAATATATATAAGGCAAATTAACAGTAATAAGGCAAGCAAACAATATATATAAGGCAAATTACCTGTAATAAGGCAAGCAAGCAATATATGCAAGGCAAATTACCGGTAATAAGGCAAGAAGTTCACAAACTAAGAATTTGGATTGACATACAAGAGTTTGGATAAGCAAAACATAGCATTCTGGATTCAAGACAATACAGATTGGGACTGTCTTATTGGCTAGAAAGAGATGATTAAATAGCTTCAAAGAGCAGGAAGTTGTGGAGAACCATGAATATTATCACTTTCTCTATTTTTCCTTTTTCTCACTGAAATCGAAGGGTGTCTCTGATATGCCTTTTCTATGTTTCCTTGTGATCAAACGGAACCATCTATTTTTTTTTTATCAGCAGGGTGTAATCTATATGCTGACTTAGGAATGAAGGAACAAACATAATTATAATCTGATTGTTATACGAGTTATCTTGGCCATAGCATTAAAATAACAACTTGCTTAAAAAGTGGTCTATCTGGTTCATTTTTTTTTTTTTACTATTGTTCAGCCAATACAAGGCCCAAGAGCTACTCAAGGTAGAGGGTTAATAAAAGATTGTTATAAGGGAATACAAGGAAAGAGCAAGAGGTACGTATTATGAGGATATGTAGGATAGATA
>OZ038501.1:89429758-89449758 GCA_964036315.1 Acanthosepion esculentum
CGAACACCAGGTGCTATAAGCTTGGATGTGTGGATGGTGTAATGGATAATGGCTTGGAATTAGAAATTGGTAAGTCGAGTTCTAATCTCCAATTGGACTTGTTATATCCACTTACATGCAAATACTCTTAAGAAAGGTATATATCCAGCTCCCTCCACCCCAGATAAAGGGTTAATTAGTATGACTTGTATCAGTAAAATCCTTAATATCTCAAAAACATTCTTGCAATCTAATAATAATTTCTGGCTTTAAATAACCTTCAAAAGGTTGGTAAGCTGTAAAAAATAAATCAATCAACAAATGCAAGCATTACACCACCTGTACATGTCATGATCTAAACAAGTAGATTGCAGTTTAATCAATTTTTCCCCACAGAATATGATTCTCAAAATCATTTTTTCCTTTTTTCATAGATTTCTTACAGTATTTACATCAACCCTCATATTTCTAATCAAACAAGGAAGAGTCAATTTATTGTAGATGGCACTGTGATGCCATTACCAAAAGTGAATATCTAAGCAAACAATGTTCACACTGGTTTCATTATTTTAAAATTAGTAACACAAATTGCAGATGAAGAAGCTACTTAAAAAGATGAATTGTCAATTCACTTTTTTTCTTTTAGCAATTTACCTCATACCAAATCCCAATATCATTTTCATAAATATTTCATCCCGAAGTTTATATTCACTTATGTGCAAATACCCTTGGGAAAGGCATAAATCCACCCCTCCCATAGCTATGGGTTAATTAGTAAGACCTGTATCACTAAATCATTATTATCTCAAAAACAAAAAGTTATTATCTAAAAATATTTTCTGGCTTTAAATAACCTGCAAAGGGTTGATAAGCCATAGAAAATGAATGAATGAATCAAAATTATAAGCTTAATTAGGATGAAAGACAAAGGAGCAAAATAAAGGATTTAAAATGATGGTAGATGTTTGAAAATGATGGTTAAAATTAATTTTAGAATCATTAACAATTGTGTTAAATCAAGAATACTATAATCTATTGGAATGATAAGAGTATTAATTTTTAGTGCAGTTGTAGCTGCAGTGGATATGTCAAGTGCAAGATAGCCTGACAAAGCCTATCACTTTTCAGGCTGCTTTAAATCCAAAGGCTTTGTCCATCTGTCATCTCATCTGCAGTCGCTCTCTCACAGACACGACGTTGCCTCGCTCTGTCTTTTTTACAAATACTTTCACGGTAATTGCTCCGAAGAGCTGCTTTCGCTGGTTCCTAGGCCTCATGAATTTAAACGTCCCACGAGGCTAGCATCCCGTTCCCACCCCTTCACCGTTGAAACTGTTAGATGTAGACGTCTCTTCTACTTCAATAGCTTCATGTCTCTCACATCTCGCCTGTGGAACTCCCTTCCTTATTCCTGTTTCCCTGACAAATACAATCTCCAACTATTTAAGTGTAATGTCAATCGACATCTCCAGTTGCCTTGATCTATCCACTTCCCTTCTCCACATCCTTTCACCTTTCATTCCTATCTGCTCTCGCTCCAAATCTTCTGTAACCCCCTTGCCTTGATCGATCCACTATCTTTCTCCACATCCTCTCCTTTACCACTCCTATCTGCTCTTCCTCCAAACCTTCTGTAACCCCTTGCATGCTAGTGGCTTCCAGCCTTGCTTGGGGTGAAAAGCTTAAAAATAAAAAAATAAATCTCTATACTTTCAAAAGCTAAAGAGCCCAGTCTGTACTCTTATTTACAAGGATTTTTCTTTTTCCATTCAAGGAGTCAATCCTTCAAATCTACAAATCAACCATTCGCCCTTTTCATGGAGTATTGCTGCCATATATGGTCTGGTGCCCCTTCTGTTTGCCTCAAGGTTCTTGATAAGATCCAGAGACGGATATGCAATGTAATTGGCCCTGATCTGGCATCTCGTCTGCAGTCGCTATCTGACAGATGTGCCGTCGCCGCCTCCTGTCTTTTTTTACAAATACTTTCATGGTAACTGCTCCAAGGAGCTGCTTTTGCTGATTCCCAGACTTCATGAATTTAAGCGTTCTACTAGGCTGGCATCCCACTCACACCCTTTCACTGTCGAAACTGTTAAATGTAGCCATCTCTTCTGCTCCAATTGCTTCATGTCTTGTAACTCTCGCCTGTGGAACTCCCCCTTTTCATGTTTCCCTGATAGCTATATTCTCAAACTATTCAAATGTAATGTCAATCGACATCTCCAGATGCCTTGATCTATCCCCTATCCTTCTCTTCATCCTTTCCTCTATCACTTCAATTTGGTCTCGCTCCAATTTTCTGTAACCCCTTGCGTGCTAGTGGCCCTCTGCCTTGCTTGGGGTGAAACGCTTGAAAAAAAAAAAAGGCAAGAGAATCTTGCTATTTCCTCTTTAGCTGTAGGAAGATGGGTTCATTGGTTTCTATTTGTTTTTGAAGAGCATGAGTGCAAGGTGAAAAAAATTAGACTTAGAATTTGAACTTTGCACACATTTTCAACACTGATAACCATTACACTACCTGTTGTGGCCTGTTTAGGAGTCAGAATGAAAGACACGGAAGACAAAGGTCAGTTGAACAAGTATATTGAAATAACATATATACAAAGCAAGAGTGTTAGTAATAAGCAGATGGAGGCGTATGTCTGAACGGTAGGTTAACACTGCGTCTACTCTCCCCAATCAACTCTTCAAGTTAGTATTTATGAGAGGAGGAAGAGTTCATTATACTGTAAGAGGGTTTACCACAATGCTACCCACACATCCATTTTATTACTTAATGGTTTAAACACCTGACAGCAACAGTAATAAGCTCCCAAACCAAAAAGTTGAAAATAAACTGGTTATAAATAATATATTTGGCTTCGTATATGGAGATATATGACAAAAGTTGTCCTATAAAAGATTATAAATAATGTTATTGATAATGATCGTAGACATAGGACAAATTTTGATTCAGTCTTTAAATCTGTTGTTTCGGAGAAGGAGCCAAGAAGCAAGTAATGTTGCTAATAACATTAAATAATAAGTATGGCGATTCACTTTATGTTCTCAATTGGAATTCATATTGAACAAATTTTGTCTGCAAATCTAAACTTTTATGCCAACTCATCCTGAAACTGAGCCAGAAAAAAAGAAATATTTGCAATTGCAAAGAATAGACGAAGCATTTAATATAACTGGATGTTTGTCTGTAATTCAATCAATTATTTATCCGTATTCCTCTCAGTCAGATTTTGAACTTGGTGTTGAGATTAGTAACATATCGTTAAACATGTCATTACTTAGCATAGGATTTACTTGTTTTTGCTTCTCAAAAAAAATTATCTTTGTCTGAATATTTGAGATGAAGAATTATCAGTATCTGTGTATATGATGTATTATATATGCTATTTACATTATCAAGGACACATGGCAGAGTGGATAAAAGTGTTGGTTAGATCCAGTGACAGGACCCAAAGTGTTGTGAGTTCAATACCCGGTTAAGACAGTGGAGAATTTGGCGAGGTGAATTAACAGGAGATAACTGACATCCATTAGACATGGCACGTGGAACTAGAACAGTCTACCCCAGCTAGGAAAATAAAGGGTTCAGTTCGACATTCCAACCACCTGAAGAAGGCATGAGTGTACCACACCTGAAACGTTGTGATAAATATGGCAACAAAGATGGGGACAATAGTCCAAATAATGTAATTAGTGAGGAATTATCATTATTATATACTTTTCTATCTGGACTGACATATTCATCTTGATTGTTACACTAAACATTTTGGGCATTGTACCATCCAGTCATCTTCAGATGGCTGTTGCATTTGTCAGACTATTTGAGATGAGGAATTATCATTATTATATTCATTGCTTTTCAGAGCAGCATCCTCATCTTGGTTGTCATAATGACAATGTTTTGGCTATTATATCGATCAGCAATTCATTTTTTACCCATATAAAGGCAGTTTGCTTCCAGTATAGGTTCTGGATATTGAGAATACCATTCGCTGGACAAGTGAGCAACGACAAAGTTTTAGAGAAAATGAAAACAAAAAAGACACTTATACTTAACATCAGGAAGAGATGAAGAAAGAGGGCTTGGAAAATTTGAAGGCCAGAGGGATAGAGGAAAACAACACATCATCTACCTTGCAAGCTTGCTTGAGTAAATGGATGGTGAAATGAGGTAGAGGAGAGATAACAAAAAGATAAAATCTATTAAGAGCTGCAAAAGGCCAGGAAATTGTGGAGACCTATGATTACCAACGTCCTGAAGGGACATGGCACAGAAGAAAATGATCCGTCAGCAAACAGCTGAAGGTCTAAAAGTTGAAACATTGTGAGTATAAAAACCAAGATGAGCATGCTGCTCCAACTAGCAAAGTATATAATAATGATAATTCCTCATTTCAAATGTCCAGACTAAAGCATACAACAGGTTGGCTACAACAGTTGAAATGCTGTGAATGATGAGCCTTCTAGTCTGAATTGCAAAGTCTATCAAAATGAAACAAGTCTCTTTTTTTTTATTTGTTCTGCTGTTTAAACTAAATCTATAGTGACCAGAGCATTCAGATGAATGATAACAATGTTGGTTGCTGTACAGATGCATATCCTGATTCAGCCACAGAACAAGATAACAATTCTTTATCGTATTGAGTTGATAAAACATGTTCAGTTCTATTTTCCTGTGTCATCATAATAATTTGAATTTTAACATAAAAATGATTCGTTTCAGAATTTTATGAACATTAAATAACATTGTTAGTATCTCCCCCCCCCAAAAAAAATTGTCTTTTTTTTTTTCCATTATTTACTTTCAGACTGTTGTCCTCATCTTTGTTGTTATTATATCCCAATTAAAATAATGAAACCAATGTGGACATTGTTTGCTTAGATGCTCACCTTTGGTAATGGCATCACAGATTATAAGAATTTGTTTTGAGATATTGAGGATTTTACTGATACAAGTCATACTAATTAACCGTTTATCTAGTGGGGGGAAAGAGGTGGATGCATACATTTCTCAAGGGTATTTGCACGTAAGGGAATGATATAACAAGTCCGATTGGGGATTAGAACTCAACTCACCAATTTCCAATTCTGAGCCATTGTCCATTACCCCACCAGCACATCCAAGCCAAGTCATACTAAATAACCTTTTATCTGGGGGGGGAGGGGGGTACATACATTTCTCAAGGGTATTAATCTAATCACATAGAATGATAGATTAACTTTGTTCCTCTTTTTTTTTTAACTCCTGAACCATGTTTCTCCTCCTAATGCTTATCAAATCTGATATAATTTCACCAGGCAAATGGATGGACCCCACTCCCACCAGTGGAAAAACCATGTTTATATAGAACTTGGTGGACAGGACCCATTTCAACTGTAGGTGGAACAGGTCAACTTATTAAAGCACAAGTTTACATTAGCTGAAGGCCATCAGTTCAGTACTTGTGCTGGCTAGCAAATACACATCTGATCCACTCAACAACAGTTACGAGAGCAATAAGTGGACGATGGAAAGCAGGAGATATTTTGCCACTAATGTTCTTATTTTCTTTGACTACCAACTGACAGGATTAATTCTACCATCTGTCCCCTTCAAAGATATAACAAAACCCCCTTGACTTCCATCATTGGGGAGATTCTCAAAAGAAGCATGATTAAACAACACAAATTCTACTTGTTCTAGATCCTGGTAACTTAGAGTAATCTCTTCAGCTTGAACTTTTCATATTATCTTATTTACTCTTTTAAGGTCCTCAATGTTACATTCTTACTAAAACTAGATCTTTTGATCCATGCTACATTAATTTCCACCAATAGGCGGATGTGATGCTTCAAACACCAAAAACTGAACTAAAATTCCGTCAACTGTGCATAGACTCCACACATACCTTCCATTTTTACTCACAGACTCAAAGAAAAAATAAGCAATACAATCCAGAATTTCCACCCAATAGCACCCACACCCACTCTCGCCTAACGAAACAAAATGAAATCCGGAGCTGATTTGATTCTTAGAAAGAACATAAAAGCCTATCAAAGAGACATCTTCAGCAGTTGGATTACTTTGGTAATAGCACAAAATCCAATTTAGTTTATAACACAAACTCTACAGTCTGATATTACAGGGTTTCTTAAACACACACACACACACACACATATATATATGTATGTATATAAAACACAAGTAATAATAACAATAATCAACAATGAATAATAAAGTAATTGGCAATAATAATAACTAAAAAATAAGTTAACAAACAATACTAAAAAGATAGTTACAAATAACTGCATTTGGATTCACTCAATATTTCTACTCAATAGCCGTTAGAATAATTTGAAACATAACCATTACCACCTACACAATAACCATTAGAATAATACAATAGACATTGCTACCCATAATGCTGCATTGACCAGCTTATATATATATATATATATATAGTCGAGACAAAAAGCAACACACATGGACTGAAGATTGCATTTAATCATGAAACAGACTGTCACAGCTGGTTGTTGACCACAATGTCCTCTTTTAACTCATAGATATAGCATATCTTAAAACTATATTTTTATATATATATATACACATACATACAAACACACACACACACACACACACACACACACACACACACACACACACACACACACACACACACATATATATAATTATAATAATATTTTTAGTTTTTAAAAATATGATAGGAATCATATTTTTAAAAACTAAAAATATTATTATAATATAAGCTCTACTTCTGTATGGAGCACTGTCCTTTTGAAAATAAAGCTAAATATTAAGGAACACCGGATTATCTACCTAACGTGTTCTTTCCTATTTCACTGCACACCTGCATACATATATACATATATATATATATATATATATATATATATATATATATATATATATATATATATATATATATATATAGTTTTAAGATATGCTATATCTATGAGTTAAAAGAGGACATTGTGGTCAACAACCAGCTATATATATATACACACACACACACACACATACATACACACACACACACATATATATATATATATATAAAAATATAGTTTTAAGGTATGCTATATCTATGAGTTAAAAGAGGACATTGTGGTCAACAACCAGCTGTGACAATCTGTTTCATGATTAAATGCAATCTTCAGTCCATGTGTGTTGCTTTTTGTCTCGACTATATATATATATATATATATAATATATACACACACACACGCATACACATATGTCAACACCAGACAATTTAAGTTTTATAAAGATGTATAAGTACATATTGAAAGCATATGTATATATGTCAACAATAGTTAATGGAAGTTTTGTAAATACATAAAATTGCTGAAGTATTAAAAAAATATTAATTAACTTCCAAACACCACTAGATACAATATAAGCCTGAAGAAGCGGAGAGAATATAGTTGAAACCTCATGTTACCCACAAAAGAAAAAAGTCTCAAAACCATACAGGCTGACTATTGTACTCAATGTCGACTGTCAGTTCTGTGATAAAGATCTTGAAGTTTCCTTTAAAAAGTGAGAAAACAGTATTTCTTATTAAATGATCATACAAGGTGTGGTTATTAAATAAGATTAGGCTTTCATGTAAGCTGGACATATATGAACCACATGGTATACATTAGCAAATAAGCAAGCATAGACAACTTCTGAAAGTTTTATTCTGCCTGCATGTTTAGTTCACTTTTGTACAATCTTTCAAGTCGATATGACTTTTTCTAACATGCTGTGAGAAATAGTTCCAAAAATTTGAGCAATGCGTTAATTTTCAATGAAAATTAATAAAACAGGTACCAAGAAAATTTTTGCAATCATTATTATTAATATATATATAACTTGTCTGGTGTTTTAGTAGTTTTAGTTAAAAATCCCAGGTAGTGGTATTGGTGGCAGCCATACTGGATTAGTTGCTGATCTGAGAGATTATATTTAACACAGTTTGCCAGGGATAGTTCAGAAATAGTCTACGGTTAATACAACTTGATATCAATACAATTGGCCTCTTAAACTTAGGGATGAAATATTTATGAAAATGATATTGGGATTTGGTATGAGGTAAATTGCTAAAAGAAAAAAAGTGAATTGACAATTCATCTTTTTAAGTAGCTTCATCATCTGCAATTTGTGTTACTAATTTTAAAATAATGAAACCAGTGTGAACATTGTTTGCTTAGATATTCACCTTTGGTAATGGCATCACAGTGCCATCTACAATAAATTGACTCTTCCTTGTTTGATTAGAAATATGAGGGTTGATGTAAATACTGTAAGAAATCTATGAAAAAAGGAAAAAATGATTTTGAGAATCATATTCTGTGGGGAAAAATTGATTAAACTGCAATCTACTTGTTTAGATCATGACATGTACAGGTGGTGTAATGCTTGCATTTGTTGATTGATTTATTTTTTACAGCTTACCAACCTTTTGAAGGTTATTTAAAACCAGAAATTATTATTAGATTGCAAGAATTCTTTTGAGATATTAAGGATTTTACTGATACAAGTCATACTAATTAACCCTTTATCTGGGGTGGGGGGAGCTGGATATATACCTTTCTTAAGAGTATTCGCATGTAAGTAGATATAACAAGTCCAATTGGAGATTAGAACTCGACTCACCAATTTCTAATTCTGAGCCATTGTCCATTACCTCACCAGCACATCCAAGCTTACAGCCGTTTCTATAGTAATTAATTTTGTGAATGAACATGCTTATAAAGATGTGTAAATTTCAAGATTGGTTATTCCTAAGTTTTCTCTTGAGGATGAAACAGGGATACTTTAATTCAGTTTAATTTTAATAATTATATTGAGATTTTTGGCCCTTGTTTTTGAAACATGAGAACTCTTATGTAGCAAAGGAATCATATTTTTTTAAAAATAATTATAATTTAAGCTCTACTTCTGTATGGAGCACTGTTTATTAAAAATAAAAGCAAAAATACTAAAGAACTCCGGATTATTTACCTAACGTGCTTTTTCCTATTTTTCTACATATTTGCACATATATATATTGTGTGTGTGTGTGTGTGTATATATATATATATATGTATGAAGAAATATAGTCTTAGTGCTATATTTATTGGATAAAGTGCTCAATATCAGAGATAGAGCATGTGTAAATATAAAAGTGAACATAGAAGTCAACATTTAGAGGCGACAGTCTGTTTCATGCTAGTGCCTAGTTGCCTGACGATTGCACTAGCCTGAAACAGACTGCCGCCTCTAAGTGTTGACTTCTATGTTCACTTTTATATATATATATATATATATATATAAAATAAGTAAGGAATAAAATTGTGTACAAAATATATAGATTTTGGCATTAAATAACCCATAGAAGTGTTGATATGCCGCTAAACAAAATCAACCAACCCAAAATTGTGTGTGGCCCTGGTGAAGCATATACTTGAACTGTAAGTAAGATCTGCTGAGCATAATTGCACTATAAATCACAGATTTGCTCTGTGGGTGTTGAAGAAACACTAATGGGTCTAAGAAGATGGCCAGGGTCATAAATGAGCAGCTATGCTATGATGAAGATGAGAAATCACACTGATTTGCCTTCAAGTCAAAACAACTTTAATTTGGTCAGTTTTCCTAGGCTTTCTGTTTACAACGAGATCAGAATTCAGTTGTCCTCCAAAAACAACAATGCTAAATAAGCAAAAAAGAAAAGCTATTCATTTAACTAAACAATTCGGTCACCCTAATCTGCAAAAGCTTCTTAAGTAGGTATTAACAATTATGAATTTGAACATGAAATTAATTCCCTATCAGTGCCGTCTAAAACTTGTTTTAAATTTAAACACTTGTCAGTTTTCCTAGCAGGTAAATCCAATGAAACTGCGGCTTTTGATCTGAAAATATTCAATTACAGTTTCTTTTGATTGTAAATTTGGCAACTAGTTAATTTTCATTTTGTGTGCAGCAAGTATAATTAATAACAAAGTAGCTTCTGTTATTATTAAATATATTTTTGCCATCTGCCAAGGACACATGGCCCAGTGGATAAAAGCGTTGATTGAAGTAATTCAAAAGTGACTTGAGCCAAAGAGTTGTGAGTTCAATACCTGGCCACAGAAGAAGTGAACAAAAACTTGGAGAGTGACTTGCTAAAAGGGAATTAACTGATATTGAAAAAGGGTTTGGTTCAAAATTCCAATGTTTAACATCTGAAGAAGGCCGTCGTATACAACTGCCAAAATATTGTGAATATGTCAATGAAGTTTAGGATAACAATGTAAATAGTGTAAATGTTTTTGCAATGTTAAATAACAACTTTTATACACTATTTACATTATTTGGACTATTGTCCTCATCTTTGTTGCTATATTTATTACAACGCTTTGGCCTTCTTCAGGTGGTTGGAATGTCGAACTGAACCCTTTACAAACAACAAAAATAGCAATATGAGCTCCGATAAAAACATGAAATGATAACAGCAAAAATTGCAATATAAGCACCAGTAAAAATGTGGCTGAAGACATTAGGTTTACAATACCCAGAAATTCATACACAGATGTCCTCAAGGACACATGGCACAGGACCCAAAGAGTGTTAGTTCAATACCTGGTTAAGGCAGTGGAGAACTTGGAGAGGGGAATTAACAGAAGATAACTGATATCCATTAAACATGGCATGTGGAACTAGAACAGTCTACCCCGGTGAGCAAAATAAAGGGTTCAGTTCGACATTCCAACCACCTGAAGAAGGCTGAAGTGTACAACGGCCGAAACGTTGTAATAAATATGGAAAAAAAAAATGAGGACAATAGTCCGAATAATGTAAATAGTGTACATAATACCTCATCTCAGAAATATAGACAGATACTGAAAGGCCGAAACGTTGTAATAAATATGGCGACAAAGATGAGGACAATAGTCCGAATAATGTAAATAGTGTACATAATACCTCATCTCAGAAATATAGACAGATACTGAAGGGCCGAAACGTTGTAATAAATATGTCGACAAAGATGAGGACAATAGTCCGAATAATGTAAATAGTGTACATAATACCTCATCTCAGAAATATAGACAGATACTGAAAGGCCGAAACGTTGTTATAAATATGGCGACAAAGATGAGGACAATAGTCCGAATAATGTAAATAGTGTACATAATACCTCATCTCAGAAATATAGACAGATACTGAAAGGCCGAAACGTTGTAATAAATATGGCAACAAAGATGAGGACAATAGTCCAAATAATGTAAATAGTGTACATAATACCTCATCTCAGAAATATAGACAGATACTGAAAGGCCGAAACGTTGTAATAAATATGGCAACAAAGACGAGGACAATAGTCCGAATAATGTAAATAGTGTACATAATACCTCATCTCAGAAATATAGACAGATACTGAAAGGCCGAAACGTTGTAATAAATATGGCAACAAAGACGAGGACAATAGTCCGAATAATGTAAATAGTGTACATAATACCTCATCTCAGAAATATAGACAGATACTGAAAGGCCGAAACGTTGTTATAAATATGGCGACAAAGATGAGGACAATAGTCCGAATAATGTAAATAGTGTACATAATACCTCATCTCAGAAATATAGACAGAATCAACTTTTATATGTTCATAATGGAGATGAGCTATTTTATAAGAAGACTGACAATCATCGTGACAGGGGTCAGGTTTTTACTGATTGGATTGGATGGAGAGCAAATATTGGTTTGGTCTGGTGATATCTGTTATGCATCTTATTTACACTTGGATTATTGTCTTCATCTTTGTTGTTATTATCACAACATTTCATCAGTGGTGCCCTCCAGCCTTTTTCAGATGCTTAGTACTTGCTTGCTCTGTTTCCATTGATCCAGTGACAGGATTGAACTCTGTCCCTAAATTCATAAACCAATGCTTTAATCCCATTCAAACTTAGACTCAGTAGAAACAGAGAAATAACTGAGCAGTACTAAATAGAGACAAAAGATTCTCAAAACATGGACTGTGGAATGAGAACTTCCTACTCCCATAAATAAAGGTTTCACTTTGGCATTCTCTGAATATTACTCAGATTGGCAAGCATCTGAAGGACAATAGCCTAGTAGATTAAAGTGTTAGTTTGTGAATTTGGTGACAATCATTGTGAGTTCAATCCCTGGTAGTGCAGATTTAGAATCTGTGGAAACAGGGCGAGCAATAACTGAGTGGTACTAAAGAACAACAAGGTAAGATATCCCAATACATAGACAGCAGAATGTGAACAATTTACTCTCATCTATATAATAAATGCAAATGTCAGTGTGTCACACCTTTTCAACTTAAAAGGACACAACTCTCTAACTTTCAATAGCTCATTTCAAATGGAAAAAATACTGTTCTCAAATTACAGTGTTTCAAAATAAAATTGTTTTCAACTTTAGTTTTAGAGGCTGTAGCCCAACATATCATATCATTTTGGAATCAGGTCAACTCCATGAGAAAAGTAAAAACTTTCTGGGCCAGATCCAGACCTGCAATCTTAAAATTTTGGATTCCCAAGTTTTCATAACTGTGGTTGTTTTTGGTGATTTTTTATTTATTTATTTTTTTAACATGATTTTTTTGTAAAATAACAATTTTTATAAGTTGGAAATAAATTTGAGAATAATCAAAATTAATTATGAAATCCAGCAAAAGCTACCAATGAAATAAAAATAATTGTTTGCATGTCAAGCAAGGATCTGGTATTCAGGTCTTCTCCACAAGCTGAAAAACTGCAGTATCTTCAGACACTTTTTTTGAACTGAGCCAGTCTTTCCTATGAAATGAGAGTTAACTTGAATGGCCAATTGTCTAGATCCCTTCATACTAATGCGGGTATCCCCCAAGGCTCCATTCTTGGTCCTATTTTTCATTTTCATTAATGACCTTCCTGATAACATCAGCACCCAACTTGGCTTCTATGCTGATGACAGAACAATTAACTTCTTGGAAAGTGACTGAAGACAGTTAATCTGAAAAGGTTTTTTTTTTATGCATCTGTTAGATAACAAATTATTGAAATATTATAAACATTTGATTCATCTCAACATGAAGACACAGCAGTTCCATGAGACAAAATATCTTATTAATCTTTAGTTGCTTTTATAATGTCATCATGAAAAATTAAAAGGATAATTGTCTCATGGGATTTTTGCTTGATGCATACCAATAATTAATAACCTGTTTGTTTTTGTTGGGGCAAGAGGAGAGTCTCTTGATATTGTGACATGCAGAATAAAGAAAAATAAAATATTTAGTATGGATTTATTTTTAACGATGAAAAATAATTTAATCCTAGATTTGGTCAGGTCATGGAAACCTGTCTATTACCATGGCAACTCTTGCATTAGTTTTTCAAGTTGGTTTAAAATTTTGTTAAAGTATTAAAGAAAATGCATTAAGTATATTATAATTCTGCTTATTAGTTAGCATGTATGCTACACCCTGCCAATACCTAATGAACTATTCTGTTTTGATTGTGAGGAAAGATGGAAAAGACACATCAGAGATGCTGCTTGGTCTCAGTGCAAAAAAGAAAGGAGAGAGGATAGCATTGGTTGGTTGATTGATTCAGAAAGTGACTTGGCCCAAAGAGTTGTGAGTTCAATACCTGGCCACAGCAGAGGGAACAAAAACTGGGAGAGTTAAGTTATCAAGGGGAATTAACTAAAACTGAGATATCCAAAGGCATCACATGTGGAATTAGAACAATCTACCTTTGATCCCTTTATTTAGTCCATGGGGGTAGATTGTTCTAATTCCACATGCCATGCCTTTGGATATCTTAGTTTTAGAGAAACCTACCCCCATGGACGAAATAATGGGTTCTGTTTGAAATTCCAACAAATAAGAAGCCCAGAGCGTACAGTGGCTGAAATGTTGACAATATGGCAGTAAAGATGAGAACAACTGTCTGAACAATGTAAATAGTTAAATCTTTTCATTTGTACCCTCTTACTTCTTTAAATAATGACCTGCTTATACTTTTGATTGTTATTGCAATATTTAGTTAAAGTGGTTAAGCTCAAAGATTTACTGATGCAATAGGTGAACTTCTGTGGGCATTTTGTTGTCATGGAGTTTACAATAAGCTTTTTTATATTTTAAATATTATGATATAATATGATATTCATTAAATATTATGATATAACATATTCAATAAATATTATGATATAATATGATGGTATGATATTCATATTATAATATGATATTCATTAAATATTATAATATATCTGAAAATGCAAATTGGAAACTAACCTTTTGTCACATACCATCAGCCCTCTTTTGTTTCTTTTTTTTTCTTTTTTTTGGGGGGTGGGGGCTTTTGGGCTGCAATCAAAGTGCTGTATCTGATCTCCTCCTTTCATGTTTTTGCTTTCAGCTAGTTCTCCGTTTGTAATTAGGGATGTCCTGTGGCAGCACCTCCCTCATTGCACAGAAAATGGAGCCTGCTGGATACCAGCACTAGCATTGCAATGGTTGTGGGGACTAGGTAATTTTTGTCCTTGGCCCATACACAAACATGAGCACCCCATGTTAAATTGACCATATGTCACATCATACCTATGAGTCTAAGATCAGAGTGTAGTATCTGTGTTATATGCCTCAAATCAAATTGTTGCTCTTTAGGCATCTGCTTAAAATCTGTGCATTCTGCCAAACTTTGCAAATTAATTGTAACATGTTGCTGATAAGCTGATTTTAAAAGAAAAT
This sequence comes from Acanthosepion esculentum, assembly GCA_964036315.1. NCBI lineage: Eukaryota > Metazoa > Mollusca > Cephalopoda > Sepiida > Sepiidae > Acanthosepion > Acanthosepion esculentum. The sequence continues at coordinate 89,444,465 of OZ038501.1, forward strand.
CAAAGTTGAACTGAATAATTTGAGCTTATCTCTTAGCACATAACACATGATTGCATATTTGCTAATTGATATATCATTAACAGACTATTTTTTCTTATCTGAATGGTGATCAAACCATTGTGTTGAATTCTGCTTTTGTCATAATCTTTCACGATAAGTAGTTTCAGTTGCGCTGTGAACTGTCACTTTACATCAAAAATTAAAATCTCTGTTCTGATCAAATCTTTCAAAGTAGAGAGGTTGATTCATGAAATTGGACAGACCTCTTCAGTCATCCTAATTTAAGAACTACTTCATGCTGGTTTAATTATTCATTAATTTGCCACTTCATTAATATTAACATTTATTCATTATTTATCAGTAATTACAGCAAATTAGATACCATCTGGGATTGCCTGATATAAAGTATTCAACTGCTGAACATTAATTAAAAACAATTGCCGAACCAGAGCATCGATACCTTTGTCCTTTTCAAAATAATCCGTTGGACACAGTTATTCCAGTGCTCATTCCCCTTTTTAAGTTATTCTGCAAAGTCCTCTTTCAGGATTAGCATCAGCTGCCCCATCAAGTTCTCCATCATCTCTCATCCTGGGTATGACGATAAACTGCATCCGCGTTCTGGGTAAGGCGATAAACTACGTCCAACAGCAAGGCCTCTGATCAGGAGGTTTTGAGGAGCGTGGAACCATCTCTTAATTGCTGGTGTTCCCAGGTCCACCCTAACCCAGAGTGGTAGCACCTGTTAGGGTCCCAGCTATGGACAAATAGTTAACACCCAAACTTGTGTAAAAATAGGTTTTAATACCAGAAATACTTTGTAATAAAAAAAGCTTAGCTTGTGCAACACTCTTCTGTCTTCTTGCTTTCCACTCAACTTCGATCTTCAAAAGTTTTAATATAATGTCAATCATTATCCTTTGTTTTATTAATTCCTATTCTTTTATTGTTCTCTCTCCTTAATAATGTTTTTCTTTTTCTCATATTCTTTCACACTCAGTAACCCCCTGGTGTCATAGTGGCTTTATTGCCTTATTTGAGAGTATGAGAAAAAAACATACTATTAAGGCGAGAGGATAACAAAAGAATTTAAAAAAAAAAACAGAAAATAACAATTGACATTAAATTTAAATTTTTGAAGATCAAAATTGATGAAAGCGAGAAACTGGAAGAGAGTTCCACAAATGAGAGGTGCGAGAGAAGAAACTATTAGCATAGAACTTATGGTTACATCTCACTATTTTGACTGTAAAATGATGAGAAAAGCTTGCTACAAATCTAGTACTGCACTTAAATTCATAAATTAAAAATTAATTTATTAGAATTGTTTTCATATTTAGGAAAGCAACAACGAGGAAGATCAGTTATCTTAATTTTATTTTCAGTTCAGTAATCAAGAAATTGAATATAAAGATGAAAGTGCAGAACAAAAACTATTTTTTGATAATATATCAGCACAAAACAGTTGCTGTATTTGTGGTTGTAAAGAAAAGACTGTCAACTTATAGTAGCCACAAACATCTGCAATAGATTTCTTCTGTCTCTTGACCGCAACACTTGTTGCGGTCGAGACTTTTGTTTTCTTGGGGTGGGGGCTTTTGGGCTGCAATCAAAGTGCTGTATCTGATCTCCTCCTTTCATGTTTTTGCTTTCAGCTAGTTCTCCGTTTGTAATTAGGGATGTCCTGTGGCAGCACCTCCCTATTTTTTCTTATCTGAATGGTGAAATTTTTCTCAGTTCAAACGATAGCCAGTCGTGACAGTCCTACAAGCAACGTAGAAACGACAAAATGGGGCTCACACATCTAACCTTCACTTCTCACCAGCAAAAACGTGTGTTCGTCCACCAAGCTCAGAAAATCTTCTGCCATAAAGGCAGAAGATTTTCTGCCTTTATGGAGGAGGAGAAAAAGGAGATCAGAAAAGATCAGATCAATCGAAAAACAACAGCTTTTGTTCACCGAGAGATCTTTCTGATTGGTCATGTCATTCAGGGGAGGGAAGAATATTAGCATAGATTCTAGTCCTTAAAGTAGATTTTTGCTAACTACTTTTTGGTAAATTATCTTCGGCAGATCACACACAAAACACATATTCTTTTTCGGAGTTGATGATTATCTCTTTTACTACAGTATTACTGAAATATTTCTCTCATTTCTTGACAGTATAAGTAAACAAGTAAGTAAATAAATTAGGATTTGTGACTATTTCATATTACTCTGCAATCAATAGTGAGAAATTTGGGGGATTACATTCCTTCCCAAGATGCAACTCTAAATCATGTAAATAAATTCTGTAAAAAAAAAAAATCATGATACCTTTTTTATAATTAGATGTTGGCTTCTAAATTACATGACACTTCTTTTAAAAGATACAAGATAAATTTTCTTTCCAGCTAATTTTGGGATAAAAATATCACCTTGGAAATAAGTATGAAATTTATCTCATATACTTGTAATTAAATATGAAATGAATCATATTTCTGTATATATTATGTGAAATTTCTTCAGTTTATTCTGGGGTTGTATAGACAAGCTTAAATTACTATCGAGTATCAAATTTTTGTTAAAAATTATGCGTGAGCCTTTCAGCTATCTTATATTTGGCTTCAAGAATGTAAGGAGAATTTTAAAGACTTACTTTAGAAAAAATAACATATTCAATATATGGTATCTATATGGTTTTATATATAAAAACAGACAAGAAAAAACTGTTTTCTCTCAGTGTCTGATGAAGCTTTAATAAAAGTGAAACATGTCAGATTGATATACATTTCCTATTTGTTCTTTTATTTTATCATTCTGTCAGATTCTGATCCATATTTGCTCTGCATTTGATCTTTAACTCGTGTGTGTGTATACATATATATATATATATATATATATATATTATAATTTTATCATATAGACAAAACCATTTTACTCACTACAAAGATGCAACTTGGTTTCAGTGCATTTCAACTGCACATCGACGGGTGAGGGTCGAAAATGGTAGATGTGCAGTTGAAATGCACTGAAACCAAGTTGCATCTTCGTAGTGAGTAAAATGGTTTTGTCTATATGATAAAATTATAATAAATAAATAATTATCGCTCTACTACCTGTATCGAGCTCTTTTTTGAATTAACGCTGCAAATGTTGGAATTTATATATTACTTTCGTTCTCATCGCATCGGAGATATATATATATATATATATATATATATATATATATATTACTATAAATGTTCTAACATTGTCCTGTCAGGCTGGCTCCATGACCAAACTGGTAGAGATACATTTTTTCTTTAGTACGACTTCTCAATTTAGACCACTTGTTACTAATTTTCACAATACAATAAAAAACATAGGTAAAAGCAACTCAGACATGTGTTCCCACAAAAAATAACATTTATAGTAATAAAAAACAATGTTCAATAAAAAAAAAAAATTTTTTTTTAAATTACTATATACAGGGTGTCCATAAAGTTCATGTGCACTTTCAAAAATTTGTAACTTTATTTTTATATTTGCAATAGAAATAATTTGTAAAAAGGATTAGAAAGAAGTAAATCTATATTTTTTAAGGTTTTATTGAAATTTTATTTAAGTTTCCACATGTCCTCCATCATTAGCAATACAAAGGGTAATACGATTTTGCAGTTCACGGAAAACATTTGCCAACTGATTTACAGTAATGCCTGAAATCACATTAGTTATTTTAGCTATACTTAAAACTAGGTACATTAAACTTTATAACATTTTTTACAGATTATTTTTATCGCAAATACAAATAAAGTTACCAATTTTTTAAAGTGCACACAAACTTTATGGACAGCCTGTATAATATGTATATGACAAAAATGTAGGTTTAATGTATATATATATTTGAGTTAAAATGTGAAATATCAGAGATAGAGCAAATGTAAATATAAAAGTTGACATTGAGTCACTGCCAAATGGCAACAGTCCATTTCATATTTTAACACACTCTCTGCGAATGCTTTTGTCCACTGGGCCATGTGTCCTTGGGGATAAAAGCGTTAGTCGAGTAATCCAAAAAGTGACTTGACCCAATGAGTTGTGAGTTCAATACCTGTCCACAGCAAAGGGAACAAAACTTGGAGAGTTGATTTCTAAAGAGAATTAACTGATACTAAGATATCCAAAACAGGCATGGCATGTGGAATTAGAACAATCTATACTTGTGGACTAAATATAGGTTTCATTAGACATTAGGTTTATAATAACCAGAAATTCATACACAAATGTCCTCAAGGATAAAGGCGTTAGATCCAGATAAGGCGGTGGAGAACTTGGAGAGGGGAATTAACAGGAGATAACTGATAACTGACATCCATTAGACATGGCACATGGAACTAGAACAGTCTACCCCAGTGAACAAAATAAAAGGTTCAGTTTGACATTCCAACCACCTGAAGAAGGCCGAAGCGTACAACAGCCGAAACGTTGTGATAAATACGGCGACAAAGATGAATAGTCCAAGTACTGTAAATAGTATAGTGTAAGTAATTTAAGATTTTGGCAAGTACTGAGGTTGTTAATTTTTTACTCAGGTTGCTTAAATGTTTTTTTGTTTTTGTTTTTTGTTTTTTTGGGGTTTTTTTTGTTATTTCACCTCAAACAAGGTGATAATGCCACAATGATGTAAGGGAGTGAAAATGAATGAGAAAATTTTAGAAGGAATTGGGAACCCAATCCTAAACAGGAAACAAGGGATAAACCTCTACTCCTGTTCGATAGATGTGAAAATAGTGTGAACTGGGTGATAGACAATCCTATCTACTTTAAAATTTTTTGTACTTGGGTCTAATGAATAGAAAAACTAAAACATTTCAATGGAAATAAACAAGTAGAATTGGTAGAACTCTTCAATCAGTACAAAATAAATAATGTATTTAGTAACTGATCTTTAATTTTACATTTTCTTTTTTAGTTTCTTTAGCCAAACTGATATCAGTTATGGAGCAGCTTAAACTTTAACACTCTGCATTATTAATATTCAGTTTCCTTTTCACTGCATTCTTTTTCAAGGCCTCCCAATTGCAGTATCCTTATTGTTAATTTCAACCAAAGTTGTTTTCTGTTGCCATAGCAGGATATGACGACACAACTATGAAATTCAAACACACTATTGTTCTGGGATCAGTCACACCTTCAGTGGCAATATAAAGTTTTTGTGCATCAAATGAAGTCACATACAGAGTGATAAAGGTTAACAGCTGTCTTTTGTTTAATGAACTGGTAAGAAAGGCCAGAGAGCACAGTGGTTTTATTTAGTGAAACACAGATGGGA
>OZ038501.1:89454758-89522258 GCA_964036315.1 Acanthosepion esculentum
TTTGCATGACACTCTCTTCCACAGGTGTAGCAGATGAAGGTCTCTCTCTGCTTCCTTTGTTCTTCTGGTCTCTAGTAGTGATTTGGTTTTGCCTTTTCTTGGCCTTCTGACTCACCCTTGAATAGCATGATGCCAACCACTTATCTGCTAGAGTTGATGCTGTATGTTTCAGGTCCCTCTTGCAAACGTCCTTCAAAAGTATTGTCAGGCAGCCTATTGGACAGTTTCCCACGACCAGCTCACCATACATGATGTCTTTTGCTATACAGCCGTCATTTATTCAATGTACATAAACTAGCTATGGAATAATGACATTGGTAACTTTGTCTCTCCATGTGATGCCGATGATATGTCATTGACAGTGAAGATGGAGGCTTTCCAGGGATTTTTCCTGCCTGATGTATGTTGTCCAGGTTTCGCTGGTGTAAAGCAGAAAACTAAGCTTACATACCTGGAATACATTTAATTTGTTATGCAAGGTCAGCTGATTATTGTTCCATACTAAACTTTCTCAATTTGACCATCACTGCTGCTGATTTGGTGATGCATTTGTCAATTTCCATGGCAAGCAATAGGTTGTTGGTGATGGTAGGGCCCTGATAGGTTAAGTGATCTGTGACTTCAAGTACCACATCATCAATGCTGATCGATAGATCGTCCTCGGTATAACAACAAACTATATCCAGCAAAAAGGCATCTGATTGTTAGGTTTTGAGAAGTGTGGAACCAACTCTTAATTGTTGTTGTTTCCAGGTCCACACTACCCACCTGTAGCACCTGTTAGGGTCCCAACTATGGGCAAATAGTTAACCTCCAAAGTGGGAATTAAAAATGAAAGTATCAAAGTACATTTTCATAGTAAAAATACAGACAATATATTTTTGAAGAAAAAAAAAAACCTTGCCAGCAATGGATTTTTATAAATGAAAATACTAATACTCCTAAGAAATTTAAATTTTGGCATTAAATGATGAGGAAGGAGTTGATATGCCACTAAATATACCCTGATTGATGGAGCTGCAGAAACACTTTGATCCATGACGTTTGTTATTTTTACGTCCTGGGTATGACGGTAAACTACATCCAACAGCAAGGCCTCTGATAACGTTTTTGAAAAAATAATGTTGCCAGCTATACGTTTTTGAAAAAAAATATTAATAGAAACAGATTTTTGACAAAGCAAAAATATTACCAGGAAAAAAAAAAATTGTCGGCATTAAATGACCCATTGAGGTTGATATGCCATAAAACAAACCAAACCAAACCTGTTCTTTTTATGTTAATAGTCAGCCCAAATTCCTTACATGCATGGTTGAACTTACTAATCAGCTACTGAAGGAGGTGCTCAGTGTGAATATTCAGAGCTGTGTTCTGGTTCCACATGCCTTGCTTCTTAGTATCAGTTATCTCCCTTGAAGTTAACTCTCCAAATTTTTGTTCACCTCAAGTATTGATCTCACAACTCTTTGGATCAGGTTACTTCAGTCAATGCTTTTATCCACAGGGCCATGTGTACATGAATTTTTTGGACTTACAGAACTAATGTCTCACTATCATTTTTTAACAGAGCTCATATATCAATTTTGTTATTATTGATTTTCTCTAACACTCCATATTACTGTAATGTGAATAGTATGAATAATTACAATACCTCATCTAAGAAATATAGACAGACAGTGTCCTTTTTGTTGCCATTTTCTTTCATACTTCTTTGTTGCTTACTCATCCCATCCATAGAATTCTCAGCATCCTTCTGTAGAACCCCTTTTCTGTTACTTCAAGTTTCTTCTTCATCTGTGATGAGATGGTTCAGCATTCTGTGTTGTATAGGAGAACTGATATTACATAATAGTTCAGTTTTCTTTGTTGCTAACGAAATTTTTCCAGTTTCTTGATACTTTGCTTAGCTTTTGGAAAGCATCTTTTGCTATCCCAGTGCACCTACAGATTTTGGTGAGCAAAAATGTGTTCTTGGTAAATATTAGTTTATTTCTTGATTATGCAAAAATTTACCAATCTATAGGTGCACCACTGATTTTCTGGCAACTGACAGCCTCCATAGGCCCCTGCCTAAGATCAGTGAAGATCAGTATAGTATCTGTGCTCTGTGAAAATCTTAAACAGCACCAATTAATTAAATCTTCCTTGTCTGCCACATTTAACAAATATATCTCCCAGTGTGCTCTTAGAAGACTAATTCTGCCATGAAGGATTCCCAGAAAATAGGTCTGGATTATCATTAAAAAGAAAAGCACATCTTGCATTTCAGTTTAGTGAGAGATATTCTTTCCTATATATATATATATATATATATATATATATAGTAATTCATCGAGCCCAGAATAATCTTCAAAAGAATGCAGAAAGCACTGGGCAGCCGTTTTATCCTATTTGGGACTCATCAGCAGTGCGCATCCACTACCAAGAATCGAACCGGACCGTTTTGATACAGCGCAAACATCATACCAACTGTACCACCGGCCTCTGTGATGAAGAAGACAAACTAGACTTGATATAGCGCTGTTATTCACTCAGTTCCGCAGCAATACTCACCCATTTGATACTCATGTTCATGAAGAGGGGCTGAGGTTCAATAAGCAGACAGGGCTCTTGGGGCACTGTTCCGAGGTTATTCATATACTTGGGCTCGATGAATTACTATATATGATTAGTCTAAATCCCCCAAAATTTCTTCACTATATATATATATATATAAAGAATTAATGACCTATTTTTAATATGAAATTTATATTATTCCAAATGTTTATTTATTAAACAGCGTGCATGATATCTATTTGCCTGCACATTCAAGAAATCTTGGTAAAGAAAACGCATCTCCTGGCAGGGATAAAACTTTTTGTAGGGGATACAAATGTTTTTACTCTGCTGCGGTTTATTGCTCAGCCACAAAGAACATGACAGGAAGCAAGGTTCTATTTTCCCTTAAATAAATAAATATATATATATATATATATATATATATATATATATATATGCATACACACACACTAGCTTAAATTGAGCATCATTTAAGCTAGCTCCTGTGGAGGGCTCTTGATTCATTCTTCATCACAATAGGTAGGGAGGAGTAGATGCGATAGGCAATAATAAACTATAGAAGAACTCAAAATTGATCGCTGCATTTAAGTATTGCATTAATATTTAAGCTTACCTTTTAAAAGTTCAACAATAATTCTTCTGCTTAATTCACTTAATTAAAAGACAATTTGATGTATATAGGTCTTTACTTTCTGTACAAGCAATTATTTTTATTTCATGGTTGATTTTCGCTGGATTTTGCAATTAATTTTGATTATTCCCAAATTTATTTCCATGTTATAAAAATTATCATACAAAAAATTTGTTACAAAAAAAAATGTAAAAGAAATAGCCAAAAACAATTGCAGTAATGAAAACTTGAGAATCCAAAATTTCAGGATTGTGGATCCGGATCTGGCCTGGAATGGTTTTAATTTGCTCATGTAGTCAGCTTGATTCTAAAATGGTATGTTATGTTGGGCCACTAGGTTGAAAAAGTATGACACACTGACATTCGCATTTATTATATAGAAAAATCCAGTCAATTGGGAAATGAAAGTAGCAGAAAGAACCAATTGGAGAAGAGCAGTCTACAAAAAAAACAACATCCTTCAAAAGCACTAGAAGACAAATAGAGGAGAAGGACCCAAAGAAGAGCGAGAGCTCTCATCTCCTCACCCCCTCCTCCTAGACTACCATATGGTGGCTACAGACAACTCTTCAGATCCAACATAGGACTCCTTTCACAAAGAAGGAAATGCTTGGCAATGAGTTCCTCTAATAACGATATATAAGAAATGAGACGAAATGGAAAAGATTTTTAATGCCAATTTAAAAAGCTTTTCCATTTCATTTTTTCCCACAGTAGGTTGCCATTTCTTTCTGCGGTAGACCAGTTGCCATCCAAGGCTATAGAACCTGGTCTGCCCTGCTATTTACCCATAGCTGGGGGGGGAAGAAGAAGAGGATTCATACCTTTCCCAAGAGTACTAGCACATAAGTGAATATCGCATCAGTTATGTGCCATACGTGATACACGCTTAGGTGATCGTGTATCTTTCGATACATGATTGATGAGACAGATTTTTTCCCGCAGTAGGTTGCCATTTCTTTCTGCGGTAGAGCAGTTACCATCCAAGGCTATAGAACCTGGTCTGTCTTGCTATTTACCCATAGCTGGGGAGATAAGAGGAGGATTCATACCTTTTCCAGGGGTATTAGCACATAAGGGAATGTAATGGATTTAACTGGAATTCAAACTCGGCTTTCTGATTCCTCAATCCAAGCCACTATCCATTACTCTACCGTGGCTAACTCAGAAGTTTTTCATTAAAATGCTCATCAGGTTTGATAAACTCTTGAGTTGTTCAAGTCACTTGAAGTTTTGTTGATTTATTGACAATTTTATAACTCTACTTATCTATTGAGTGCTTTTTGACAAAAGTTCTAAAACTTGTTAAATTTTCTCAATTTTCACATATTTTGTTTTCAGTTGTATTATCATATATATAGTCTTTGTGTATATTAGTATTATATATATATATATATACATTTTCTAATTTACAGCACTACTGGCGGACGAGGGAAATTTAGCCACACAGTGCAAAATGGGTCAAAAGATGAAGATGAAAACTTGGATCCCCTTGGCATGTACAAAAAGGTACAAAGTGGTGGAGACATCCCAATTCGAGGTTTACAAAAACCAGCTCCTGAAAAACCAAAACGTTAGTTTGTTTCTTTCTCTGCATGATTTTAACTTCATCCACACCATTGACATGTTTTTATCTCCATCCACACATTCCAAATCCAATAATTTTATTTCTTGTTCCAATTTTTTTTTTTAACTTTATGTGAGAATTTTTTTTTTTTTTTTTGTATTCAGGATGAGCATGTGATTTCGCTTTTATTTGATTGATTTTTTTGACTTTCCCCATCCTGTGAAAATGGTAAAACTCTATCTGCTTGTTGCTGCTTCTTCTGCTTTATTTTCTTTTAATAAAAAAAAAAAAAATAATAAAAGCTGCTTTTTTTTCTTAATTTGCTTCTAATAAAAATACTTTTAACTTTTGTTTGCTGTAAATTAAAACAAAATTCTTTTGAAAATAGTACAAAACAAAATTTCAAAAACTATTTTTGTTTTTATTTTCATAAATTATATAATCTTGTTTCAATAAATGATTATTTTCTCAGTTTTTTTGCCAATTAAAATTACATATGGCATCAATTGTAAACAGAATTCTTTAAATGATTACAACAGCGTTGAATTTCGGTAACAAAATTATTTAAGGTTACTTGTTAAAATTTCTCATATGTGTGTATTATAAACATAAATGTTTCTATCTTTTTATAATGCTAGCTTTTACTATTTGTATACTCTACATTTTTGAACATTCATTTATCTTAAAGGTATTTGTATATTAGGGTAAGTTGCTTCAGTTATTATTATAAACTATAAAAATATTCATTTTATGCAAATCTAAAGTATTTTAGGATTTTTTTCTGTAGTTTCTAGTTTATTTTTCTCTGCTTTATGTCGTCTTTTTATGTAGACTTACTAAACTGAAGTTATTATGAATTTAAGAGTCATTTTCCTAAACATTCTTGGAAGGTTTATGTACAATAAGTATTTTCATCGGCTGTCAACCAAATTGGAAAGAAGTGATACGTTTTAATCTCTTTCGTTTGATTTTTTTATGGCACTGGCTTGTTTATAAAGTATTTCTGATTGTTAATCATTTTTATGATTTTTTCTTTTGAAAATTTCTAGGAGATTTGGATTTTATTAGATTTTTGTAGTACTGGTTTATCTAATCTCTTCTGGTATCGATAAACATCAGAAATGATTTTCAAGATTATTGAAAATAAAATACCCAGACTGTATAACACAAAATATGTTTTTGAAACTTTTAGTTAAGTAATGGTTTTTGAAGTCCTAGAAAATGAAAATAAAATATCTGCATTAATATATTCTTTGTTATAAGAGCAGAAAATATAGAAAAAGCATTTATTGCCATCAAAATGCAAATAATTTTATTCTTTTATATTGAAAAAATATTTGTCTTTAGTTTGGACATGGAGTCATTGGAAAAGGATAAAGGAAAAAAAGCATTAATTAAAATTGGTTTTAATTTGATAATTATTTATTAATTTACTTATTTTTTTATTCAACTAAAAAAAAAATAGTTAAAACCATTCTATCCAGACAATAAGTTTTTAAAAAATTACTTAGAAGATAAACTTGTTTACACATTGTGTTTTAAATATATTTTTTCCAATTTTGTTGTGTTCATTTATGGAATTTGTCTTTTCACTTCCTAGTTTCATAAAAATTTTAGAACGTTTTTTTTTTTTTACACTAATATTCACCCAATATAAGGCACAAGAGCCCCTCAAAGTAGAGGGTTACTGTATGGTTTTGTATAAGAAAAGGCAGGAAATGCAGTTCATGAAGTTATGTAGGAAGAATAACGGTTAACCCTAGGTTGAGATTGTAGTGATCAGGAAAGCATCTTGTTGTGAGTCTGCTCTATGAAGCAGCAGTTCTTGGAAAGAAGCTGTCCAAGTGGAACTTCTTTCTTACTAATGGAATATGAAGGGAATGGGGTTGATTCATCCTTGTGTATGTGGCATGGAGGATCCCAACTGCAATGGTTAGGGTTGGTGGAACCAAGGATGTAGCTTGTCAGAACACGTGCCACGGAAATAGAGTAGCAAGAGGCTTGTGATGTTTAATCTGTGGGGAAACTAGTTGTAGAATGGAAAATAATCACCCATAAGGTCACATAGAACTCTATCAAGACAGGTAAGTGAGGCTATAGCTCCATTTGTGGTCTGATCTGGCTCTTGTAAAGATAGAGTATAAACAGAGGGAGTTAGATACTTACTGGAATGGTACAATGAACTGACCATTTTTCCAGCATCTCTAGCAACAGATCAAATATATGACTTCCACCTAAGGTCTGGGGTTATCTTGAGTCTCAATAGATGTTCAAAGCAAGAAGCCTCCTTGGGAGAAAACCCTTTCATCATGATTGGTGAAAATTCAAGGTCTGCTCCTTGTTGGTGGTACGTTACTAATTTGCTTTTGAGTGTATTGAATTTTCAAAGCCAGCCATCTAGATTTTGGGGGGTGCACCTATAAACTATTGTATCATCCATATAGATATTCACTAAAGATCAGAGTATGTTCTTAAGGAGATTATTAACAGAGCAGAAAGAGAGTAGGAACCGAGGAGAGAACCCTGCAGAACAATGGCATTGATCTTAAGATCTTCCCGATGACTTTCAGGGACCTACCTGTTATGAAGGACTTGATAATTGAAAAAGCCCTTTCAGAGATTCCATAGCTGGAGAGTTCATGTAGCAGTCCCTGATGCCACACCTTGTCAAAGGCCTTTAATATATCTCAGATGACGGTCCTTGTGATAAATTTGTCTAGTGGTTCACTTATTCTGTGAGTAATGACAGTTAAAATATCAACTGTTGATTTAGCTGAACAAAATCCACACATCATAGCTCAGGAGGTCGTTCCCATTCAGTTATTCAACAATCTTCCTGTTGATTATAGATTCAAAGTTTTTTTTATGATTACACTACAGAGGCTAATGAGTCGACCTTACAAGGTTAAAGTGAATTTATGTGACATTGTTTATTGTCATATTCCTTTTATTTTTTATATATTTAGGGCAATAGCCCTCAAGATGAATTTATTGTCTGATTCTCTGAGTAAGTTAAGAAATCAACTGTTGATCTAGTAGAACAAAATCCATACTGGTTACAGCTCAGGAGGTTGTTGACGTTAGGATGGTCAATAATCTTGTTTTTATTATAGATTCAAAGAGTTTGATGATGACACTAAGAGAGACTAATGAGTCGACCTTACAAGGTTGAAGTGAATTTATGTGACATTGTTTTATTGTCATATTCCTTTTATTTTTTTTATATATTCAGGGAAATGGCCCTCAAGATGAATTTATTGTCTGATTCTGTGAGTAAGTTAAGAAATCAGCTGTAGATCTCATAGCACAAAATCCATACTGGTTATAGCTCAGGAGGTTGTTCCCACTCAGGTGTTCAACAACATTCTATTTGATTATAGATTTGAAACTGATTGTCTTAACAAAGACATTGCCAACTTTATGCCCCCCAATACAAATGATATAACTCTAGAAGAGAAAAAGTTACAGGCATTACAGATAAAAAAATTCTTGGTTAACATAGAAAGACTACATTTTTTTAAATTTATTATAAAATGTCTCTGAATATATTTTTATGCACTCTGTTTTTAAATCCATCAGAAATAATCCTACCTTTTATCAGGAGTGGGGCAAAATGTTGTATGACCCTTAAAGCCTGTGTTTCAGCCAAAAAGGAAATTGAAACCTGATTTTCTGGTTTATCCAGCATATTGACTTTAATGGAAATTTTTGATAATATTTTGAATTAGCATTTGTTCAATTAAAATTGTTCAATTAAAATTAAAACCTGATTTTCTGGTTTATCCAGTGAATTGACTCAAAAAGAAAAGAAAAAAAGTCCCTTTCTTTTCGTCATTTTGAATAGAAATTCCTGGTAATATTTTGAACTAGCATTTGTTCAATTTCCTCTCCACCTTTTCATTGGCCTGTTGCCTTTGTTAACTGTTTTTAGTCATTTATTGTTTTACATTTTTATTTTTTTTTCTCTCTCTCTCTTTTTCAAGTTCTTCATTTCTCTACCAATAAGATTTCCAAGTTTTATGATAAATAATCAAGGACATGAGTGGTGACCATTTAATTTGTCTTGGTGTCAATTCTATTTTAGAAACTGCTTATGTTACAATGTTTCTTTTTCCCCAATCTGTTTTTCTCTCTCTCTCTCTCACACACACACACACAATATCCTATGTCTATCTGAAAATGGCTGACCTTACATGTCTCAGACCATAGTTCCATAAGGTCCAATTTACACCAACATGAAAACATACCAAGTTTGATATGCAAAATATTTATCAAAAACACAAATGTAATTCTTCTTCCTCTTCCTCCTTTTTTCCCCTCCTTCCTTTTATGCTTCTTCTTCCTCCTCCTCTTTCTCTTCTGCTTCCTCCTCCTCCTCTTTTTTCTCCTCCTCTTGTCTTTTTGCTATCCCCCCTACTTTATGTTCTTCCCACCAATTATATAAGTTTGTTTGGTAGGTTAGTCATTGCTTTCCTTAATCCCTCTTGTATTCAACACATTCTGTGAGTGTCAAATTTTCCAGGCCCTCTTTCCTCATTATGCACCCTAGAAATGTAAACTGTTACTTTCTGATTCTAAGTATAAACATCCTATTTGTTTCCATGTTTCAAAAACTAAAAAAAAAAATGCATGTAAGAAAATAATAGAAGTAATCAACTGGAAAAAACAAAAAACAACTTTCATTGTCAGTGCATTTAACCAAATGGTTCTCCATACATCACGAATTATACAGAAACAATTTCAGATCAGAAATCAGTTAATAAGCTATGTAAGGCTAAAGACTTATTCATCCATCAAATATATAAATTAAAAAATCTATATATCTCATTTTTTTAAAATTGTTTACACAACCTGTTATTGAAACTGCAGGCTATCATTTTTAATAGAAACAATTGAAAAATTTAATAAACTGATTCATAGATTGCTTTGCAAGTAAGAGAAAAGAAAAGTAAATCTAAACAATTTCTGGGTCTTTCTCCTGTTATCTCAAAATTCAAAAGATTTTTTTTTTTTTTTGTTATTTAGGCCACTTAAATGGCACCACTACAACCTTTACCAGCTTATCTGTTTCCACTCTGAGGAGAACCCCTGCTTTCTCACACATGCATTCCACCCTGACTGATTCAACTAAGAACAGCTGAAAGATCACCTCCCTGTGAGGATCTCTGACAAGAAAGTGTTACACTTTTATTATAAGCAATAACCTCTTAATCATAGAAACCCTGCAAAGGCTGGCTTTCAGACAGTCTGATAGATGTCTCTTTATTCCTTGTTCCATGAAATGCAACTTGTGACTTATCAGGAATTGAACCTGAGACCTTCTCATAATAAATTGTGGGTTAGTTCAATTTAAATAAGACTGTTTGAGTCAATCAGGGTCAGGCTTGGGATTGTAGCAGGCACTACTTAAGACGCATACGAATTTGTTCAGTTTTAAAAAGTCGTTTGCCTGGGGAGGGGCTAACAGTCTGAGCTATTGGATTCATTTTGTGTCAGTAGTAATTTCACAAATTTGGTAGCAAAGTGTAGTTCCGCAAAAAAAAAAAAAAAAAAAAATGGCTTCAAAAATACTTGCTCCATCTGTCTTGAACCCAGAAAAGTATGATTCTTGGAGGAAAGAAATAGGAGATAGCTACAAAACAAAAAGAGTGCCAACGGTATTTTTGTCCTTGACTGCAAAAGCATGTGAGGTTATTCTTGAAATGGATCACAAAGTCTCCAATCAAGAGGATGGTATGACAACCCTCTATACCAAGCTGGATAATTTGTTCAGACTTTTGAAGTTAATTTCAAGGAGTTTGCATCATACATGAGATATAAAATTAGTGTTCAAGGCAACAGAGGTATGGTTCTACAGAAGGATGCTAAGGATACCATGGACCAAACAGGTGAGCAATGATTAGGTTTTGGAGAGGATGCAAACAAAGAGGAAACTTATATTCAACATAAGGAAGAGGCAGTTGAAATTTCTGCGACACTTAATAAGAAAGGAAGGCTTGGAAAATCTGATACTCACAGGGCAGATAGAGGGAACGAGGTAAATTGGAAAGCAATGCATGACATACTTAGCGGGCTTCAGCAAGTGGATGGCAGAAAAGGGTCTGGAAGAAGTAGCAAAAAGATAAAACTTATTGAGAGCTACAAGTGATGGGAGGAAGTGGAGAGCCATGATCACCTATGTCCTGGAGGGACACAGTACATAAAAGAAGACTGCTGATCCAAGCTACACCGTTAATCAAACTATAAATCCATTTACTGTAGTCAAAAAGTACAACTGTATTTAAAATTAAACATGATTCTGATAAAGCTGATGTTTTACTTAACTGTATCCATTAATAATGCATGTAATATTCGTATGTATTAGTATCGTATTATAAAATACAAACACAGCGAATATGCATCTTTTCCATTGTTTAGAAGATGTTTAACAGTTTCTTGTTTGGCTGCACATGTTTACATGAGTATGGTGCTACTAGCGATACTTTTATCATTCTCTTTTACTTTTTAACTTATTTAACTAAAATATGGGATAAAGCGATAGAGGCAAAGAGGTTAGTCTATTGTAATTTGGTCTCTCAAAAAAGGAACTTGTATGGTACATGAGATACATGATAAAATCATTTTTGACTTATTTAAGTAGAAGATGATATGAAGTGATAGAGGCAAAGAGGTTAGTCTATTGTAATTTGGTCTCTCAAAAAAGGAACTTGTATGGTACATGAGATACATCATAAAATCATTTTTGACTTATTTAAGTAGAAGATGATATGAAGTGATAGAGGCAAAGAGGTTAGTCTATTGTAATTTGGTCTCTCAAAAAAGGAACTTGTATGGTACATGAGATACATGATAAAATCATTTTTGACTTATTTAAGTAGAAGATGATATGAAGTGATAGAGGCAAAGAGGTTAGTCTATTGTAATTTGGTCTCTCAAAAAAGGAACTTGTATGCTACACAAGATACATTATGAAATCATTTTTTTATAAGTGAAAATTTGGGGGTTGAATGATAGGCATGATTGCGTGTTACAAGAGTATGTATGCTCATTGTTTGTCCTTAAGAACAGAAACCTGGCTTTAGCAGTAAACCAAAAATTAATCGCAACAGTTCTGATTGATTGTGCATGCTAATCTTCTATTGGTTTTATAATGATTTTTTTTACATCTCCATAAAAAGAACAATTTTCTTTTTTTAAATTTGTAGAAAGAATTAACTCCTTATCTTCTTAGTCACATTGAAGCACAAACTACCTTTATTGATGACTCATAGCTCAAACACTCTTATTTCGTTTGGGTTTGGTTTGTTTTACAGCATATCAACACCTCAATGGGTTGTTTAATGCTGACAGTTTTTATTGCTGGTAATGTTTTTCTTCAAAAATCTATTTCTGGGAATATTTTTCCTTGAAGAAATCTTTAACTGGGAATATTTTTTTCCAAAGAATGTATAGCTGTTTGTATTGCTGGTACTTTTTTTTAAAAGTATTGTTGATAATTTTTCCTTCAAAAATTATTGCTGGTAATAATTTTTTTTATTATAAAGTATTTCTGGTATTAAAACCTATTTTTACACAAGTTTGGGTGTTAACTATTTGCCCATAGCTGGGACCCCAACAGGTGATACCACCCCGGGTCAGGGTGGATCTGGGAACACCAGCAATTAAGAGGTGGTTCCATGCTCCTCAAAACCTCCTGATCTTGCTGTTGGACGTAGTTTATTGTCATACCCAGGACGACACTCTTATTTGAATCACTACACAAATGGTAATGATCTTACTAGCTGTTTCCTTATGAACATTCAGAATTAATTTACTGTTAACAGTCGGGGCTGCTAATGGTTGGAATTTATAAAATCTTTCTCTTAAAATAATTTTTCAGAAAAATAGATTTCTCAAATCCAGTAGCTGTTATTGCTCTTTCCAGTATTGCTATCAGCTCCCTTCCTTGCTTTTTACTTGAAATGTCAGGATCTTGATTATGTCATTATTTTCTCTTTGAGCTACATGTTCTATCCATTTTAGTTGTTACTGCTGTTGAAATTTCTCAAGTGTTATGGTTTCTGTTATTTGGTACAGTTCTTTGTTTGTAATTCTATAATTCCAGTCTGTGAGGATCAAAGAAAGAGGATCCCCGCTGAGAACTACACACTTCACTCAGCTGCCTCTTTATTCAAACATTTTGAATAGAGAATGAACTCCTTAGCCTGTTAATCACTTTCAAACAGTACCTACCTGTAGCAAAGAAAATTGTGACTTGTCAAACCAAATGACAGCATGTCACGTGTATCCTATGTCAGAAAAGAAAGAAAGAGCGCACGTGACTTTTGTTTATATATGAGAACGTCATGTAAATTTTTGGTCACACTTCAAACAATCACTGACTTCTTGGCCTAGATATAAACATGTTGCATGTGGAATTGGCTCTACAATCATTACACGCTGTGAATGAGTATTTCTTGAGATGTGCAACTGCTGGATTGAATTTTATCGCCTCATAAAATTCTACTACACTACCATTACTGATAAATGGAACCACTGTAGTATCTTATTTCATTCATTCTAGTAAATAATTCCTAATTCAAAACAATACATACCTAAATGCAGAAAAACAGTCCAATCAAATGAAAATAAATTATTAAGTGTTTAAATTTTGTCTTTAGAAATTTTGTGACTTTGAAGATTACAAATAAAAACTTAAATGAGTAATGATGTTTTATTCCATAATGAAGTTTATAAATTGTTTGAAATCAAAATATTTATCACAATTTTTTTTTGTCTGAATTTCTGAGATGAGGATTTATCATTACTATTATTATTATTATTATTATTATGTTCGTTTCTTGGAATATACAGCCTATCATCATTGCTGTTTCAATTCAGAGCCTTATGCATATACATTAACTTCTAAGTGTTCTTCTATCCATCTCTTCTAGTTCCAATGTAAGAATGCTGCAGAATAGCATAGCAGAGAGATTGTCCAAGTATTAATTCCTTTGATGATATTTCCACCATTTAGTTTTGTTTCAAGAATTTTCCTTATATGTCTGAAATAATCTCTTAACTTTTTCTTTCATTTTCGTATGCTTCATTTCATTGGCCTGTAGAATGCCAACACACACACACACACACACACACACACATATATATATATATATATATATATATATATATATATATATATATTAAGCCTTTCAATTCCTTGAGGAACATAGGGCCACAACAATACCTTTCCAACGGATGTGGTTCTGGGCAATCCTCTTCAGCTTGGTCCATGTCATGCCGGCTGCCTTCACCTCTGTGTCAACACTTCTGTACAAAATTTGTTTTGGTCAGCCCACTTTTCACTTCCCTTGTGGATTCCAGTCAAAGACCTGCCTGGTGACACTAGAAGTAGGCTTGTGGAGTGTGTGATCAATCCATTTCTATTTCCATTGCTTGATGTCAATCTTGACTGGGGCTTGTCTAGTCCTGTCCCACACTTGGTTGCTGGGGACAACCTCTGGCCACCTGATATTGAGGATTCTCTTTAATTATTGTTATTTTATCTACTTGCTATTGAAACTTTATCAAGAACCCTTTGCATGGCGCTGGTGTTTACAGGTCTGAGAATAATAATAAATAAATATCAGATGTCTAAATTCTTTTTTTTTTGCATAACAAAATGATAATAAAAATAAGTATAGACAAGCATAATATTATCTGTGTGCAAAACTTTCTAGTCAAAAACTGATTTCCTACTGTGTTGTCTGTCTATGCTCATTAGCCTGGGAAGGCAGTGTGTCTGGAAGAAGGAAAACTCTGATTTTGAGCCTCAGCTACCTTACAGTCATAGCCAAACACAGAAAAGACTATGGAAGTAAATACAAACAGAAAATCCAGAGTGGCACCCCGAAGACAATTGTCTGTTAACACAGAGAAACCCTTGCATCAACCAAGCCGACCCCAAATGTAATGCCCTGTATTCCTTTGGATCTTTTATTGGTTATAACCAAGAGAGGGACCATATGGTCTGAGTAGCACACTGCCTCGAGATGCCATCGTCCAGGCCTGTGCCAGTCACTCCACTCTCACCACCAATGGACTGAATTTTGTGAAAACCCGATGCCTACTCTTTACCTACCATCATAAAACTAACTTCAATAGCGTATTATCTAATATAAAAAATGTTTTTTTAAATGTTGTGACTCAATGAATCAATGTTATCTTTTCTTTCTGATAAATAAGCACACAGTGACACCTGGAGACAATAACATTCTGTTAGGCCAGAGAAAGTTAAAGATAATGAGAATGAACCTGTAATATTAGAAGAATTAAGAGATAAAACTACTAATAGACATAATGATAAAAGGAAATTTAAGACTGTGTCAGGGAGTGCTTTGACTTATTGGTGAAATAAGTTCATATATTAGCCTCCTGACTTACCACCCTGCACACATATTTTAGCTGGAGATGTTAAAGCAAGAGTAAAGAGTGTAGACTAAAATATAAGCACAAGTGGACAGAAAACACAAGACTATAATGTTAACGTAAAATGTTTTTTGGCCCAGTGGATAAAAGCATTGGTTGAAGTGACTTGATCCAACCAAAGAGTTGTGAGTTCAATATCTGGTGACTTGAAGAGTTGAATTACTAAAGGGAGATAACTGAAACTGAGATATGCAGAAAAGGCATGACATGTAAAAATAGAAAAAATCTACCCCCATTGACTAAATAAAGGGTTTGGTTCAAAATTCCAATGTATATCACCTGAAGTGACTTGATCCAAAGAGTTGTGAGTTCAATATCTGGTGACTTGAAGAGTTGAATTACTAAAGGGAGATAACTGAAACTGAGATATGCAGAAAAGGCATGACATGTAAAAATAGAAAAAATCTACCCCCATTGACTAAATAAAGGGTTTGGTTCAAAATTCCAATGTATATCACCTGAAGTGACTTGATCCAAAGAGTTGTGAGTTCAATATCTGGTGACTTGAAGAGTTGAATTACTAAAGGGAGATAACTGAAACTGAGATATGCAGAAAAGGCATGACATGTAAAAATAGAAAAAATCTACCCCCATTGACTAAATAAAGGGTTTGGTTCAAAATTCCAATGTATATCACCTGAAGTGACTTGATCCAAAGAGTTGTGAGTTCAATATCTGGTGACTTGAAGAGTTGAATTACTAAAGGGAGATAACTGAAACTGAGATATGCAGAAAAGGCATGACATGTAAAAATAGAAAAAATCTACCCCCATTGACTAAATAAAGGGTTTGGTTCAAATTTCCAATGTATATCACCTGAAGTGACTTGATCCAAAGAGTTGTGAGTTCAATATCTGGTGACTTGAATAGTTGAATTACTAAAGGGAGATAACTGAAACTGAGATATGCAGAAAAGGCATGACATGTAAAAATAGAAAAAATCTACCCCCATTGACTAAATAAAGGGTTTGGTTCAAAATTCCAATGTATATCACCTGAAGTGACTTGATCCAAAGAGTTGTGAGTTCAATATCTGGTGACTTGAAGAGTTGAATTACTAAAGGGAGATAACTGAAACTGAGATATGCAGAAAAGGCATGACATGTAAAAATAGAAAAAATCTACCCCCATTGACTAAATAAAGGGTTTGGTTCGAAATTCCAATGTATATCACCTGAAGATTGAACAGACAAAACATCATGAATATGACAACAATGATGAGAACAATAGTCCGAACAATGTAAATAGTATAAATACTTCATATAGTTATATATAACAAATTAATGCACCAAATCATTAGTCCATCATTTAATATGCTGCAACCTCATACTAAGAGGCCTCAATTCTTTTTATTGTTTGACCGATATCATTTTCTATAGCTCCTCGTACATATGATTTATTGCTAAAGATGCTGGAAAAATGGTTGCTATTTCCATGGAAAGTGCTCAGATGAACTACATTCCTTAATGTGAGCAGTTCTAACCTTCACAGATAAGACCCACCACGCCCAGCACATTGTAGCAAACCACCTTCATTCTCTTTGGGAAGATGTTAGTTCCATCCACTCAGCAGCCTCCCGTGAACTACTACTACTACCAATTCCGAAGATGATGCTTTCCCAATCACTACCCTCTTAAAGTCTAGGATTAACCATAATCTTCCCCATATATCCACATAACTTGTCTTTCTTATTTTGTAACCCTCTACTTTGAGTGTCTCCTGGGCTTTTACTGGGTGGGCATCAGTGTAAAAACAAAAATAAACAACCATTTGCAGCTTATTTAAAGCCAGAAAATATTTTTAGATTGTAAAAAATATATTTTTTTTTAAAAGATAATAACAGTTTAGTGATACGAGTCTTACTAATTAAACCATAGCTAGAGGGAGAAGAGGTGGATTCATACCTAATAAGAATTTGATAAACAAACAAAAAATTATAATGTGGATATAAAGAGGGGTATCAATTCTACATTACAATCAATATATAAGTTAATCCCTCACTTTGTGTCCATGTTAGTTTCTATACATTTCTATTCCAGAGAATGTAAATAAATCTAAAAGACATGCCTGTGTAGCTAATCAGTATTTCATTGATTGATTTGGGTTTTATGGCTTATCAACAAAAAAGGAATTGTGTGGATATAAAGTGGGGGATCAATTTTACATTAGAATTACTATATAAACTAATCCCTCACTTTGTGGTCACGGCAGCTTCTATACATTTCTATACCAGAGAATGTAAATAAATCTAAAAGACATGCCTGTGTAGCTAATCAGTATTTCATTGATTGATTTGTTTTCTATGGCTTATCAACTCTTTACAGGTTATTTAAAGCCAGAAAGTATTTTTAGAACTATATTTTTTGGAAATAATTAGGGTTTAGTTATAAAAATCATACTAATTAACCTATAGCTGGGTGGAAGAAAAGGTGCATTTCCAAGGATATTTGTGTGTAAGTGAATCTAATGAACCTAATTGGAATTGAAACTCAGACCTCCTCTAGCAATTCTGAACTATTATCCCTTAAAACGACCTGCACATCCAAGTATTCCCAAGCGGTCACCCATTTAGGTTCTGACCAAGCTTGATGTTGCTTAACTTCAGTGATTCTACAGGAACCAGTCTTTCAACATGATGTTGCTGTAAGCGTAAGAGGCCTCAAGTTGGCTGTTCTACCGCTGACCTTTTATACTGAGATGTATTTGCAATATTTGTTATTAAACAAATGCAGCTGACTGGAACATTTCCTTAATTACTTAACACCATAAATATGCTGTCTGTGTTTAATATCTCTATAAATGTATTAATTTCAATGATTACCTTTTCTGTCACCAAAATAGTAACTATACTTTTCCTGTTTGGCTTTGACAAATATTCTTAAAAGAGGGAATATTTGGGCACAAGTCAATAGCCACATCTCTTATTATAATTCAGGGATGAGAATAGTAAAAAAGAAAAAAAAATTCTACTTAATTTTGTTTGCGGTTCATAAAGACCTGCCTGACTTTTCTGCAGTGGTCGAACCTTTACGAGAAGCAGCACATATGAAGCTGTACTTTGAGGATGAAGAAAGCAAATCTGATCATTGTCTAAGGTTGCAACTTTCTTCTAAATCCCTTTTTTCCAATAAATCTCTTCAGACTGTATTTTCGCATTTCAGTCAAAGTAATTTATATGAATTGTGAAAAATGGTGAACTAAATCTAAGTAATCTAACAGGAAATATAGATGAAAAGCAATTGAGGTAAAATGAAGCTTCTTTGAAAAAGCAATATAAAGTCAAAACAGTTTTTAAAGATTCAGTAATTAAAATGGTAAGTTAAGAAAATTAGCCAAATCCCTGTCTTACAAACATTTCTCTTAAAAATAATTTTAAAATAATTCAGCAGACAATGTTATTTTATTTATGGTAATTGGATTTTTGGTTATTGCCTTACTCCGTTTTCATTATTCGATAATGTGCCCCTGAAAAATGTTATTTTTATTGTGGTCACCATCGATTCTTAGTCTTTTGGCTGAGATCAAAGTGTAGTATCTGTTCTCAGATCGCTCTCTTAATGATCACCTTTTGGCTGAGACTCGATCACTGATACATGCCTGGCACAGGGATTCATCCCTGCGCTGGTAGTATCGCGGCTACGTCTAGCTTTGACCAGCTCTGACCAGCTAGGACCAGCAAAGTCCAGCGGCCCGGGTGGAAACACTCGAGTCAAACCCCTCCCTCCCCACGTTAAAAACCGACCTTGTGTCACAACCTGACTCAGTGGTGGTGGTGGTGGTAAAGTAGATACCAAGTGTAGTATCTGTTCTTATCGGCTTAATCTGATTCTCTCTTTCCACTTCTATCTTTCTTTCAATCTAAGTAGTGTCTTTTTCCCTCTTTCCACGCAATCAAAATTGAATGGTCCATTATTTATGAAGTATTGGCAGGAGATATTAAACACTTTCATCTTCCTTTCTTGCCAATTCTCTATCTTAGAAACATTTCTCTTAATAATAATTTAAAATTATACTGAAGAGGTGCCCAGCCCTGGGGAACAGCTGCCCTAGGCCGTGCCCTCCCATTACACAAGAGGGAGGGATCGGTGCTTGCATCGAGGCCTGTGCAACCGATGGTTGCAGGGGTTGTGGGCAATTTTTGTCCCTTGCCCACGTGTACACGCTCGGGTCCCCATTTTAAAAAGACCTTGTGTCACATCTTGTCCTTGTGGGGGAATGAGTGACGTGTGCCTTCTCTGACTAACATTTTCGGCTGACATGAAGTAGAAAAATTATATAGACTTCATTACTAGGTCTGTTGCTAAGAAAGTTTTGTTACCTGTGCCATTCTAGACAATTTTTTCTCCTGAATCCATCTTGCATATTTATAAATCTACCATTGATCCATGCTTAGAATATTGTTGTCACATGTAGTACTTCTGCTATATATTTAAAGATTTTTGATAAAATCCAAAGAAGAATCAGGAATATTATTGGTCCTGACCTGGTATCTTGGCTTCAGTCACTTTCACACTGCCCTAATTTCTATTATGCCTTTTTCTATAAATTTCTATCTGTGTCTTTTCTATAAATACTTTTATTGACAATGGTTGGATGAACTCTTTGCTATGATAACTAGACTTTATTAATTTAAGCGCAGTACTAGATTGGCTGTAAGGTCTCATCAGTTTACAGTTCAATTGACTAGATGTAACCATGCTAACAGTTTCTTTTTTCACACTTTTCACTTGTGGAATTCTTTTCCGGCTCCATGCTTTCCAGCCAATTTTGATCTTCAAAAATTTAAATCCTTTTTCTTGATTACTCTTCTATTTTTTTTCACTCCTTAATAATGTTTCTGTTTTTTCTTACTCTTTCACACTCAGTAACCTTTGTGTCTTAGTGACTTTACTTTACTTTATGGTGCGATATGATTAATAAAAAAAAATTGCCACTAGTTCAAGATATTTTGAAAACACCAAGTCGCAGCTCTAAAATCAGATCTAAAGAGAAAATTCAGCCAGAAATAAAATTAACATTTTAGCTCTCCTGCAAGAATCTATGCTCACCACCAACTTCTCCCTCCTCTACTGTTTATCCAGTTGGCTCAAACTCAAAAGAGATCACCAAACAGCAACATGGCACTTTCTCTCTCCATCAACTTGTCACATTTTCTTTTTCATCGTTTTATGAATAGTATAAAAGTAAACTTTGAGTTAGTATTTCTAATTCATGTAAACTTTTTCACTAACAAAAACATGTAATTTCTGTAGACATTTTAAATAAGATGTTAGGATATAAAAATCATATCCTTATAGATCTACATGCACACACCTTGACATATAAACCTTTTTATTTTATTGCGTATCTAAAACTTCTGTATTTTATATTGATTTCACTTATTCTACTTTGTTTACAATCATGTCTAGCTATCCAGTCACTACAGGTTGCATTAGATGTGAAAACAAAAATATATATTTAAGACATGATAGCCAATAAAAAGGGGTGGATTTTGAATTACATATAGAAACTAACTATATTCAAGTCTTTTTTTTTTACCTCCAGAAATAGGAGATTATACTTAAATAAATACAATACTATCTAATCTAAATATATAAATGTTATCTCAATTAATTAATTAATTGGTTGTTATCTTAACACCCACTGCATTTTGTTTCATTTCATCCTTTCATATTGTAACATTAATAAAGTATATTTTTTGAAAACCTTCTTATCATTAAAGACTTTTTCTTACCTGACCTCATATTCTGGATATACTTTTAAAAAGAATTTTGTGAGCATTAATATATTTTCCATAATTAGAATAAACAAGGATTTAAAAATTATAAAAAAAATTCAATGGTAAGCAAATTTGGGAAGTTAAATAGAAAGATTGAAAAGCCAGCCTCTCACCACTGTCACATGACCTAAAGATGTTTAAATTAGCTTACCAAACATTGATATTTAAGTAATTTTGCAGTGACATAGCTTACATTTTCTGCATGGGAAATTTTTTTAAAGATCTTTAACCATTGCTTTGTAGAATCAATTCCCAAGTGGATGCTTCCCCGGTCATACAATCTTAACCTGTTCAAGACTAGGGTTAACCATTATCGTTCCTACATATCTGCATAAACTAGTGGTTCCCTTTTTTTTTTTTTCCTCTGGGCTGCATTTTTTAAATTAAAATTTGCTCATGCCTCACTAAGTTTTATGTGACAAAAAAAGTACATTTAAAATTAAAAAAAACAGAGAGAGGGTTAAAGGGATATAAACGTGGATTTGAAGTCAGAACATTATCGTTGATGACTCTCTCCTCCAATTTGCAGACCCTAGTTACTATATTCTTAATACTTGATATAACGCAACAATATCACAATGATAAAATTGGTCAATAATTATTTATAACTATTTATACTGAGACTCGTGTATGCAATTACAAGAAATCCATAACAATATTTTAAATTTTGA
Source organism: Acanthosepion esculentum (assembly GCA_964036315.1). NCBI lineage: Eukaryota > Metazoa > Mollusca > Cephalopoda > Sepiida > Sepiidae > Acanthosepion > Acanthosepion esculentum. The sequence continues at coordinate 89,476,433 of OZ038501.1, forward strand.
AATCATACTTATTTTTGGCATAGGAATTTTTTGAAACTGTAAATCTTTGATTGTCTTTCAATCATTTTGCCTTACCTCTTATCCTCTTCCGCCTCACCTATGAGTCACACCGCATCATTTGGGAACCACTGATATAATCTGTGCCTCTGATTCTGTAACCTATCTTTAGTGGCTCTTAGGCCTTATATAGAGTGAAAACCATTGCAAAAAAAAAATATATCAAAATTCTACTTTTTAAATCATTAAAGTAGAAATAGCTCAAGAAATTTAAGACAAAATAAAATGACTGTATTAGCAACATGATTGCTTCTGTTTTCCTTATGGAATATTCTGTTACTGGCATCAATGTCTGCTGTTATAGTAAGATTGGAAATTTTTTTTGTGAGAAGAGAAGCTTAGGTTGACAGACCAATATAAAGTTACGTTGTGTTTTAATATTGTAGAAGAGATCATTTACTGTGATTAAAATTTGTTGGTTCCTTTTCCTTATTTTGAAAAGATGTATCACATTTCAATTAGTGATGTTTTCTTCAGCAAATTTTAGTTTCTCGTTTTATTGTATATTATCACGTGTAAATATTCTAGAAAAAGGTTCTTTCCATTTGAATCATTTTAGATGCCAAAGTTAGTTTTATTTTTTGGCTTACTGTCATGGGTCTTATTTTTTAGTAATTGTATTTTATTTGATTTTTTTTATTTTAAAAACTCTTTTACTTTGTGTAATATTTCATGTTCTTTTATTGTATATTATCACTTACAAATTTTCTGGAAAGGGTTTCTTTCCATTGGAACCACTTCAAATGCCAAGGTTTTTCTTTATGGTTTACTGTTATGGATTTTATTTTATTTATTTTGTGATCCAGATTTGGAAATTGTTTTGTTTTTTTTTTTCATTTCATTTTTGTCTTTTTCTTTTTTTTTCTTTTTTTTCTTATAATTTTTGTTTTTATTCTGGCTTCAGTTTTATCAAAATTTTTGTTATTTAAGCAATTGTATTTATTGTAACTTTTTCTTGCTTTTCTTTTCTCATTTTTTTTTGTTATTGCTATTTTTTCAATTTATTTGCTTTAGAACATTAATCCTGTGTATATTTTCAGAATATTGGATGCCTCTTGTTGTGTCTGTTAGCTTTTTATTTTATGCCTTGCTTTTAACCCAAATGTTAAAATTTCATTATATTTAAAGTTTGTTTTATATACAATCGGCATTTGGACTCTACACATTACAGTTGACATTTTATTTTTAACATTATCTTCACTTGGAAAAGATTTGTTTTTGTGACATTTTATATTTTATGCCATATATTTGCTGATATCAATTTCTCTCTATAAAACATTAAGTAAGTATTTGCATTGTAAATTTTCTTTTGTACTTTTATTTTAATTGTAATCTTTGAAATATTCTTGACTTGTCATGGTTATGAAATGAGATTTTCTTCTTTCCATTATAAATCAGAATACAGTGGGCCCCTCCCAACATATCCACAGTTCCATTAAGCTAAACCTCAGAAATAAAAAGTTCTTAAGTTCTACGCAATAATGGCCCCCAAAGAATATAAGTCATGGTGCTGGAAATTCAGGAATGCCAAAGAGAAACCTTAAAGTTCTTCTTTAATTGAAAAAGTGAAAGTTCTTAATAAGAAAAGAAAAGAAAAAATTGTATACTTAACGTAGGATACTAAAATAAAAAGAACTCACTCAGTTACATAACTTTTATTAATGTGTATTTAATTTTTATGCAAACTAGTATTCCCAAAATAAACTAATTAAAATACTAGTTTGCATAAAAAAGAATAAATCATCATTTTCTCACTTTTGTTTACTAGACATTGAATTGTATCACATCATGACCTCCATAACTTGACTAGCTTTTCAGTTAACCTGATAAATATTCATGAGCACTGAAATATCTGAAATTTTTTGAAAAACAGATAACATTTTTGCTCTTGTACATAAATACTTGTTACAAAATAAAATCCTGCATTTGCCTTGATAAAGTCCCTCAAAGGATGAAACATGTTGGCTCAGATAAGTTTTCCTTTCATACACATACACATACACATACACATACACACACACACACACACACACACACACATATATATATATATATATATATATATATATATATAACAGCTTTATTTTTAATCCAACATTTTTATTACTTCTGATGTTATCATAGTGAACACTTTTTTATTTAATATACACTATTTAATAAATAAAAATGGGACATCTGTTTCAAATAAAAAATGTCCATTATAATAACTATGAAGTAATATATATATATATATATATCATAATGAGAAGCCACGTATACTTTCTTGATATGTATATAATATGGATAAAACAACTGAAAAGTTGAAAATTAAAAGAAAAAAAAATTGAATGTTTTTTTGTGAAAGTATTTATATGTTTATATATATATATATATATATATATATATATATATATATATATATATATATATATATATATATTTGATATTTCAGATCGCCTCGATCTTTCCTCAGAAATTAATTAAATAACTGTATTCAGAAGTTTATTTACAAGTAGCGTCCGTCGCGAGACGCGGACGTCACGTGATGTGGAATGCAACTGTGTTTGAATATTTCTAACGTAAATCTAACGATAATATTTTAGATGTTTAAAAAGGTTTTTTAACTATATCTAAAGAAATTTTTTTAACTATTGAAATATTTTTACAGATTTAAAATACCCAAGTCTTTGTTTAACCCTAGTTAATATGTGTCTAATTTTAAAATCCAGTATTTATCTTTTTTTCTGCGTGTGTTTGCGGAACTAAAATCGGAATCTATCAATAAACATTTACAGTTGTCTAATGAGTGTCTTGATTGATTAAAGTGTTTGAGGCGATCTGAAATATCAAATATATATATATAAAAACATATAAATAAATACTTACACAAAAAACATTCAATTTTTTTTCTTTTAATTTGCAACTTTTCAGTTGTTTTATCCATATTATATATATATATATATATATATATATATATATGTGTGTGTGTGTCTGTGTGTAATTTGGCAGCAACTTTTCTTTTAAACATGTAGTATTGAATGAAAAAAGACAACATAGTCTTGCATATTTTCTTTTGAATTTTCTCATATTCGCTAATGAGACTTTTTATTTGAAAATGATTTCGAAATAAGTATTGTCCGTACGATGAACTAGCGCTTTCGAACATCATTGTTCATCTTCAGGGTCAATATTTTTAGTCAAAATTTTTTTTAAACAAACATTTGCCAATTATATTGTAGCGTAATCATGTTGCTACTTTTTTACAAACTAAATTAACGTTAAAATCCTTTTAAATTCAAAAGACGCGATGATGTTATCACGTGCATGGTGAAGATTTTTATCATGTGACAGCGTGAAAAAGATTTTTATTACACAAGCCAAAAGATCGAAGAATACGTTATAAAATTTAAATATATTATAAACATTGTTATCTGTTATTCTGTTACCAGAAATATTGTAATCTATACGATTAATAAGAGGTCTTTTGCTTACAATATTTCTGGTAACATATTAAAATGTTTATAATATATTTATATTTTATAACATATTCTTAGCTTAGATGAGGCACAAGGCCGAATGTAGGATCGAACTCACTACTCAGTCATAATTGTTCTAGCGAGACAAGCTTGCCAACCATTACGCCACCTCACGGTGCCCTTTGATTTGTTATTACATTTACTATTAGGTATCTGATGCAGGTTTTGGAACATGTGCCCTGTGGATAAGGGAGGGGTTACTGTAATCTCTATTTTTGTGATGAAGCTCCATCACATGAACAGGTGAAGAAATTTTCTTTAAATGTTTGTTGATCTGACTGAATTTTTCTGCACTTGTCCATCTGGTTACAATCTAGTTAACCAATCAGAATGAAGAATTGCTTCTTTACTTGTCTTCCAGTTTTGGACTTTGATTTCCTTTGGACAGCAGAAGGTATATCACATGTTTTAGAGGTTATCCTCCATCATTTATACTGACTCTCTTTCTCCTTCCCTTCTGAACTCATGTCCCCTGTAGCTTGCCATCATCCCTCGTTATGTCACCTTGAATTCTAATATATTAGTCATAGAATTATCCCCCTACCCATCCGTCTTGCTGCTTTAACAGCTACAATTAATGGTTAAAAAAGATTCAATCATTTTTGTTTCAAATTCTGGAATGATTCATTTAATTCATTTCCCAGAAGTTAAATAAAAGATGGAAATATATTGTATATACTGACAAAAAGATTATGATGAGAAACAAAATTATTGAAATTCTGTTTAAGTTGAGATTTTAAAGACTAAATTTTTAGTAAAAGAAAAAAATATTACAGTTGGCGATAATAGGGACCTACATATATATTGCTTTAGACATGAAATTATTGATTACTATGGCCATATAAAAAATATATTAATTACTGATGGAAGTAGCTGACACTCACTAATTTATCATAGACTATTGTTCCATACATTATACACCCACAAACTATTTGGCACAGTTTGAGTTTTTATATACTTAACCTTTCAAGGATGAAAGCTTATTAGATCCAGACCCTTCTCACACTTTGGAGAAACTCGTCATGATTGAGATATGAACCCCCTTTATTCTCTCCTTATCAAAGGGTAAATAGTGGGTCCTATAGCTTTAGGTGGCAACCAGTGTAGGACACAACTACTCTAAATTTAAAACCTGAGTGGTTACTGACTGAACTGGCTTCCTCAACAGACACTGGTCTTGTGAGCAGGATAAGTGGAACCCCATCCATCCCAACTATTGGTTAAATAGCCTCACCAACCAACAATTGGCCAAGCATGGTGAGTATAGCTACACTCCCTGAAGACATGATCAATCAGGGGGGCGGGGTTCCTTCAACAAGAATGAGTTGGTCCTGGATTTGGAATGAATATTCTGAAATCATTTTTTTTTAAATTAAAAAAACAAAAAAAAACAAATATCTGCCAGGTAAATGATGTATTGTGGACCCCCTGTGCAGTGTAGTGCCACAGTCTCACCATGGCAAGTGTTTCTGCTGTGGGGTCTGTAGTAAGGTTTTTTTATGTGATGGAGTTTCTTGTTCCATATCAAACTGGTTTTGAAATTGTTTGGGTTGCTCTTCTCCTAGATTGGTTGCCAACCAAAGCTAGTGTCCTCTCTACCCTCCTATTAGCCCATACCTGGGGGTGGATTCATGCCATTCAAAAGGGCATTTGTGTGTAAGTGAACACAACAGCCTCTACTGGAATTTGAACTCAGCATGCTGATTCTATTTTCCATGCTGATAACTGTGAAACTATATGCATATCCCAGATGATGTACAATATGAGAGGGGGGAAAAAAGGGTTTTTACTAATATTTTTTCACAATTTCTGTCATTTTTCTTTTGTTTTTTAACTAATTGTTGATAAAAATATTTTCAACAAAGCTACATTTATTAATCTGAAAAAGTTTCCAAATGTTGCACTAAAAGAGGCTTACAGCAAGATCATATTGAAATACCTGTTCTAGTACAATCACTGAAGTTAAGCAATGTCAAGCCTCATCAATACCTAGATGGGTGACCACTTGGGAATACCAGATTCTGTAAGCTTGGATGTGCAGGTAGAGCCAAATTCCAATTCCAGTTGGATTCATTATATCCACTTCTTTGCAAATACTCTTGGGAATGTATGAATTCACCTCTTATCCCCCCAGCTATGGGTTAATTAGTAAGACTTGTATCACTAAACCATTATTATATCCAAAAGTAAAATAAAAATTGCATTTAAGATATTTAGATTTTGGCATTAAATAACTGATAGCTTTTTTTTGATAAGCTGCCCAACAAAAACAATCATAGACTAAAAAATTTAAAGTGGGAGAAACTAAAAAAAAAAAAGAAGCTTACATTATACAAACTAAAGATAGGAGCTAAATTAAATGGCCCAAACCAAATTGATAAATAAAAGTTATGGTTTGTATCGAAGTCTTCCTACTATTAAGATCAGGTCCTGTAATTTTTCTCTCTCTCTTCTTAATGTTGAGATTCCAGAAAAATTTTAATTATATTTCACTAAGTCTATAATTTATAGGTGTTTTTTTTTTAAAATCTAATATCAACATTAAAACGTTATTTCTCTTACTTATATCCATCAGATAAGTTTAAGGTAAAACTTAACCTTGGCAGTGTAGTTATATCCTTCTATGGTAACATCTAAAACAATCTTGACTGAAATTGAGAACCAGGCTACTGCAATTTCAAATATATAGAACTAATATATATAAAACAGTATATTTTGAGGGGATTCTATATACAGTAAAAGGGGAAGTAATATTTATAAGTGTGCTAAATGTTATTAGGTTGGTGCAAAAATAATGTCGTTATTTACATAAGTAACATATGTGAGAAAACGACATTATTTTTGCACCAACCTAATAACAATGTTTATAGGTCATCAATGTTTGATTAACAAATTAGAGCTTTGACATGGTCATAAGTTGAGTATCATTTTTGTGTAACAATCTAATTATAAACTGATCCCCTATTTTATATCCATAGTAGGTTTTATATATATTTCTACAGTCCAGAGTGATGTGATTTATAAATTAAGATCAGTTTTATCTTCTAACCAATCTTAAAAAAAAACGAAAAGTACTTGTATTCTATTCTAGGCTGCTCTTGATGCAATAAATTTCCATCTTCTGAAAAGGATGAGGATCATTACAAAATAACTTTGAAAGTCATCAATATTTGATTAACAATCAAGTAAACAACAGGGACACTTAGACTTCTCATCAGAAAGTGACAGTTGAAATTTCTAGCGCATCTAATGAGAAAAGAGGGCTTGGAAAATTTGATACTCCCAAGACAGATTGAAAGCAAGAGAGACAGAAGAAAACAAAGCATAACCTATCTAGCGAGCTTGAGTAAATGGATGGGAGAACAGAGTTTAGGAGAGATAAAAAAAAAAAAAAGACAAAATTTTTTTAAGAGCTACAAAGAACAAGAAATTGTGGAGAGCCATGATCACCAATGTCCTGAAGGGACACGACACATAGAAGAAGCTCTTTGGTGATTTTAGTATTTTGATGTATATTTGTATCATCCTGAGAATATAATAAAAAAAAATTTCAGTAACTTTTTCTCCTATTTTGAGCAAATTCAAACACCATTGTCAAATTTCTTCCGATTCTTCTTTGTTCACAACCTTCATTAGTTCTTCTCTCCTGAAACAAGTTTTGCTTCTTAGCTGATCCACATGATTTAGTCAATTTCCCTATCTTCCATTTTCCATGTTCAGTTTCCCACAGGACTACTTTACTTAACTTGGTCAGCCTATGAACTTTTCAGCCACTCCTTGTATTTCTTCTATTTAATTCTGTTTATCTATTTGGCAAATAATTTTCCATTCGTAAAGTTTTCAGAATGATATACACTACAGTTCAAAAGTTTGAAGCGACCCACTAGAATTAGCATGGGATGAACTTGACAGAAGAGTGAAAAAAAAACTGAAAAAAAAAAACTCATTGAAAAAAAGAGTGGAATCAATTATCAAACTTTTACTTTGAGAAACTTTTGCAACAAATGCCAAAAATTTGTGCTGCAGTAATCAAAGCTAAAGGAGGATATTTTGATGTGAGCAAAATTTAATCATAAAATGCTTTTTTTTTTTTTTTTTTTTTTTTTTGTCGTAATAAAATTTCTAATAAAAAAACAATGTCTCACTTTTTTTAACTATGTACAGTGTAACCCGTATATAAGAGAGTTGCCGGGACCGGAGAAGAAGTATCTTATATCCGGGTTTCTCTTATATCCGGGTTTGGTCTATTATATATACATTAACACAGGCTCTAATTTGGGAACAGAGAAAATATCTCTTATATCCGGGTTACACTGTATAATAATTATCTCTTATTTAAAGTAGAAAATAACTACTTTTTGGGCCAATTTAAAAAATAACCAGGGTGACTTCAAATTTTTGAATGCTAGTGTAGATAAACATTGAGATAGCAAAATTACTTACTACTCTTATTTGCCAGTGAACTCTGATTACTAATAAACATATTTTAAATTACTTTCATCTCCTTTGGACTACAGAAACATAAAATCTAATATGGTAGAAATGGGGGATCGATTTATAACTTTGTTTTAATATAAAACAGATCTCCCCCCAACCTATTTGTATTATATTCCTTTTATCAATGAAACATTAATTATTTCCAAGCATTTTTTTCAGTTATTTTCATTGTCTTTGAAATAAAAAATCTAGTAGGGTAAAAAATATTAAAGATTCAGTTCATAATTCACTTAAAAAAAGTGGGGGTGGCATTTAACACTTTACATTCAAGATACTCTTTCTGTCTGTTAATTGAACAAAATGCATATTCACAAGTTTTTCTGACACCTCTTCAGCCTTTATCTCTAATTATTTACCATATTTTAAACACATAAAGCAACTCCCCACCCACGCCAAAATACAAGCCTTCCAAAATCACCATGTACTTTATATCCTAATGGTTGGGTTACTGGTAGCACATTAACGATGACAATCTCACCGCCTTTTGAGCCAGAATGAAATATATATGATTAGAAATGATTAGAAATCAAAATAATGTTAAAATATAAGAAAAGCTCCTATTTGATACACTCGTCCCCTGATGACCCCAGAATGAAATATATATGATTATAAATGATTAAATTATGATTAGAAATCAAAATAATGTTAAAATATAAGAAAAACTCCTATTTGATACACTCGTCCCCGGATGACCCCAGAATGAAATATATATGATTATAAATGATTAAATTATGATTAGAAATCAAAATAATGTTAAAATATAAGAAAAACTCCTATTTGATACACTCATCCCCAGATGACCCCAGAATGAAATATATATGATTATAAATGATTAAATTATGATTAGAAATCAAAATAATGTTAAAATATAAGAAAAACTCCTCTTTGATACACTAGTCCCCTGATGAGCCCAGAATGAAATATATATGATTATAAATGATTAAATTATGATTAGAAATCAAAATAATGTTAAAATATAAGAAAAACTCCTATTTGATACACTAGTCCTCTGATGACCCCAGAATGAAATATATATGATTATAAATGATTAAATTATGATTAGAAATCAAAATAATGTTAAAATAGAAGAAAAACTCCTATTTGATACACTAGTCCCTTGATGACCCCAGAATGAAATATATATGATTATAAATGATTAAATTATGATTAGAAATCAAAATAATGTTAAAATAGAAGAAAAACTCCTATTTGATACACTAGTCCTCTGATGACCCCAGAATGAAATATATATGATTATAAATGATTAAATTATGATTAGAAATCAAAATAATGTTAAAATAGAAGAAAAACTCCTATTTGATACACTAGTCCCTTGATAACCCCAGAATGAAATATATATGATTAAATTATGATTAGAAATCAAAATAATGTTAAAATATAAGAAAAACTCCTATTTGATACACTAGTCCTCTGATGACCCCAGAATGAAATATATATGATTATAAATGATTAAATTATGATTAGAAATCAAAATAATGTTAAAATAGAAGAAAAACTCCTATTTGATACACTAGTCCCTTGATGACCCCAGAATGAAATATATATGATTATAAATGATTAAATTATGATTAGAAATCAAAATAATGTTAAAATAGAAGAAAAACTCCTATTTGATACACTAGTCCCTTGATGACCCCAGAATGAAATATATATGATTATAAATGATTAAATTATGATTAGAAATCAAAATAATGTTAAAATAGAAGAAAAACTCCTATTTGATACACTAGTCTTCTGATGACCCCAGAATGAAATATATATGATTATAAATGATTAAATTATGATTAGAAATCAAAATAATGTTAAAATAGAAGAAAAACTCCTATTTGATACACTAGTCCCTTGATGACCCCAGAATGAAATATATATGATTATAAATGATTAAATTATGATTAGAAATCAAAATAATGTTAAAATAGAAGAAAAACTCCTATTTGATACACTAGTCCTCTGATGACCCCAGAATGAAATATATATGATTATAAATGATTAAATTATGATTAGAAATCAAAATAATGTTAAAATATAAGAAAAACTCCTCTTTGATACACTAGTCCCCTGATGAGCCCAGAATGAAATATATATGATTATAAATGATTAAATTATGATTAGAAATCAAAATAATGTTAAAATATAAGAAAAACTCCTATTTGATACACTAGTCCTCTGATGAGCCCAGAATGAAATATATATGATTATAAATGATTAAATTATGATTAGAAATCAACATATAGTTCAAATATAAGGAAAACTCCTATTTGATACACTCGTCCCCGGATGACCCCAGAATGAAATATATATGATTATAAATGATTAAATTATGATTAGAAATCAAAATAATGTTAAAATAGAAGAAAAACTCCTATTTGATACACTAGTCCCCTGATGACCCCAGAATGAAATATATATGATTATAAATGATTAAATTATGATTAGAAATCAAAATAATGTTAAAATATAAGAAAAACTCCTATTTGATACACTCGTCCCCTGATGACCCCAGAATGAAATATATATGATTATAAATGATTAAATTATGATTAGAAATCAACATATAGTTCAAATATAAGGAAAACTCCTATTTGATACACTCGTCCCCGGATGACCCCAGAATGAAATATATATGATTATAAATGATTAAATTATGATTAGAAATCAAAATAATGTTAAAATATAAGAAAAACTCCTATTTGATACACTAGTCCCCTGATGACCCCAGAATAAAATATATATGATTATAAATGATTAAATTATGATTAGAAATCAAAATAATGTTAAAATATAAGAAAAACTCCTATTTGATACACTCGTCCCCTGATGACCCCAGAATGAAATATATATGATTATAAATGATTAAATTATGATTAGAAATCAAAATAATGTTAAAATATAAGAAAAACTCCTATTTGATACACTAGTCTCCTGATGACCCCAGAATGAAATATATAAACTAAAATAATGTTAAATTGTTTTTAAAACAATCATATGTAAGTGTTATAATTAGTTATTTTCCAAAATATTTCTTGCCCAAAGCCTGTTATATTCCAGTAAATTTCATCTATTCTTTATGTTCTTAACAATTTTGCTATCTTGTTTGATTTTTTTTTTAATAAATTAAAAAATAAGCTGGTTAAGTGGGAAATAAATTTATCTACATTGTAAATTTGAGATTCAAATACCAAAGTCAATCTATCGAAATTGAAGAAACTTGACACTATTGATTATTTAAATTAATGGATTCAGACAATTTGGGACCCAAATGTTTAAATAATCTTCCTCCCACAATCCACCCCAATACTAATCTACTAGTTGTTACTACTAAATTATTATTTTTCTACCACATGTAGTATAATTAACTGCAAGAGTTCAAAAGTTATATTGAATATTTCATTTTTATTTTTCCTATGATACAGCATCATTCATTATTGCTTGTTGTTTCTTTGGGTTTGCATTTTCATCTCGTATTGCACTTGAAGATGATTAATTTACCAGTAATGTTGGCTCATGAGGAAGATGGGGATATACATCCAAATATGCATTTGGATCAAATGTTCTTTATTTTGTTTAAGTGATTTCTGTGATAAAATTTAAAAAAACAACCTAATCACGAATTTATGCATGTGCTGCATTGTTTTGTTTGCAATCTTTTTGCTATATTAACTTAAATATACAATGGAGGACAGTTAAAAAAAAAATAACAGATGGATTTATATTTTTCTGTTCAAGGTGTGTGTGTATATATATATATATTATTTTTATTATAAGAGATTATAATAAAAACATGTTGAAATCGCTACACAAAAGTATTCATGTTTCAATACTTTGATTGTACTTCTTCAGGTGATGGTAAGTAATTGGTGATTAAATTTCCTTAAAAATTGTTTAATCACCAGTTACTTACCATCGCCTGAAGAAGTACAATCAAAGTATTGAAACATGAATACTTTTGTGTAGCGATTTCAACATGTTTTTATTATAATCTCTTATAATAATAATATATTGCTCGACTTTGTATCGAGCACTTTTTAAAAATAAATGCTATGAACAGCGGAATTTTATTCCATCTGTTCTTTCTCTCATTTGTGTGTGTATGTGTATATATATATATATATATATATATATATATATATATATATATATATAATATGTGTGTGTGCATTTTATCAACCACTGAGTGGGGGTGGAAGAAAGATCAAAAGTCTTGAGTTTGGATTATAAACCTTTATATTTTTGGTCAATGCACTAACCTCTGATGCCTTTCTTTTTATTGCAGACAGTTTGGAAGTTTTGATGTCAGGGTTGTCCAATTGCATGGCTCATCTCCTTAGATATAGCACACTAAATAATTGAATACCTGCTTTACCCTATAACCCACCCACCTCGCCCCTGCCTTATTTCATCACATTCTAACAAGCTCATACTTACCTGCCTCCAGGTGTTATGGCAGTAAATGAACTGACTCAATCTCACCACTCCCCACCCTTGCCTCCGTTACGGAAACATGTCTCTCATTGCTTTTCTGGCGCTAGTCACAGCAACCTTGGATGCAACATGACAACTAACAAAGTCCTTGATTATAGCCAGCCCCTGCCCAAAATTAAGCATTTCTCAACAAAGGATCCTTCTAGGATTGAAATCCATTCTAATCCTCTTGCCAGACCTCTTGGTTCCCAAGCAGCCAATCCTTCTCTTCATAACGTAAAGTCTTCTGTAATGAAAAATGATTGCTCACCTGGTTCTCACAGTGCTTCATTTAAGGCATTGCCTTCTGGTTCTTGTGGAGATGAGTTACCAAAACTTGTATCACACCAAGCACAACAGAAAATTACATTGCAGGATAATTTCACAATACCAGTCAGTTTGGCGATGCTTAATAAAAATGAAGCTCTACATCTTGATGGTGGCACAGAGAATTTTATCAAGGAAATGCAAAGACCTGAGGTGCTGGAACTTGTACGAAAATACAACCCTTACCCAAGCTCCCATCTGAACTACAACAGAGACCCCAGTTTGTGGAAGAATCTCACTGAAGAAGAGCACAATGAGAAAATAATATATAACCAAAGAGTAGAAACACATTGTCAAAGGCTTATGTCTGAAGACAAACTTTCTCCTGCCACAGCATATGCTCTTGGAAACATTATAACTCAGCTTGAACTACAGGCTAAACTTTGTGAAGGGGCTGACTTAGAAGCTGCTGAGATGTCCCCCGACTGTAGGCTACCATTCACTATTAACCCTAAGAATAGTAACATTAACAAGAAAGCAACAAAGGGTGAAACCTTGCCTTTGAAAAATTCTAAACATAAAAGGAGTGAGTCCATTATACTAAATAATAATTCTGCGATACAAAGTTCTAACCAAGTGAAGACTGAGGAAGGTCAGGCAACTTGTTCTGGATCTTCAAAATATGTCAAAGGTCAGTCAAGTAATGAATCTAGTAACATGATGGTTGAAGCATCGGAGTTAGGCGCTCAGTTATGGCGCTCTCAGATGGAGCAAAAATGGTGCCATTCTCATCCTTTGGTGAGCAGTGAACACACGTCACGTTTAGACCCACATGCTTATCAGTCATACGCTGCTGGAATTTTACATTCCTCAAAACGATCAGATAAATTTTTAAGGCTCCAGAAGTGTTTTACAATTCTAAATCGGATTGCTAAGATTGAAAAGCAGTACAACGTAACAAGCTCAGTTTTAAAGAAATCCGGTTGCAGTAATGTGCCACAGAGAGTAAGACAAGTGCTCAAACAACTTTATACAGAATTAGATGAAGCTCAGTCCAAAAATGAATTTTTCTTCTCTTCAAACAAGTCAAAGCACTGGACTCCTGATAAGGATTATGAACTTAAGTTGCAGCAGAAGAGTCTCAAAGACCGTTGTGCAATTTATGACTTGTGCCAAAAGTCTTTAAATGCCAACAGCAAACAGAAACCTGGGATGTTGTATGATATCAAACGTGAACTCTCTTTTGATGAGTTGTTTGCAAAGTACCAGGATCTTGATAGGGAACTCATGAGGGAAAAAATGTCTCATGCTTCAAGCCTCCCTAATTTGGGTCAAGAAACCAGAAAATCAACACCGCCACCTGGTGCCTACCTCCAAATTCAGGAGAAGTGCAGTAAGTTGTCAAAAGTGCGAGCAATTCATGGGACTTACATTGACGACGTGAATAATTTTTATGAAATTCATGTCAAGCAGCATTCACCGAACGGTTCGCTTGATAACCCCCCTTTGCACATACGCTCTGAATCGGCCCCTTATCACAATGCTGAGGGCAAACAGTTTTCGGTTTTGCAGAGGTCAGACTCTTGTAAAGAATCATTTTTTAATTTTCCCTCTGCAGAATGCATGAAAGAGATAGGCTTTGAAAAAGATATGACAGAGGAAGATTCTACACCGTCTTCTAGACCCGTGAAAGTTCCGTTACCACCTTACAAGTTGCTACATACAACAGAAAAGAGCTTAGTACCTCTAGTAGATAAGGATGAAATCAAAGAGGAATTGGTCATTAAATCTGTTCAAAATAAGTCCAAAAGTAACCAAGGATCCTACTTGATGAAGAATCCTCAGAAAAAGTCACTTGAGGATAAAACAGATGGATTCTATAATTCTAATAACAAATGCTCAAGTTTAATCCCTGAATTAAAAGAATCCAGATTTAAAAATGCCTCTTCATCTTCTGATTCATCAGGAACCCTGTCTGAGGCTCTCTATTCCAAAAGTTATAAACCAAGCATATGCCAGCATGTAACCCCACAACCATATCGCCCCCCTGTCACCTTAGTTGATGAGTCTGTTCTAACAAAGCCTGTATTTCAAGTGCGTGATGTGAAGAGCTTCATTACAAAAGACAATGAATTCGTCCAGAGTCCTTATTTTGAAGTGAGCAAAAGTTGTATGCCGTCTTCTGCCTTATCCTCATTAGCACCACACAATCTTGAGTTAACGAGGCCCTTCAACCAGAACATAGGAACAAAAGAATTAACAAATAATTTTCCACCTCTAAGCAGTAAAAATACAATTTCTTTAAATGATATCTCTCATGAATCAGTAGAAAGAGGCCAACTTTCAAAATCATTGTCAATGCCTTATATAGCATTGAACTCGTCAGCTCAAATGGATGTAAACCATAATAATCAAAAGAGACCTGCTAATTATACTTATTCTAAAACAACCGAAAAGAAAGAGCCTGTCTCATCAAAAACAGAAAGTTCAGATATAAATTCAGACTTGTCCAGGTCGTATCATTCTTTTCAGGCACGTAATGATCATGAATGTGAAGGCTATAAACCTCCTAAAGAAATCCTGAATGACATGCTCCACGTTGTTCAGGGCTACAATATTTTAGCTGATGCTGAGTTTTACATAAAGAATGTTGATAAAGAGGTGGCTATTAAGTACCTTGACAATTTGGGTCAAGAATGGAAGAATAGCCAACGAAACAATTTGAGAGGTCAAGATTTGTTGACCTTGGATGCATTTGCTAAATCTAACAAAAATGAAGTCGGGCTGCAGGAACATGCCAAGATCAAGAACACGACTCCCTGCAAGGAAAAGTTTC
This sequence comes from Acanthosepion esculentum, assembly GCA_964036315.1. Taxonomy (NCBI): domain Eukaryota; kingdom Metazoa; phylum Mollusca; class Cephalopoda; order Sepiida; family Sepiidae; genus Acanthosepion; species Acanthosepion esculentum. The sequence continues at coordinate 89,492,087 of OZ038501.1, forward strand.
CCAAGGATAGGGTGCCCCCACCCCCTCCTCTTCCTCCACCTACACCTCCTAAACCCCAAAGTTCTGCTCATCTTCCCCCACTTCCGAAATCTCTCCCCAGCAATCTTGAACATGGCTTTCCTTCTTTACATGATTGCAAGCCGTTAGACTGCTCTACCCCAACCTTACCAACTTCTTCAGCTCTCCCCTGCCCACTCTACCCAGGCACTGTTCAAACCCTGGTTCCAGGACAGGCCCGAAATGTTGAAGGTCTGTCAAATGCTTCTCAAAGGTACATGGTTAGGTCACAAAATGCAGTAGAAGATGGCCTGTGGGAGATGACTTCATGCATGACTACAGCCACACCTAATGGAGTTGAGACTGCTACAAATACCCATCAGCCTCCAGCTAATACAGGTGACTGAAGATCTTCCACCTGATAAATTCTCTTAATAATTTACTTAATAAAATTCAAGAAGTAAGAAAGGGGAAACCAGATGTTAATAATATTAAGTCATATTTGAGTGTCATTGGTTTAATTTTGTGTTATCTGAATTTCTCTTTTTCTCTCTCTTCAGAAAGCATAATCTATCTATCTATCTATATATATATATATATATATATATATATATATATATATATATATATATAGCAATAACTCTAAAAACTAATCTCTAAAGTAGTAATGAAAAAGAAAAAAAATTAGTTTGTTAATTTGGGTGCACAGTAAAAATGACAAGATGGCAGTTAATATGATACTTTCTCGGCAAATCTAGAGAATCTATCACTAAAAAGAAGTCTTGTTTTTTTTTTCATTTTCCATTAGTATATTTAAATAGATTTTTTTTCTTAATATATGATATAAATTATTGGTTTTTATGAACGGGTGACAACTAATTTGAACCTATTAAACAATCCTTAATTCTTATTGAACAAATTCAATATCTGTGTTTAAACTTCATTTTTTTTTTAAAGTAACTGCTTCTAAAAACCTAATTTAATCACCTAAAATAATGATAAATAGTATTTTCTTCTTTTTTTTTAGTTTAAACTATTATTAATATTATTTATGTATTAGTGTGTATCAAAATTATTTTTTTTATTTATACAAATCTTTACTCCAATGTATCCATCTAAATATTAATGATTCCACAATATTATTATGATTATAATTCTGTGTGTCTCTTGTTTTCTTAGCATGTATGATACATCTTGCTGATACCTTATAAATAATAGACTAATCTATTTTGATCGCAAGGAAAGCTGGAAAAGATATATCAGAGATGTTTTAGTTTCAGAGAGGAAAAAGAAAGAAAGAAACACCCTGCCAATACCTCATAAATAATGGACTGCTCCATTTTGATTGAGGGAAAATGGAAAAGACATATCTGAGATGCTGTTTGATTTCAGTGAGAAAAAGAAAACAAAGTTCAAATGGTGAAGCCGTGAAATTTTCATTGGTTCTACTATTTATTGTAATTTTGTTTGTTCCTTAACTAGGTAGTTAGCATGTACGTTATATCCTGACATTATCTGCGATATTGGATCATTCCTGTTTGATTGCAAGGATAGATGGAAGAAAAGATTTATTAAAGGCACTGTTTGTGTTTAGGGAAAGGAAAAGAAAGAAAAAGAAAGAAAAAAGAAGAATGAAAGAAAGAAAGGAAAAATGGAGTAGGTTATAATATTTGTGTTTAATGTCTGCTTCAGCAAAATGGAAAACCTTGTCAGTTATTAATCTTTTCATTTGTACCCTCTTACTTCTTTAAATAATGATTTATATTCATACTTTTGATCATTATTGCAATATTAGTTAAAGTTGTTAAGCTCAAATATTTAATGAGGCAGTGGAAGAATTTCTATGGGTATTTTCTGGACATGGAACTTGCAAGGAGTTTATTCAATCATTAATTCAAGAATTAAAATTCATCAGAAAATTCAAATTGGAAACCCAACTCTCAGCACTTTCAGAAGAGCTAGGATCACCAAAAATATCATGTGAAGAATATTCCATAAATATAAGGTTTTACATTAAGATCTGTAAAAAATGAAAATACTTTTGATACACACTAATAATATAAGGTCAGTCTTATTAGAAAGTTGCTGTGCTATGATTAGAATTTCTCAAAGAAATGAGGAATTAGATATTGTGGACACCATCACCATTAATTTCAGATGGGATATGTTTCAGTCATTTTTTATCTAAGATAAAATTAAACTGTAGAATTTCTTCTAGGCTTCACAAAAATAAATCATTTCTGTTTGCTATATTGTTTTTTTTTTCATGAAACATTGTAATTATCATACAATATGTTTAGAATAGTGTCCCCTGATGATATGATTTTTACTAAGAAACTTTTCTTTTATATTAGAGATATTGCTAGATTTAATGTCAGATCCAGATTTCACAGATTTATTACAAATACATAAAAACTGGGCCAAATTATGGAACAGAAAGGAAGTTCTATTCAATGTTTAGTGTACCATCCAACAATATTTTCTAAATATTCGCTACTGAAATTATGGGGTTTTTATGTTCTCAAATACAGAACATCTTCATCTTTCCCTCTGAATTTTTGAGATGAGGTAGTTTTGCTATCCAGGGAGTGACAGAAATATCTCCCACATATACCACCCAGAAATACCACCAACATAATTGTAAGACATTAGCTATATGAAGACACCATTGCCACTAATGTCTTACCATTGTGTGGGAAATATTTATGGGGGTATTTCAGCCACACACTGTACAACTACTTTTTTGGACATTGATATCCTGGTTTTGGTAATGTCAGTCCAAAGGAATAATTGTATAAAAAGGTCAACACAGGGGAATTCATAAAAATCATAAGTACTTATAACTCTGTTTATTTGAATTTTATCAAATGAATAAAAAAAATGATTTAGTAGGACATTCAATGATTTTTACTAAGAAATTTTTCTGTTAGTACTGTACTTAATGCTATATAGAACCTACCATTTTTACCCAAATATTAGAATTTCATAAATTTTGTAACAAATGAAATTCTTGTAACATTTAGCATATGTTATGGTAAACCTGTAGAATTCCTACTGAGTAGAAATCAGAGAGGTGAGTTTGAATTCGAGTCAGGTGTGTTACATTCATTTACATAAAAATACCTTTTTAAAAGGTATGACTCTTCTACCTCCCCAAGGTATGGTTTAAATAGTAGGATTTGTATCTGGAAAAGTCATCATTATTCTTAAAATATGGTTAATGCAGTATTCATTCAAAAAGATTATTCTCATAATCTAAAATATGTTTTAGTTTTAATAACCCATAAAGGGTTGATAATCTGTAAAAAAAAGTCAACAATCCCTAAAGAGTAGGAGTAAAGTGTTTCTTGCTGTGGCTTCTGTGGCAATTACATACAGGATGGAATTGGTAGCCTCATGATCAACTAGTTTGGGATTAAATTTTTTAGTTGTTCTTCTATGCTGGTTGCCAACCAAAGCTAGAAAGCCTAATCTACCTTGCTATTAACCCCTACCTGATGGCAGGGTGAGAAGAGAGGACATTCATACATTTTCAAGTCTATCTGTGCAAAAAAAAACAACATCTAACCAGTTTTGAATTCAAAGTTCTTCTTCTGGACTGGTCAGAAACCAAAGTTCAAGAGCCCAGACACTATTTAGTCTACCATCCAACTATTTTTCTCGATATTCTATATTGAAGTTGAATGACTCTTAGCTGACATTAAATATGGTACAATATTATTTCATATATTTTTTTCATACTCAACTACAAGTGGTTTACCCTTTTCTCTAAATCCAAATATTTCATGAAATTAATGCAACAGGAAATGAAAAGTTATGTTCTTTGTATAAACCGTTTCCCGAAGCAAAGATTAAATACTTAGTATAATTTGTTGTGGATAAGTCAATATTATAAGCTTTAAAAAAATCTTCACAAATCAAAATTAACTTCCCATTCCTAAAAAAGCTACTCTATTATGTGTGCCAAACTCATCATTTTTACGTGTCTATTACAGAAATCCTCCTTCAGCAATCTTTGCTGATCTGATTATAGGCAGAAAGCCTGGTAATCGCACTTTGATCCTAAGCAGAGTAAAGAAATATGTAAATGATTTGGTCATTTTTATGGGTAGTATGCTAATTTTATTACAAACTTTATATTCAATAAATGTTCTTTTATTAGATTAAGTTAGGGTGGTAGTATTGCTTACCTGTGTGTTGATGGTCAAATTATGTCAGATATTGGTGACCCCAAATTGAATATTAAGATAAGAATCTTGAGTTCATCTTGTACACTTCAATTTACAATGTATACTGAGTGTAAATTAAGTTGTAAATTGCAAATAAGCAAATTGTAAAGTAATATATTAGTGTCTGTCTATATTTCTGAGATGAGGTATTATGTACAGTATTTACATTAGTTGGACTATTGTCCTCATCTTTGTCGCCATATTTGTCACAACGTTTCGGCCGTTGTACGCTCCGGCCTTCTTCAGGTGGTTGGAATTTCGAACCGAACCCTTTATTTCGATCACTGGGGTAGACTGTTCTAGTTCCACGTGCCATGTTTGATGGATGTCAGTTATCAGTTATCTCCTGCTAATTTACCCTCTGAAAGTTCTCCACTGCCTTAACCGGGTATTGAACTCACACTCTTTGGGTCTGTCACTGGATCTAACCAATGCCTTTATCCACTGTGCCATGTGTCCTTGAGTTTCAGAGGGTAAATTAGCAGGAGATAACTGATATGGCGACAAAGATGAGGACAATAGTCCGACTAATGTAAATACTGTAATATATTAGTGACTACAAGGTGAAAAATTTGGAATTTTCTGTGTAATGTAAGTAATAATATGATCTTAATATAATAATATGAATTATTATTAATAATAGTAATAAATATTTAACCCTTTTAATCCAACCTTTGCATAAATAATTTCTTTGGTATTTTTTATATTAATGAGTTCATGAGACCTTCAATAAGTGTAACTGAAAATTGTGCATTTTTACCCATAGATATAGCATACCTTATAACTATATATATATATATATATATATATATATATATATATATATATATATATATATATATATAACTATATATATATAACTATATATATATATATATATATATATATATATATAACTATATATATATATATATATAACTATATATATATATATATATAACTATATATATATATATATATATAACTATATATATATATATATATATAACTATATATATATATATATATATAACTATATATATATATATATATATAACTATATATATATATATATATATAACTATATATATATATATATATATATAACTATATATATATATATATATATAACTATATATATATATATATATATAACTATATATATATATATATATATATAACTATATATATATATATATATAGATAATTAAATCTATGATCAGTGCTGTTGAAATCTGAGACATCATCAGAACTAAATTCATTTACTTCCCCTGCTTCACCAAATAAATCTCTCATTTCAAAGCACATCATCACTAAACAAATACCACTATGTTGCTTGGATTGTCTATCATTCTATGTTCAGTTAGTATTATTAAATTCAGTTATAAAAAAAAAACATGTTTGTCTGGCCAGATTTGGCCAGTCTGTTTAAATAGGCTTAAGCTTCTTGTGGTACATTTTTATTGATACAAATAATATCATGATTTTGTTATTGGAATTTGTGTTCCATACAAAAATTTAAGTTGTTCCTATAAGATTTAATTTCATATAATCTTAATATTTGAGGATCTTATTAGAGGTAAATTCAATTATTTAATTAATAATGAATAATCTTATACTGATAGGCTACTTGTTTCTAAACACAACCGTCTGCTATGTTGACTAGCTAATCCTTGTTGCAGATGCCTGCTCAGGAACATTTTGGGTTTCTTCAGCACCCACAGAGCCAACTTGTGGATTACGGTGGAGTAATGGATAGCAGCTTGAATTGGAGAGCTTGAATTCCAGTTGAATCCATTACATTCACTTATGTGCCCCTGGGAAAGGTATAAATCCTCTTCTTCTCCCCCCAGCTATGGGTAAATAGCAGGACAGACTGGGTTCTATAGCCTTGGATGGCAACTGGTCTACTGCAGAAAGAGATGGCAACCTACTGCGGGAGAAAATCTGCCTTGTCACGCATGTATTGAAAGATACATGATCGCCTAAGCATGTATTACGCATGGCACATAACTGATATGCTAAATAGATCTCTATCAGTTTCTGGGCAAGAGTGCATCATTTGACATTATTAATAGTTTGAACAAGTCCAGTACATTCAAACCCTCAGCCATGATGATTTGTGACTTCATGCTAACACAACAATTAACTATAAACCATGCAATGAATACAGACAAGATGAAACTATACCTCGAGTAGTTGGTAATATGTAAAGAAGAAGAAGAAAAAAAAATCCAAAATATTATAACATGAGCAACCCGGTTATCACTCCTCACTGGTTTTCTTTATCCTTTTTTTTCTTTTTTTTTACTCTTTTTTTCTTTTTCTTTTCCTATTGTTAGCTACTGTAGTTGTAGTTTGCATTCATTTTCCCTTTTTATTTATTATGTCTGTTTTCATTGCATTAATATTAATAGTTATTAGGTTTTGGGCATCGGTCACGAATCAATGCAGGCGGAGTCCATCATCACTATGTACCCAGATATTGTGGGTTTTTTAGCAAAATTAAATGATTTTATGAGAACAAAATGTACTGTGCTTTTTTTTTTCTTTTATTTACTGTGTCCCTTCAGGACATGAACGGTAATGGCTCTCCACGACTTCCTACTCTTTGTAGTTCTCGGCAATGTGTATCTCTTTATTATCCCTCCCCCTCCCTGTTCTGTCATCCATTTGCACAAAAGTAGGTTATTCACTGTTTTCCTCTTGCCTTCCATATATCCTGTGAGTGTCAAATTCTCCAAACCCTCTTTCTTCATTTGCCTCCCACACATTTCAACTGTCATTTTATCTAGGATTCTAAGTACAAGTATCCATTTTATTCCCATTTTCCTTAAAACTTCCTTGTTGTTCTATCCATATTTTTAAATTTCATGTATTCTAAAAGCTTAAGGCAATATCACATTGAAACATTGGTTCTTGTACAATAACCAAAGCTAAGCAACATTGAGTCTGATCATTACGTCGATGGGTAACTGCTTAGGAATACTGTTGGCTTGGATATATGGGTGGCGTAATGGATAACGGTTCAAAATTGAAAGTTGGAGAGAAGTTTCAATTCCATTCAAATTCATCTCAGAAAGGTATGAATCCACCTCTTCTCTCCCCAGCTATGGGTTAAATAGTATGACTTGTATCAGAAAATCATTATTCCAAAAAAATTCTTATAATGTAAAAATATTTTTTGGTTTTAAATAATCTGCGCGGGATTGATAAACTGTAAAAAAACAAACCATTCAGTCAATCACATTTTAAGTTTTTAAAATGTAAAATATATTTTCTAATCATCAGAATTTCATTTGTATTGCTCTGTGCATTATTTGGACAATTATTTTCATCTTTGTTTTTATAACACTATTTTGATTAATAGAAAGTATGACTAAGTATCAACTTAGACATTATGATGGAAAAAACTAAGATGAATATATTTGTTTGAATAATGTTGACAACGATAAAAATAATTCTGTTAACAGTTTAAGATTAGCAGTAAGAATATATAAAATCCAGAGAACTATCCAGTATTTTCAGCATGTTAGATTGGTTAATAATTTAATATTAATTGGTAAGGAAATTCGATATAGAATAGGATGCACTAGGGTTAGTTAAACCCAACACTGAGTTGATAGAAAACCAAAACGTAAAACTAAGAAATCTTGTCCTGTTCTTAAATAACTGTGTCAGGTCAAGACTTTCATGTGGGTCTTATATGTGGGTCTTATATGTGGAGCACATGTTCAGAAATGTCTTAACTGTCAACTATATACAACTGCTTTTTCAGATTAATGATTAAAAATATCTTTGAGCAAAGGAATCTTGTAAATCTTAGATAGGATCATATTTTGAACCTTGTGAACTGGTGCTACAGAATCACGACTAAGGAACTTTATTAAATAACAGAAACTCCATCAGTTGAAGACTTTCAGCCATGGCATCAACTAAAATGGATAGCGCATGTAAGATGAAGAGAGAAGGACATAATCAAGATGTTGCTATTCCACACTACTCTAAACATAAGGTTAGAAAGGAAACACCCATCAGTAATGGAATGATTAACAACAAATGACCTGAGAACCCTATTTTTCTGAAAAATTGTTTTAATAGAAAGATTTTATAAATTTCAGCTGGCTCTTTGGTCAGTGAATGTTGAATGTTCCCTTAGCACACTTAGTATTTTACTTGCCACACCCCACGCTGGCAGGATATGACACAAGTTTAATGTGTGAAACCCAAGTGGCATGCACCCAGGCCAGATCCAGAAATAGCCCAGCCCCCACAACTATTGGTGGCACTGGTATTATTGGTATTACTACCGATCCACCTTTTTTAGTGCAATGTAGGAGATACTGCTGCGGGCAGCTGTTCCCTGAGACCGGGCACCTCTCAATAATATTACCAGTTGCACTCTGCTCAAAGACAGAAACACAATTGACAGATAAAATGTAGTTTGTCCACCCAAAAGCAGAGACTACACTTTGATCCCAACCCAATGGCCAGGTAGTTGATGGAAACTGTTATCCAAGTAGCACTGACTGTTTGGTCAATGAATGATGAACGTTTCCACATAAGGAAATGCCTAATATGATCATTATAGGTTATACTTTACTTTTCATCTGCAGTCTCTAGATTACATCCTTTGATACTTGGGCTTATAGCCACATCACATTGAAATACTGGTTCCCATATGATCACCAGTTAAGTAATGTTGAGTCTGGACAGTACCTAGATGAGTGACTGTTTGGGAATACCAGGTGCTATAAGTTTAGATGTGAAGGCAGTGTAATGAATAATGGCTTGGCATTGTCAACTGGAAAACTGAATGGGGTTCGTTATATTCACTTATGTGCAAATACCTTGGGAAAGTTATGAATCCAACTCCCCCTGCTATGGGTTAATTAGTAAGACTTGTATCAATAAACCATTATTATCTCCAAAAAAAAAATTCTTACAATCTGAAAATATTTTCTGCTTTTTAAATAACCTGCAAATGGTTGGTAAGCTGTAGGAAATGAATGTATCGATCAATGAAATACTGATTACTGATTACTCAAGCATGACTTTTAGATTTATTTTCATCCTTTAGAATATAAATGTGTAGAAACTACTGTGGCCACAAAGGAGTCAGTTTACATATTGAGTGTAATATAGAATTGATCCCCGTCTTTATATCCACATTATTTCTTGTTTATCAAATTTTGATTAGGTATGAATCCAACTCTTCTCCTCCCAGCTATGGTTTAATTAGTAAGACTTGCATCAATAAACCATTATTATCTCAAAAAAAAAATCAAAAAGTCTTACAATCTGAAAATATTTCTGGCTTTAAATAGACCTGCAAAGGGGTGATAAACCATAGAAAATGAATCAATCAAACCATTGATACTTGTCAATTTTATGAGTAAAATGCAATCAACTGGAATTGGAGACTTCACTCAAGTTTCATGTTGACTATTTTAATCTGAATCAAATTAACACAAATCCATGACTCTTAACCTGATAGTTGCAGGAGAATTATGATTGAAAAGACCACCTCTGATGAACTGTTAAACTTTTAATGTGCTAGTCAGAATGCTGGTGATGCTTTCTTCATACAATGGACTGCAAGCTGTCAGGCCTGTACGCAGGTGAACTTAAGCCACAGTCAGAATAGATTAGTGATATGAGAGAAATAGACAGGTGTCAATAATAAATAAGTAGAATTTGATTATAGTTTCTACATGATACTATGATTATCCGTTTCTTTGTTTCTTTCTTCTTTTTCTCTTTCATTGTAAATTTGTCTGATCATCCTATATGGAGAATATCAAGAGTCTCCTCACAAAAATTGCATTTCCTCTGATTGAATGAATCTCTGTCATGGTTACTGATGTTGGCAATTACTATACCCTAGAACATTGAAGTAGTCATAAAAAATGGTTTGCACAAAACACAGACAGACGCACAAACATATAGTTATATGTAAATGATCTAAATAAAACGATATAACTTTTTGTACCTGATGAATAGGAAAGCCATGAAACTCTAGGTCATACTGTAAATATAGGAATATGTGTAATTATTTATATATATAATAATAAATCTATTTAAACTCGGTGGTTGAAAAAATTTGGATAGCACAATTTTCAAACAAATTGGTATCCAAGGAAAAAAATTTTGAAAAAAACAAAAAACAAAAAGAACCAGAAACCTCCAAACAAGGTGAAAGAAATCGTCCAGTACCTTAAATTTCTGATACAAAGGAAAAAAAAAACTTCAGCGAATAATAAGTTAAAACAAAGAGTGCTCGATACACTAAGTAGAGCAACGGTAAAATAAATCCTAATGACCCAGGTACTACCCACCAAGGTTTCACCACATGTGATCATCAGGGTGAACTGGCTAAGGAGGAATTAACGAGGAACAAATTTATTGATAAAATTACAGTTAAAACCTAAAATTAGCATAAGCCGAAATAGACATAAAATGTGACTAAAAAAAAAAATTTATTTTACATATATATATATATATATGAATAAATAAAAGTAGTTCAGAAAATCATCATCTTGATTATGATATTTTCTCTTCAAGTTATATGTGGTATCCTTTTTAGTTGTTGCTGCTGTCAGAAGTCTTCAGGTGATGCGTTTTCTGTTATTTGGTAAAGTTCTTTGTTTGTGATTCTGTAGTGCCAGTCTGTGAGTTCTCATGAAGTGTTGTCCTCTTCAAGACACACATGGTTCATTTACTTGAAGCCATTTTTACTCATTGATCTGAAAAAACTGTTGTATGTAGCTGAAAGTTTAGACATTTCTGAATGAGTTGGATGCCATACATCTTCATTTTCATAAGGCAAGGTTATTTAAGAACATGACACAAGTTCTTTGGTTAATGTATTGTAACAATTTGTAGTGTTAGACAAAATTACATTTAATGCACCAATATTGTCATTGTTGAATTTAGAGCTCCATACTATAAAACATGCAGCAAAGAGCTTAAGGATCCTATTAGGTCTGATGTTTTATATCCTAGTGATTAAAAAAAAAAATTATTTAAGTTTTTTTGTATGTTAGACTGTCAAAGTTTTTTTTAGGTGTTCTGTCATAAGTAAATTTATTGTCTGTCTCTTTGTGGTGCTGTTTCTATGTTTAATGGGGATGAGAAGCCTAGAGCCTAAGAAGTGCTTTTAAAATTGGTTGAGAATGGCTTGGGGTAGAGTATTGAGAGAATTTGATTTATCCTCTCCCTAAGAGCTTTAGTCACTTTGCCACACCCATAACATAGCTTCCCTGCGCCTTTTCTATAAATAGATTCAGGATAATTATTCTGATGGGTTTTTCTCCCTGCTACCTAGACTTTATGAATTTAAGCATAGTACTAGATTGGCAGCTATCTCTCATCATTTTACAGTTAAAATGGCTGCCAGATGCAACTGTAAATTCTATGTTATCATTTTCCTTCCTTATATTTTTTGTTTGTGGAACTCTCTTCTAGATTTTTGCTTCCCAATCGATTTTGATCTTCAAAAATTTAAATGCAATGCCAATCATTACCTTCTTAATTCCTTTTCTTTATTGTCCTCTCTCCTTAATGTTTTCCTAATAATATTTCACTCTCAGTAACCCCTTGCATCTTAGTAGCTTCATTACCTTGCTTGAGGTGAAATGATTTAAAAAAAAAAAAAGAAAAAAAAAGAGCAAGTGGGCAAACTCAACATCAAGCTGTTCTCACAAGTATTTGAACATATCCCATCGATTACATTTTCCTTGCTGACAAATTGAACCACCTCACTCAATCATTTTGACATATGGGTATTACAAAAGACAAGAACCTCACAAGGAATTCTGACTTAATTTTCAAAAATGCCACCCTTGGGGAACCATTTTCGTGACCAATATTTGTTTCAAATTTTAATCAGTCCCTCACCCTTAAAATTTTATAAAATTTAAAAGTTATTAAAATTTTAATAAAAGAAAGATATTTGCCAACTCAGAATTCTGACTTAATTTTTAAAATGTTAATACAGGAGTCTCAAACATGCCACCCTTGGGGAACCATTTTTGTGACCAATATTTGTTTCAAATTTTAATCAGTTTAATACATCTGTCTCTCACCCTTCCATATTTTTGCAGTAAAAGTATTTAGCATGACCTATCCACCAAGTACAAGCAGACAGTCAATCAATTTTAAGGTCAGCAGAGTCTGTTCTAGTTCCTCTCCAGGGAAGGGTAGAAAACTCAACCATTGTGTATTCTTCACCAGCTTCCAGACAAGAGGGTACAAATGTACATTGTGCTATGTCCCAGCTTGTTTTTAAAATTTTATAAAATTTAAAAGTTTTAAAGAATTTTAATGAGAAAATGCCAATGACCCATTCCAATTCTTGTTGGGATGTCCCCCCCCCCCCACTCTGAAGTTAATGCTCTCTCTCTCTCTCCATATATCAACGGGTCTGCTTCTAGCGCACTGCACTTCTCTCTCAGCATGTAATAGCTCTTCTGTGTCCCTGAGTTTGTGACCCTTGATTTAAAAGCTACTTTGATGAAGAAAAAATGACAATTGAATTTAAATTGATATCTTCATCTTTTCATCTTATTGACCCTCTCTTCCATTAACCTCCTCTCCCCCTGCATTTTTATCAGGTGAGGGTCAGTGAGTGAGTCTGGTCAACCATTGCTACTGAGTAGTGAGCTTGATCCTTAGTGTGTGTCTCATACTAATGGCCTTCTGCCAAAACTAAACTAAGCTAAGCTTAATAAAGACACTGCATGCATTTTCTGACCTTAAATTAATTTTACCTCCATTGAACCCTGACATATGCATTGCATTTTAACAAAATCTCATGCCAGATTTTTCTCTTCTGCTTTATTTCATGTTATTTAGATTTATTCTTTTTGCTTCTTTTTATTATTGATTTTTTTTTCAAGCCTTTCAGGAAATGCTTTCATTGGAGCACCAAATATAAAATAAAGAATGTTTTTTAATTTTTTTAATCAATTCACCCTATGCAATGTAATAATGCCACTAAAATGCAAGTGGCTACTGAGAGTGAAAGAGAATGAAAAGATTTTGGAAGGAACCGAAAATCCAATCCTAAAAAAGGGCCAAACCTTTACTCCTGTTCAAAAGGCCAGGAGTGTGAACCAAGCATATTTACTCCTATTGACTATATCTACACCTACCTGGTAGATTAACAAGTGAAAGAGTTTGTCTTATTTTCCATCATTTTTTTCATGCTTCTTCATGATGTGAGCAATAATAACTCTCTTTCGTGTTATAGAATGCATAAGCTAGGTAAAAAGACCAAATAATGACTCTCTCTCTCATGTTATAGAATGCATATGTTAAGTAAAAACATCAAATAATAACTCTCTCTTGTGTTATAGAATGCATAAGCTAGGCAAAAAGACCAAACAAACTTTGACAACTCAAACTGTTTGAGGAATGGTTTGAATTCAGTGGTCATGAAATTCTGACGTTAATGGATTGTCTTTATCTAAGTTTTGATATGAGACTTAAAATACACAAACGCCAACAATATGGTTGTGGCAGTAGAGTAGTGAAGAGCCTTAGTCACCCAGTTGCCTTTTGTATGCTGTTGTTTCAATAGAGAGATAAGCCACATGTGGATAGGATGTTCTCTCTGTCTGTCACTTCCTTTTACTTCCTCCAAGACACAATGCCTACCATTTCTCACCTGAAATAAAGTAAATAAAAGGTAACATCTGAACATGCATATATATATATATATATATATATATATACACATATCAATAAAACAGCAATAGTAAAAAATCATTTGGCAGGGGTAAATCTAGAAGATGACACCTTCAAGGCAAGCAGTCTTTGTAGTTGGAGTGCTGGATATTGACAGATAGTATTAATAACAATAAAATAAATTTCTTTGCTTAGCTGTTGAATGTCTCTAGTCTGAATTTTGTTGAATCACATCCACTCTTCAGGAGACTTTATGGTGAAACAACCTGCCATCAATTCTCCTGTAGAATGAATGTGATTCCATGAAACTCAAGATAGAGACATTTGTAAGTGAACAAATTTATTTTATTACATATATATATATATATATATATATATATATATATATATATATATATTTATATTATCTGTCTATATTTTTCTGAGATGAGGTATTATGTTCACTATTTACATTATTCATTTTATTGTCCTCATCTTTGTCACCATATTTATTACAACGTTTCAGCCGTTGTACACTCTGGCCTTCTTCAGGTAGTTGAAATGTCGAACTGAACCCTTTATTTCACTCACTGGGGTAGACCATTCTAGTTCCACATGCCATCTTTAATGGATGTCAGTTATCTCCTGTTAATTCCCCTCTCCAAGTTCCTGGTTAAGGCAGTGGAGAACTTGGAGAGGGGAATTAACAGGAGATAACTGACATCCATTAAACATGGCACGTGGAACTAGAACAGTCTACCCCAGTGAGTGAAATAAAGCGTTATATTATTATATATATTATGATATATATATAATAATAACATTTTATTGTATATAATAATAATATTTATTATGTATATCTCCAAAGAATTAATGGATTTATTTTTAATCCAATATTTTTTATTACTTCAAATGCTTTTGTGGAAAACAGAACTTTGCTTGCTGTGATATTCTTGGTGATTGAGCAATAAAGCACACTGGATGAAACTGATTTCCCCTACAAAGAGGGACACAGGTTCAATCCCTGCTGGTGGAATGCATTTTCTTCACTTAGATTTCTCAAATGTGCAAGCTGATAGATGTAATATACATTGTTTAATAAATAAAAATGGGATGTCTATTTCAAATAAGAAGTGTCTACTATCATAATATTTGTAGTAATGTATATATATATATATATATATATATATATATATATATATATATATTGAGGAAATTGTAAGATAAAATGGGAAAATGTTTATTTGTGACGCATTTCATTCATTGGGACCTCATCAGACATAGTCTGTTGACATTGTTGTGACTACATATGTGCAAGAATGAGAGATGCTGGTAGTTTCAAAATTTTTTGTAAGAACTTTTTGGGGATAATTTTTGCAATGTAGCCAAATTCATCTATATTCTTTTTCTTTCCATCAAATATCCCATATTGTGATAATAGAAAATCTGTCAAGAATTGTGAAATTTTCATCTTAGCGAATTATTTTCTCTTTTAATTAGAATAGCATTTTTTTATGTCAAAATTGTGGTCAGTTTTGCATTTTGTATGTTGTTTTTTTTTAAATGTCTCTTTTGTGTTCATTGTCGTGGGTATGGCATTAAATTGCATCCAACAGCAAGGCCTCTGATCAGGAGGTTTTGAGGAGAGTGGAACCACCTCTTAATTGCTGGTGTTCCCAGGTCCACCCTGACCCAGGGTAGTAGCACCTGTTAGGGTCCCAGCTATGGGCAAATAGTGAACTCCCAGTTTAGCCCACATCCTGGATATGACAATAAACTACATCCACGTCCATGGTTATGTTGGTAAACTGCATCCGCGTCCATGAGCATGACGGTAAATGGCATCCACGCCCATGGGTATGACGGTAAACTGCATCCATGTCTATGGGTATTTAATTAAATTTTATTGTTTTAGATGTAGTTGTGATAAATTTTATATTGAATTTAGATAAATTCTTTTTGGTTGTAATTGTAACAGAGCTAGTGGGTAGAATAATTTTTTTTTTTTTGATTCATTGGGTTTGTCAGGAAGGATAATTTTTCTATTTTGGAATATTTTATGAGCCTTTTGTTTCACATTGAATATGAAATAGGGTACTGAAGGGTCTTGAAAGTATTTTCAATATATTTCTCCTCTTCATGTAAATATTGAGGGCTGCAAATTCTAAATGCTCTTGAGTAGAATCCAGTGATCTTTCTGGATTTTGTTTTGTTGTTAGAAGTTTATTAGGTCATTTTTATTAGTTGATTTTTGATGGACATTAAGTTTTAGGCTGTTGTCAACTCGGTATAACATGATGTCTAAGAAAGGTAAAGTAGTGTTTTCTTCCGTTTTGTATATAAATTCGGTTTTGTTTAGTTTATCTACAAGATCCAGTAAGTCAGCATTATGGGGATATATTAATGGAGCATCATCAAAATAATGGAAGTAAGTTCATTGTTCAAGTAAAATATTTTGGAAAGAACCAGATTCAAGAAATTCTAAGATACACACATAGACATACATACATACATACATATACACATGCGCACACACACACACACACACACACACACACACATACATATATACATATATATATATATATATATATATATATATATATATATATATATATATATATATAGGGTGCAATGGATAATTGAGTAAGACACCAACAAAACTCCTTGTAACACCAATGAACTGAAGGCAAGGTTTATGGCAGCATTCACCAACTTTAACAAGACTGACCGACCAGAAGAGTTGAAAGAGATGGGGGCCATGATTGAAGCTAATGGTGATTTTATTGAATAAATTTACTCTTTAGCATTTCAAGATATTTTTGTGTAATTTTAGTGAATATGTCTGTTAACATGAGATGTTAGTATTATTTTCTTTTTTGTGTAATTTAGATGAAAATTCATCCACTGCACCCTGTATCTATCTATCTATCTATCTAACATATATATATATATATATATATATATATATATTAATGTACCAAACATTGTTCACAGTGAAATTATGAACATGGGAAGAATTTTTTTTCATGAAGTTATTTTGGAAATCTTTTCTGAAAACGCTCTGCATTATCTCCACAATGTGTAGATATTTGTGGATTTTGTTTAAACAGCTTGTTCCAGAAGAGCAATGGATAACAGGTTGGACAGTGTTTATTATTGGATCAGTTGTAATCTCCCTGATGGCAGTGTCAAACAACTCAATAAGTCCCTTGTCTCCTCCTCTTCATTTCCTCTGATATTTCAGTTTGATGTTCAAACAGCTCAAAAGGGAACATGTTTGGCTTTGTGGACTCTGTCGCTCGCTTAATCACTGGGAGTGAATCTTCTTCATTTTCTATAATGGCTTCTGCTGTTTTTGTGACTGTGGGGAGTCTGGTGGCTGACATTTCATCCTTCATATATTCACTTGTCGGTCATTTTCCTTTGAAGTCTCTGAAACCAAATAACCAGTTTTTTATGACCCCTGCAGAAGCTTGAAAGTTTTCCCATCTTTCAAATAGACACATGGTTTTTATTGTTTTATCTTTTAATATTTTTATTTCATTTTTTTTTTTTTTTTTAATAATTAACATTTTTGATAGGTTTAGTATGATAGCTTTTTTGTATATCTTTTTTTTACTCGGTGATCGTTTTTTTGACTATTTTGTTTTTTCAGTATTTAATCTTTTAAATTTTTTTTTCATTTAAGGAGCAAGTCTAACAATTTGGTTGGTCCTTAAATTTTCATCATAATTGTTTATCTATATATTTATTAAATTTGGGGGTGGCATTTATATACACACTTTTTATATACTTTTTCCTTATACATTGTTTCAATAGTTTTCTTTAATCTCATATCTCTCACTTTCTAACAAAATCTATGAATTAATTTTAGAAGGTTAATTGCATGAATTAATTTTAGAAGGTAAATCATTCAGTTTTTACCTAAGGATTTGAAAAACTTATTAAAATTTTTCAGGAGTTTTTATCTCATTTTTCAACATGCAAGAAAAATTGAAAAAATGCAAAATAGACAGAAATAAGCAGTCTATATTTCTGAGATGAGGTATTATGTACACTATTTACATTATTTGAACTATTGTCCTCATCTTTGTTGCCATATTTATTACAACGTTTCGGCCTTTCAGTATCTGTCTATATTTCTGAAATGAGGTATTATGTACACTATTTACATTATTCGGAATATTGTCCTCATCTTTGTCGCCATATTTATTACGTTTCAGCTGTTGTATGCTCCGGCTGTCTTCAGGTGATTGGAATGTCAAACTGAACCCTTTATTTCACTCACTGGGGCAGACTGTTTTAGTTCCACATGCCATGTTTAATAGATGTAGTAAGGAGTGCCAGAGAAAAGCGATAACAACAAATTTGCAATATTAGCTCTGGTAAAAAAATGTAATGATAACAGCAAAAAATTGCAATATGAGCACTGGTAAAAATGAGTGCTGAGACATTAGGTTTATAATATCCAGAAATTCATATGCAGATGTCCTCAAGGACACATGGCACAGTGGATAAAGGTGTTGGTTAGCTCCATTGACAGGATACAAAGAGTGTGAGTTCAATACCTGCTTAAGGCAGTGGAGAACTTGGAGAGGGGGGTTATCCTGTCTATATCTCTGAGAAGAGGTATTGTGATTAAATTTTTTTAAAAAACTTATCGATGAACACAAAAGGGATCTTATGCATGACAATTTATCAAATGCATTAATTATACATAAAAATAAATTCAACCACAACTTTGATCTAAAGAATAACTTACATAGAAGGAAAATCTTTCAGAGTGCTACTCTCGAATTTTATCAAAATATAAAATTTGTGCCCCAGATATTTTCAAATATCTCCATTCCTGAAAGAATTACTTCTATCCCAAGTCAACATACATGACTATAAAAATGTTAAACAATTAAATTTATAACCTCATGTTATGTAAAATATATAACACATAAATTAACCCCAAACTATAATAATTTAAATACTAATTTGCATTTAAAAAAAAAAATAATATTTCAAGAAAATCTCTTACTCACTTTTCATTTATTAGACATTGAATTGTGTCACTTGGTGTCTTCCATAGCTTGCCTGGGTTTTTTAGCTAACCTGATGAATATTTATGAACGTTCTTAAATTTAAAAATTTGAAAAACCAATAAGATTTTTACGATTGTATATAAAGACTTACTTTCATCCTTGCATTTGCCTTGATAAAGTCCCTTGGGGGATAAAAAGCAAAAAAGTTTTCCTTTCGTTTTTATCCTTTTGCAGTCATACTTTCTCTGAAATTTTTACACACACACACACACACACACACACACATTCCGAGGAGGATGAAAAGTTCCCAAAATCTGACCAAATGAGTAAACATCATTTTTTTTTTTTTTTTTTTTTTTTTTTTGAAAGGGCTACCTTGTTAGGTTGAGAACTTTCCTTCACTTCTTTCTATGCATGTAGATATGATAATTTCACCAATAAGAATTGAGTTTATCAAGATTTTATAATGCTCTATTCAGGGTGAGCGGGGAGACTGCTAAAAACAGTATAAACTGTCACACTGATCTCTGCACTTTTTAGTAGTGACAAGCTAACATATATGTTTGGAGTACATCAATTAAACTTTTATTAGGGTCCTTAGGTGCAGACAAATAGATTCTTAAGTGTATGTATATTCTTGATATATATGTTCTTCTCTATGTGACTATTTGTCACTGAGTATCTCTCTCTTGCCAACCCCTTTTCTCCTTTAGTCAGTGTATATGTCTCTCTTTTGGGGTGTATATATATATATATATATGTATATATATATATATATATATATATATATATATCATAAAGAAACAATTTATATAAAGAATTAAATAGCAATGTTAATGTGATTAATGACGAAATCACTTCATTAACAAGACTTAATGAGAAATTAACTGTCAATTCCTTGAATAATAAGATCCTTATATTTGAGTTGTTGCCAGATGGAAGACACATGTCAAGCACTTTTGACAATTTCAAACTGTCATCTTCAGGGTGCAATTTTCCCATACATAGGCAAACACTAAGACAAAATATGTGTAGGTCAATAGATGATTTTTTTCTGATGTATCCAATATATAGTAGTAATGCTTGTCATTTGCTATGTAGGCCTCCGTGTTGAGTCTCAGGCCCTGTGGGAAGATGAATGGGAGTATAACTTCACCATAACTAGTGATCACTCCAAACACCATCATAATCCCCATCAATCTCATCCAATTCTTTCTGAATCCTCGGCACTGTCCTCAGATTGACACCTAAATATTCTGAAATGTTCATATCGGAGCTTCCGGTGCAAATGCCAAGCAGTACAGCATGCTGTTTCCAAATTTCTGGCAAAATTAATTGTCATGTGCTCTTTTTCTCACAGATGGTGCCCAAGTGACCATTGGATATATATATAAATATATATATATATATATATATATATATAGTCTTAAAGTGTCCTATATTTATGGGATAAAGTGCTCAATATCAGAGATAGAGCGTGTGTAAATATAAAAGTGAACATAGCCTCTAAGTGTTTACTTCTATGTTCACTTTTATATATATATATATATATATATATATATATATATATATATATATTCAATTAGACATGCCATATATATATATATATATATATATATATATATATTCAATTAGACATGCCATATATATATATATATATATATATATATATATTCAATTAGACATGCCATATATATATATATATATATATATATATATATATATATATATATATATTCAATTAGACATGCCATATATATATATATATATATATATATATATATATTCAATTAGACATGCCATATATATATATATATATATATATATTCAATTAGACATGCCATATATATATATATATATATATATATATATATATATATATATATATATATATATGGCATGTCTGATTGAATAAATTACAAACATTATGTCTGCTTATTTTATTTTTATCTTTGCCTTACCAATTGCACTCATCATGATGATCTCAGAAGGAGGTGGAAAGTACCTGGAAATTAAAAGTGATTCTCACTGTTACAGAGTATTTCTTACATTATTTAATTGTAATATATGGAAAAATAATTGTGAATATGAAAAGATTGTGAGAAAAAATAATGTTTGTAATTTATTCAATCAGACATGCCTAAAAGAAAATTTGCTGCCTAAATACACAAATATATATATATATATGTGTGTATATAAAGAAATATAGTTTTAAGGTGTGATATATTTATGGGATAAAGTGCTCAATATCAAAGACAGAGCATATGTAAATATGAATATAATAGTGTACATTGAAGTCAACACTGTGTGTGTGTGCTGTGCGTTTGTGTGCGTGTATATATATATATATATATATGTTTTATTGAAAAAGACAGATTAGGTACTTTTATTTAGACTTAATGAATGCACACAAGAAGATAGTTGTACATTTACAAGAAAACAATAGAAAATTAAACAAAAGTGCTTTGTGAGTCTTGTTCAATGAAACATACATTAAAGGGGTTGATGCTAAAATACACTACTATATATATATATATATATATATATATATATATGATCTTGATACATTGGATGGACTGATGGGTGCAAGCTAAAAGCCGGCATGCGACATCTTTTGTACATTGTATCTTATAAAACACCACACAACTGTTAGTTTTAGTTGCATGCATTTAACCTTGTCCCAAAATCTGGAAAGAGCTGTTAAAATAGAACGTATATAACTTCTATTCAAGAAAAAAATCTAAAAATAAAACCTTTGTGAATCATGTTATAAAATTTGAAGTCATCATCTTGAATTTAACCCATAATTTTAATATGTAACTAAAAAAAGATTTTATTGATTTTTGAAACCTAAATAAATGTTTCATATCAATATATATGTCTGTCCTTGATTCCTGTTAATTCTTTTGCTTGGTTTGAACAAACTTGTATTACTTTGTTAATTGTTCTACATTCAAAGGTCTGTAAAGTAAATACATCTGGCTCCATAAACTCTTTATAACAAACTTCAAGTTTGTCTTTCTATCAGTGATTGGATCAGGCATGAGTGGGTTGACAGTTACCCACTTGAATCAAGTTCAAATTTCAGCTGAGGTTGCTGGCATTCTTGTTACTCTTTAGAAAGGCATGAATCCACTTGTCCCTCCTGTCTGATATTTTGACTAAAATGTTTTATCACTGTCATTTTATATTAGTTCATAACAAAGGTAAGTGAACACCTAAACTCCTAACACCTGTTGTTAACCTAATCAAGTAGGTACTGGAAAAAAACCTGTTAATCCCTATAATTAATTTTGACAAGGATCAGTAAAAGTCAGCTTATCCTTGGTAACATTTGTTTGTTTTCTTGCTGCTTATGTCAATTACATAAATGACATATTGGTAGAATTGTCATGGAAAGACGAGATCAGAGATTTTTCTGTCACAACTTTTTAGCCTCAGTAATTAGCCATTTTTTCTTTCTTTAGACACCAGGTAAAAGTTATTTGTGTTAAAAACAAACAAAAAAAACTTGTGTATGTTTGTAGCCTTATAATCAAAACCACAAAAACAAGATAACTCATGCCGTCCTGGGTATTACGATAAACTACATCCGCGCCCTGGGTAAGATGATAAACTACGTCCAACAGCATGGCTTCTGATCAGAAGGCTTTCAGGAGTGTGAAACCACCTCTTAATTGCTGGTGTTCCCATGTCCACCTTGACCCAGGGTGGTAGCACCTGTTAGGGTCCCAGCTATGGGCAAATAGTTAACCCCGAAACTGAGGAAAAAAGCATTATGAAAGTGTAAAAATAGGTTTTAATACCAGAAAAACTTTGTAAAAAATTGTTACCAGAAATAAATTTTTCAAGAAAAAAAAAACTATTACCAGCAAAACATTTTTTAAAAATAATAATACCAGCAATACATTCATGAGGAAAAAAATATTACCAGAAATAGATTTTTGACAAAACAAAATATTACCAGGAAAAAAAAAATTGTCAGTATTAAATGATTCATTGAGGTTGATATGCCATAAAACAAACCAAACCAAACCAAGGTAACTCATGGTTGTTGTCCAGTGTTATAATAAAAACTGCTAACCACATGTTATCTCATGGTTAGAAGTCAATGAATTAATTATTAATTAAAGTTTTCATTGACTTTAATTATGTACATTTTGAATCATATGTTTGGCTTCATTAATAAAACTTATGTGTCACAAAAAATTTATTCTTAAAAACTCTTGTCACCAATGCAAAAAGCTTAAAAAGGCTGAATGTGATATGTGAGACTTCCCAGTGTCGCATCAGGGTAAGTTGATTTTTCGCTTTTAAAACAAATCAACATTGCACACTGTCTGAAAGCTGGAGTTTGATGCGAAAAGTACTGACACCAAAAGTTATATTCGTAGCTTTCACCTATTTTCGAGCGTTTAGTTTTAGAGATCACCTGAAAAAATGTTAAGAAATATCTAATTTCTATAGGTTTTTGCTTATGAACTGACATCAAATTTTACTTTCAAGAATAAATTAAAATAAAGTGAATATCTTTTGTCATAGATACATTGAATGGAAAATATACTCAAAACAGAATTTTAATTATGAATCACCACAAGCAAAATATTTTTTTTACTGTATTCAATAAGTAAAAACTGTAAAATAAATTGTAATAAAATACAAAAAGGTGACTCAACAAATAAGATTTGTTAGATCATAATTAATAAAAAACAAGAAATAAATAAAAGTTTCTATAACACCATAATACTACTGGGCACAAATTATAAGACAAAATGTTTTAAATTTACATTTTTTATTGAAAATCATGCTAAAACTACCGCACTGTATAACATATTATATCATAATATAGCTAAATTGTTCAGTATAACTTCCCTTTGAAGTAAATGAAGGTCTTATTTAATGGAACAATGATTTAGTAATAATGTGATTGTGCCATGCATCTTGTACAATTTTAAAAGCTTCAGTAAATTATAAATTTTATAAGGTTGTGATGTAAGGCTTTCATTAATCACTGAAATTAAATTTTAACGCTACCATTTTGAACCTAAATGTAATCTTTAAACTTGTTTCATCACAAACCGGTAATGATTTGGAAAAGAATATTTTGTGTCATTATTTATCATGTGAAAGCCCAACTTTCAAACTGAGTGCATAATCACGGTTGCAAAATCAACCTGCCCTAAAGTAGCACGTGATCAGTCACAACATTTATTCTGATGAACACAGACTATTTTTTAAAAAAATAGTCAGTTTTTTTCATCACTTTCATTCATTGACTATTTATTTTAAATAGTTTTTTTCATCACTTTCATTCATAGACTATTTTTTTTTAAATAGTTTATTTCATCACTTTCATTCATAGACTATTTTTTTTTAAATAGTTTATTTCATCACTTTCATTCATAGACTATTTTTTTTTTAAATAGTTTATTTCATCACTTTCATTCATAGACTATTTTTTTTTAAATAGTTTATTTCATCACTTTCATTCATAGACTATTTTTTTTAAATAGTTTATTTCATCACTTTCATTCATAGACTATTTTTTTTTAAATAGTTTTTTTCATCACTTTCATTCATAGACTATTTTTTTTTAAATAGTTTTTTTCATCAGTTTCATTCATAGACTATTTTTTTTTAAATAGTTTTTTTCATCACTTTCATTCATAGACTATTTTTTTTTAAATAGTTTTTTTCATCACTTTCATTCATAGACTATTTTTTTTTAATAGTTTTTTTCATCACTTTCATTCATAGACTATTTTTTTTTTAAATAGTTTTTTTCATCAGTTTCATTCATAGACTATTTTTTTTAAAAAATAGTCAGTTTTATTCATCAGTTTCATTCATAGACTATTTTGAAAAAAAAAAATAGTCCATCAGAATAAGTTTGGTGAGTGATTGCTGGTGAAAAATCAAGTTTTATGGAAGTATAATTTTATTCAACCACCATTTCACTGTCTAATTAATCCTTTCAATTCTCCATAGGAAAAAGGGGAAAAAAATGATTTTCTTGTCATCTCTCTTTTCATATATATATTTCTCACTCAGTAATTTACTCTAAAAATTTACTCTTGTAACCCACAGTTAACCCATTAACTGCCAAATTTTTTTAATGCTCATTTTTGGCCCAGACAGGTGTCTTAGGAGTTTATTTATTCCTATGTTTAATTTCAGTAATTACCATTGTCGTTTTTATAGAAACTAGAACATCAAATATATATGTGTATAAAACATCAAAAAATAATATTGATTAGAAATAATAAAAAAAATACTTTTCAAAATAGTCATTATTTTTCTACTTGTGAAATGTAAAATTACAACAGAAAGTGTCTTCTAAAGGCTAAGTGTTGTAAAATATACCTCTGCAAATGCAATGTATGTAAGCAATTCAATGTAAATACAAGGAATAACATGTAGTGAGTTTAATTTTAACAGATCCCCAAATGGGCCTCATGGCAGGTAATGGGTTAATTTTCTGCAATCAATGGAGACTTTTGCATGTTTTAATCATCAGGTCTGTTCTCGAGTGATATCTCACTAGTGGCTACACACCTCAGACTGCTCTCATTCCAAGGGAGCTAATTAGAGTACCCATTTGGCTTAAAGAAGAATCTTCTACATAGAATTAAAGTTTCGTTGTTTAAACATTGATGCACAGATTGTTTGATCATAATGAGATTGTTGATAACCACTGAAACATTCAGTAACTCGCACAGGATAAACCATAAAATTGCATCAGTGTCTCGACTGCTGGACTGCAGAAACTCCTTTTGTTACTCTTCATGCACAATTGGAAAATATCACCAAATGTAACTGTAGCAATCTCCAAAAAACCTGTGCCTGCCAAGCCAAGCTAACCTGAAAATTTTTTATTTTTTTTACAGTAAGGTTACGTATTGTGCTCATCTTTGTTGTTTTATCACAACATTTCAACCATTTGCCTCCAGCGATGGAGTAATGGATAGCGGCTCAGATTGAGAAATAGGAAAGCCAAGTTCGAATTCCAGTCAAGTCCATTATATTCACTTACATGCTAATACCCTTGGGAAAGGTATGAATCCTCTGTTTCTCCCCCTAGCTATGGGTAAATAGCAGGACAGACCGGGTTCTATAGTCTGGGATGGCAACTGGTCTACCGTAGAAAGAAATGGCAAGCTACTGCAGGAAAAAATCTGCCTTGTCAGTCATGTATTGAAAGATACATGATCGCCTATGAATGTATCACGCATGGCACCTGACTGACTGACCTTCTTCAGGTGTAGAAAAGTATCAACTTAAAGCTTCAAATATGATGTTAATCACTACTATCACATGTGACAATAGACTAGTATCTTTTTTTTTTATTTTGATTTATGGCATATCAACCTCAATGGGTTATTTAATGCCAACAAAATTTTTTATTGCTGGTAATGTTTTGTCAAAAATCTGTTTCTGGTAATATTTTTCCATCAAAATTGTATTGCTGGTAATAATTTTTCTTCAAAAATGTATTGCTGGTAATAGGGTCCCAGCTATGGAGAAATAGTTAACTAACAGGTGCTACCATCCCGGGTCAGAGTGGACCTGGGAACACCAGCAATTAAGAGGTGGTTCCACTCTCCTCAAAACCTTCTGATCAGAGGCCTTGCTGCTGGATATAGTTTATCGTCTTACCCAGGACGGGACAATAGACGAGTGACATTGTAATTGCGAGTTCAGTCCTTTGCGCAGATAATACAGAGCAGGCAATAGTGAATATTACCATGTGACCCTAGACATGGACAGTGGAACATGTAGCTCAAATAAAGTATTCAGTTCCAACATGTAGCTTAAAT
Source organism: Acanthosepion esculentum (assembly GCA_964036315.1). Taxonomy (NCBI): domain Eukaryota; kingdom Metazoa; phylum Mollusca; class Cephalopoda; order Sepiida; family Sepiidae; genus Acanthosepion; species Acanthosepion esculentum. The sequence continues at coordinate 89,518,811 of OZ038501.1, forward strand.
AAAGGGTTCAGTTCCAACATGTAGATTAAATAAAGGGTTCAGTTTCAGTTCAAAATTCTTTGAATGTTAAATGGGTCAACAGGCATATAAAGCGTACTGGAGTGCACAATGTATGGTTAAACCTGTACAACGCCCAGGGACACTCTAGGTAGAGGGTTACATTAAGGAGTAGTTTATATGGATTGGAGGAGAAGATAATGGTTAACTCTTGACTTGAACAGGTTAAAATTATAGTGATCGGTTAAACATCCATTTGAGAGTTTATTCCACAGGACAGTGGTTCACAGGAAGAAGCTGTTTGAGTGAAACTTCCTTCTTGCTGATAGAATACGAAAGGAATGTAGATGGTTTGCTACTATGTAAGTGGGTTATAGCCGTGAAGGTTAGACCTAGTAGAACCAAGGAACATAGTTTGTCTAAACACTTACCATAGTAGTAGTGATAGGGCAGTGAGAGGCTTGCCTCACCCAAGCAGGTGAGAGAGAGGTTGGAGGGTGGAAAATGGAACTGTTGGTTCAAGCTCTCAGGGGAATGACTGCTAAAAATTCCACCTCCTTCCGAAATTTATAGACAGATCCTACATATGTGTGCAGAAGTTTCTTCTTAGTCAATAAAAATGGACAATTCTTGATCTTACCCACACATTTTTTTTCTTTCTTGCCTTGAAGTCAGAACGTTATAACCACTTGACTGCAACCCTTTTGTGTATGAACAATGTTTCCTTTTTTATTGTCTTATAATTGCCTTACTTTTGCTATTGTCCTGCCTTGCCTTGTAGTACATTGTTCATTTCTTGTTTTATTTTGATCTGTTGTTGGTTTTATTTTTATTATTGTCATAATTGGGAATTTTGCCAATTCCGTTTAAGAATGGTCACTTATTGAACAGGAACCAACTTAATGATTGGGTGTCTTTTTGTAGGAGACTTAGAAATACATGTTCTTATGTGAATGATTCTCTTGAAACTCTTCTTTTTAGTGTATAGATCATATTTTTGCATATGGATCATACTTTAGCATATAGGTCATATCTTAGCATACAGATCGTGTTTTAGTGTACAGGTCATATTTTAGCATATGGGTCATATTTTAGCATACAGATCATAGTGTATGGATCATATTTTAGTGTACATAACACATTTTAGCATATAGGTTATATTTTAACGTACAGATCATATTTTAGCATACATATCATATTTTAGCATACATATCATATTTTTAGCATACATATCATATTTTTAGTGTACATATAATATTTTAGTGTACTATTATGTAACTTTTCTTTTGATGATCTTGAAAATTCTATTCAATTATCAATATTTTTTTTGTTTATTAATGTTCACCCAATACAAGACCAAAGAGCCACTCAAGGTAGAGGGTTACTGTGTGGCGTTGTATTAGCATAAGAAAAGGCAAGAAGTGAAGTAGTGAGAAGATTTTGAAGTTCTGGCAGGGACTTTAGAAGTATATAGTTGAAATAGACTTTAGAAGGCACTGGAAACCTAATCCTAAACAGGGAAAAGGGATAAACATCTACTTCACTTCAAAAGACCGATTTAATCCTATTGGGAGAGGAAAAATAATAATTACTGAATAAAATTTCAGAGTTCAAGCAGGGATTTTAGAAGTATAGAGTTGAAATAGACTTTATTTTTATTCATGTACTATATATTCCAATCACCTGAAGAAGGCCACAGTGTACAATGGCTGAAACATTGTGAATATGGCAATGAAGATGAGGATTACAGTCCAAATAATGTAAATAATGTGAGTAACTGAAACTCCTATTGTCTTTTATTTCTCAAATGCTGAATAACCAAGATGGAACTTTAAAAAGGGCCAAGCACTACTGAGAGGTATGTCTGGACTGAAGAAATGGTGACAAAAATACAGGTAACTTAGGCAGGGCTTCAACTCCTTCTAGAGCAGTGATTCTCGACCTTTTTCCTTGTTCGCACCCCTTTCAAACCACCAACCAGTTCTCACAACCTCTTCCAGAATTGATGAAAACCATATTGATCTCATGTGTAAATAACAAAACCATTGTGTTTTTTAATCTTTATTCACATAACTGACAACAAAATAATTCATTACAAAACCCAGATTACTATCTGTTGTAGCATACCTACAGACGATAATGGGTATGTCCCTGTTCACATAAATACAGTAGTAAATACTGTATGTTGGTCTGCAGTTGGAGATTCAATGTGAAATTCACTTGAGTCAGTTCTACATGCCATTGGCGAATCTTATAAGTGTTGTTCTTGCCCTAAGTATTATCATTCATTACCAACCTTCATTTGATTATTCTATTCAGTAACCTTCCCTAGGTTACAACAAAAAAAGCTAAAATTATGGCAACCTGTGTTTGTACCATGCATGGTATTTTGTGAATGGTTTTGATTGAGCAACAAACTCAGTGTTGTTTTCCGTTTATGATGACACCAAATGTTGAGTGCTACTCGCATGTTGTGTTGAGGATCCAGTCAATGTCTGCTCTTGGTTTTGATGTTAAACAAACAGGAAAATCCAGTTTTGCACAGGTATGTAGTGTGAAAGGCACCAGCACAGCAAGAACATTTTTTGACAGGATACGTTTCCAACTGAGAAGCCCAGAATTGCTCCAGATGACTATCAGTGAACTCTGTTTTGATTCTACAATGATTCTCAGATTGATGAAATCTCCCTTGATGTCACTGTCATCATCAACGCTACACTAGAGTTTCCTAAATAAACTATCCCTAATGATTCTGTATCTTCACATCCCTTAGGAACTGATATTGCACCCCAAGGGAGTGTGAACTCCCCTGGTTAAGAACCACTGTTAAAATAAGTAAGGCGTATAAAACAATTCAGGAATATTGTCAAGAAATATTTAGCCAAAAAAGAGTGTTTGGTTACTCGGCAGTTCATCCTGTTGACCTACCATAAACATGATCTCAGTTAAGTTTGTTAATAAAGTTTTGATAATAGCTTGTAGGCTACAGATAACCTTTCTCATATCAATATTTGCTCTGCTATTTAGACGAGCACTTTTATTTTAGTTGCTACGCTTCCAAGAAAGCCAGAACATACACCAGCCAAACAGTTGTGAGTATAACAATGACAGTATAACAATGAAGGGGAGTAGGCTGGTTCAAATAGCAAAGCATATAATAATCTGGTTCCCTCTGTCTTTTTTACAAATACTTTCATGGTAACTGCTCCGATGAGCTACTTTCACTGGTTCCCAGACTCCATGAATTTAAGCGTTCTACTAGGCTGGCATCTTACACCCTTTCACTGTCGAAACTGTTAAATGTAGCCGTCTCTTCTACTCCAATAGCTTCATGTCTCACACCTCTCGTCTGTGGAACACCCTCTCCTCTTCCTGTTTCCCTGATAGCTATAATCTCCAACTATTCAAATGTAATGTCAATTGACGTCTCCAGATGCCCTGATCTATCCCC